>CM040126.1:307400077-307976525 GCA_022559845.1 Amorphophallus konjac
GTGCAGTGTAAGACATCAGTGGACACATCTAGCTTTTCTTCTAATGAGGAGGTACTTCTGTCACAAGACACCTATGTGATGACCCAGACTCCGAATACTGGGTAAACCCGATACCACTTGGAACTTGCGAGGCCTCCCATGAGCGGAAAAGCTCTAAAGGGATAGAAAGGTATGTGAGAGTACATTGAACTTCTAGATAAAGTAGTAAATAATTAAATTTCAATGATCAGGATTGCTAAAATACTAGAAATAAAATTATATTTTCTATAACAATTAAAACTAACAGAGCTAACAGAGTCTAGTCCAACCAAAGTACATTCCAACAAGAAAGAGAACGTACTCTCAAGTCGGGGGAAGCCCGACACTGGCAAACGCTGGCAACTAAGAACCACGCAGCATGTCATGTCCCGAGCGCGGAAGATACTCGGGTGCGCGACGCGTCTATATAGATCATGTCTTTCACGTATCATCAGAGTGTGCATAGTACTCGGTAATTTATTGCTAACTTAGAATTTGACAAAAACCATAGTCCAAGATGACAATTGTCTACTTAACCAAATGACAATATCCCAGAAATTTTCATAGGGCTACAGTTTGACAAATCCATTACTAGATCATAATTGACCCAAATTATGCCATGCGATTACAAGCCTTTAACAATAACTGGAAATATAATGTAGGTCCCCCAATACGAAATACACGACTAACTGACGGTACACCAAAACTAGCACTCATCATTCGGTTTTCGTCCCATCCGGGTGGTGGTCGCTATCCAAGTTTCCTGAAAAAATGTTAGAATTGCAACTTTATGAGCGAATCGCTCAGTAGGAATTATATCTTAAGTTCTAACAATCTTTAAGTCAATTATAAGGTCATGTGTCATAATGATGCATGTTGAATCGAGCAAGAATATCAAGAATCGTATCAAGAGAGTATCACATGAATTTCGATAAGATGTATCAATAAGGAACTAGCAAGTAATTTGCAAGTAATTGCACACGTATTTATAATAAATCAATATTCAAACAAGTCTTTCCAAGAATTCAACATTCGAGCAAGTCCTTCCAAGAAGGGGATAGTCAATATTCAAGGAAGAAATCTCAAGCTCATGTAATATCAAGTATTACAATGGAATAGGCTATTTCATTTATTTCATTCAAGCAAGTAATTGCCATTTTTCGGGCCAAGCAATTCATGTCAAGCAAGTCAAGCATGTCACAAGAGAGTGAGTGGGAATGTCTCAAGTCAAGTCAAGCAAGTACTTCGGTGCAATGCTAAACATCGTGGTCAATAAACTCCCATGGGCACAAGTACCTTCGGGTGCTCCTCCCAGGATCAGACGGGGCCCTATATGCACAGCATTGGGTCATGTATTGTTCGACATCCACTCTAAATATATAGCCAATATAGAATTTCAAGAAATGTATGCCATGTAGGAACATAAGGTAGATTTTCCTGAATGGAATTCAAGGACATATCACATGTAAATGATGAATTATGACTAAACTACTTAAAATGCATGACACATAGGAGAGTCTGGTGGAATTCCCTGTTGTAACTCCTCTGGTTTGATGATGATGTGGAAAGCGGAGTCAGTGTGTTTTGAATGATTGGCAAAAGATTATTTGACTGTGTTGACTTTGCTGACTTTACTGTTGACTTTGTTTTGATGAAATTAATTTAGTCAGATTTATCGCCAAGTCGTTTAAGCACTGAGGTCAGTGTTAGTCAAGCACTTTGCATGTAAGGTCTATGTTAGTTTAGAATAATTCATCCATAAGGTCTGAGTTAGTGTATGCATAGTTGACATTAGTTACTTCAGAATTGCTTTTAAAGTCGATGCTAGTAACGAACTCTACATAGCTGAAATCTGCGTCAGTAATAGGAAGGTCAACGTTAGTACCACTCAAGCATATCAAGGTATGTGTTACCTTTAGTTGGTCTGCATATAAGGTCGATGTGAGTGGAGTATCATGTATATCAAGGTCTGTGTTACCTTGCATTAGGTCTGTGTTAGTCTGTGTTACCTTGCATTAGGTCTGTGTTAGTTAATGTTTTCATATATATCAAGGTCTGTGTTACCTTACATTAGGTCTGTGTTAGTCAATATTTTCATGTTTATCAAGGTCTGTGTTACCTTGCATTAGGTCTGTGTTAGTCTGTGTTACCTTGCATTAGGTCTGTGTTAGTCAATATTTTCATGTATATTAAGGTCTGTGTTACCTTGCATTAGGTCTGTGTTAGTCTGTGTTACCTTGCATTAGGTCTATGTTAGTCAATGTTTTCATGCAGTAACATTGACATGTGCATTGCATTCAAGGTGCAGAGGGTCGATGTTAGTAGAGTAGCATGTATATCAAGGTCTGTGTTACCTTGCATTAGGTCTATGTTAGTCAATGTTTTCATGCAGTAGCATCGACGTGTGCATTGCATTCAAGGTGCAAACGGTCGATGTTAGTAGAGTACCATGTATATCAATGTCTATGCCAATTTCTATGCATGCATGTTGAGGTCGATGCTAGTTTGGCTTGCATGCATATAAGGTCGATGCTAGTTTCTGTGCATGCATGTTGAGGTCGATGCTAGTTACTATCCATGCATGTTGAGGTCGATGCTAGTTTGGATAGCATGCATATAAGGTCGATGCTAGTTTCTGTGCATGCATGTTGAGGTCGATGCTAGTTACTGTGCATGCATGTTGAGGTCGATGCTAGTTTGGCTTGCATGCATATAAGGTCGATGCTAGTTTCTGTGCATGCATGTTGAGGTCGATGCTAGTTTAGCTAAGGTAGATGCTAGTGAAGAACAGATGCAACTAAGGTCGATGCTAGTGCCACCTAGAGGCAACTAAGGTCGACGCTAGTGAAGGCCAGATGCAAGAAAGGTCGATGCTAGTGCCAGCCAGAGGCAACTAAGGTCGATGCTAGTGCCAACAAGAGGCAACTAAGGTCGATGCTAGTGCCAACAAGAGGCAACTAAGGTCGATGCTAGTGCTAGCCAGAGGCAACTAAGGTCGATGCTAGTGCCAGCCAAAGGCAACTAAGGTCGATGCTAGTGCCAGCCAGAGGCAACTAAGGTCGATGCTAGTTTTGCTCTCACGCAGGCCTTGGCAGATCAAGGTCGATGCACTTTTACAGTAAGCGGTAAACATTTGACCGCGTGAACAGTAATGGTCAACAGTTGACCATGTTGAATGGGGTGCCCTCCCAGAGGGGCGCTATTCCGGGCTCCATAAATTATTACTATAAATTTTTTGATTTTTTTTTATTTTATGGTGCCTGGGGTGGTGCCTCCATTCACTAAATGGCGCCCCAGTGAGGGGCACCCTTCCCTCAGGGCACTTTACGCACCAGAAATCATGCGTTTTAGACACATGTTACTGTTCATCAAATTTAAGGTTTGGTAAATCAAGTTTTAAGGACATGGTTAAATATAGAAAAATTTGAGGATTCCAAAATCATGCTTCGTACAGAAATATCATGGTTTAAGGTTATAGATATTGATTTTTAAACACATGATTGATTTTCAAATCTGGGAACAAAAACGGGAATGGTTGACAAGATCATGAATGGCTTAACAAGATCGTGGTTAACAACTGTATAATTTTAAGCTCATATATTAAATGACTTAACAAGCTGGACAGGCTATGCAAGTTACAAGTTTAATATTCTACGGGAGATCATGATTTTTATAGAATACATCACTATTCATGATTTTTAGAAACATCATAGAAATTCATGAGGTAAATATATGGCTAGAAATGGACAAATAGCAGGATTGCAAGATCATGCTCATACAATATAGTTTTTTTGATTTACTTTCATAGATATAAATTTTTAATCATGGGATAATTTACAAGAATTAAAATGGATGAACACATGGAATCCAGGTGATACGTAACTAACCCTATTCATGCATGTCACCCTATTTAACTACTAATTAGGCCAGATCTTGAGAACACCTACCTTTTTGACATAAACACGAAGAAGGGATAATAAGAAAGCTAGTCTTCTCTGCAACGATCCAACAGTAGGAAGAAGTATGTAGGAAGAGGATCTCCCTTCAGGTATGTTCCTATAAAGACCCTATTCTAAAGGGTATGGAATAGTTATAGGAAATGAAAAAACATAAGGGTCCATTGCTAGGGAAAAAGAAGCAATTAATGCTTCAATCCATTGAATCCATTGTCAGGTAAAAGGGGTCTGTTGCCAGCAAACAATGGCTATTATTGCCTCCACCGAGCTCTGGTGGTTGAGGGGTCCCTGGGAAATGGCGCCCTGGCCATGTGTGCCCTTTATCTGGGCTTCAGACCACTATCGGCCCCTCCTCACGTGGGTATCGTTGGTGGCATATATATATATATATATCTTCATATTTAATTGGCATGTAGGTGGGCGTTAATTCTTTGGGCCCTTCATATTTATATTTATTTTGCCCAAAAAAAAATGGTTGATGCAAGAATCAAACCGTGGTCATACATTTGGATAACACGTCACTTAACCAACTACACTAAGAAGTCACTTTGTCAGGTGAATAATCTTTTTGTAACAGGAAGCCCCATTACGTATGATGACTTCAATGGTGGTATATTTATATAATGGCCCTCATTGGGTATTCTAACTTCTTATTTAACCTTCCTATAGAGTTATCTTCTTATAGAGTTATCTTAAGTTTTTATTTATTTGAAGAAAAAGTCTATATATTATTATTATTTTTCCTATCATTTTTATACGGGGTGCTACGCCCTCCCCCACTTAAAAGAATTTACTCCCCAAATTTAATTGCATATATGGAGACAAGGAGGGTAAGAAATACTTACATACTAGAATAGTTCTGTAAATCTCCTTCTCATAGACTCCTCGGTTTCCCATGTTGCCTCTTATTCTAAGCATCGATTCCATTGGATTTTCACCAGAGGGATCATCTTGTTCCTTAGAACTCGATTTCTTGGTCGAGGATCTTCATTGGCTTCTTCTCATAGGTAAGGTCCTACTGTATCACCAAGTCAGTGTGATCAATGACGTGGAGAGGATCGTGCATATACTTCTTCAGCATAGAAATATGGAATACATTGTGCACCTCTGATAATTGTGGAGGCAAGGCTTCTCTAATACCTCAAATGGACCAATAAACCTCGGTGTAAGTTTACCTTTAATACTAAATCTTCTAATACCTCGACCAGGAGATACCTCGAGAAAAATCTAGTCTCCGACTTGAAATTCCAGATCTCTTCTTCTATTGACAGCATATGACTTCTGTCTAGACTGTGCTATCTTTAGTGTTTCCCGAATGAGGTGTACCTTTTTGGTTGAGTCTCTCACCATATCTAGGCCTAGAATTTGCTTTTCACCGACTTCATCCCAGCATATTGGAGATCGACAACTTCTGCCATAGAGTGCCTCGAAAGGTGCCATTTGGATACTGGCTTGATAGCTATTATTATATGCAAACTCGGCTAGGGGTAAGTGGTCATGCCAACTTCTGACAAAGTCTACAATACACGCCCTTAACATATCTTCAAAAACTTGATTTGCCCTTTCTTTCTGTCCATCTGTCTGGGGATGGAAAGCAGTGCTGAAGTTGAGTTTCGTCCCCAGAGAGTGTTGTAGACTCTTCCAAAAATGAGAGGTGAAGCGTGGGTCTCAGTCGGATACGATCGACACAGAAACTCCATGCAATCTAACTATCTCCTTAATATACAAGGCAGTAAGGACATCAACCGACCATCGGCTTTTGATAGACAAGAAATGAGCTGATTTAGTTAGGCGGTCGATAATTACCCAAACTCCATCATGTCCACATCTAGACTTGGGCAAGCCCATAATAAAATCTATGCCAATGTCCTCCCACTTCCACTTGGGAATATCTAGTGGATGTAGCTTTCCGGCGGGTTTCTAATGTTCCGCCTTTACTTGTTGACAGGTCAGACAGCGAGATATAAAATTCGCTACCTCCCTTTTCATATTAGGCCACCAGAAAGTCCTTATCAACTCTTGGTACATCTTGGTGGCTCCAGGGTGGATTCTGTACCTCGATCGATGAGTTTCTTCAAGAACCTTCTTCTTCAACTTGGGATAGTCGGGTACACATGTCTTTAATGGAATAACAATCTTCTATCGGGTGCCAGCTTGAAGTCCGATCTCTCATCCAGCTTCTCCCTTATCTCCACTAGTGCAGGATCTTCCTCTCGTAACTTCTGAATTTTTGGTAGCAAATCCGGATGTAGGCTCATGTGGGCAAGAGTAATGCACTTGTCTTGCTCGTCAGTGCTAATATTGAGTTTAGAGAATTCCTCTAATAGCTTCCATTCTCGAATCATGCAACTGGCCAATATTACTCTCGGCTTTCGACTGAGGGAATCAACTACAGAATTACCCTTACCGGGATGGTACTGTATAGTGAAGTCGAAATCTTTGAGATACTCGAGCCAACGCCTTTGCCGCATGGTCAGCTCCTTATGGGAAAATAGATATTTGAGGCTTTTGTGATCGGAGTACATAATGAATTGTTCTCCGTAGAGGTAGTGTCTCCAGATCTTTAAGACAAATACTACTGCGACTAGTTCTAAATCATGGACCGGGTAATTCTCTTCATGCTTCTTTAGTTGCCGGGAAGAGTATGCAATGACTCTTCCATTCTGCATCAATACACACCCGAGGCCAATACCAGAAGCATCGGTATATACCTCGTATTTCTCTCCTTAAATTGGTAATGATAAGACTGGAGCAGTGGTCAAGAGATCCTTCAAAGCTTGGAAACTCTTCTCACAGTCTTCTTTCCACTCATAAGATAATTGCTTGCGAGTCAATCGAGTGAGAGGAACAGCAATTCTTGAAAAGTCATTGATGAAACGCCGGTAATAACCAGCTTGCCCCAAGAAACTATAAATTTTCATTGCTTTTGTTGGTCGCTCCTAATTCTTCACCGCTTCGACTTTTGATGGGTCCACAGAAATTCCATCGTTCGAAATTATATGGCCCATGAAGGACACTTCCCCGAGCCAAAACTTGCACTTGCTAAATTTGGCATATAATTTATTTTCCCTCAATATCTGCAATGCCTGCTTGAGATGTTCTTCATAGTCTTCTTCAGACTTTGAATAAATCAAAATATCATCAATAAAGACCACAATGAACTGGTCTAAGTGAGGCCTGAATATGTGTTCATTAACTGCATGAAAGTTGCGGGGGCATTTATTAGTCTGAAAGCCATAACAGTAAAATTGTAATGCCCATACCTACTTCGGAATGCAGTTTTATGAATGTCTTCTTCTTTGATCTTCAGTTGGTGATAACCAAAACGAAGATCGATCTTAGAGAAATATTTAGCTCCAGATATTTGATCGAACAGTTCATCAATCCTCGGCAGTGGGTACTTGTTCTTGATCGTAAGGTGATTTAACTGCCGATAGTCGATGTAGAGTCTCATCGATCCGTCCTTCTTCTTGACGAATAGCACATGCGCTCCCCATGGGGAAGTACTTGGCCGGATGAAACCCTTGTTCAATAGCTCTATTAATTGTTCCTTTAGCTCCTTTAGCTCAGCCGGGGACATTCGGTAAGGTGCCTTGGAAACAGGTCCCGCACTAGGGACAAGGTCGATGGTGAATGACACCTCCCGCTCTAGGGGTAAGCCGGGCAATTCTTCTGAAAAAACATCAGAAAAATCCCGAACTACATGGACGTCTTCAAGATTAGACTCCTCGACGTCCGTGGTAGTTACAAATGCAATGAAAGCCATACATCCTTTGCCTATAAGTTTACTAGCTCGGAGAGCTGCTATAAGAGGTGATCTAGCCCGAGGGCTAATGTATACCAGTTCCAGATAACCCACAAAAGTTATTTTGCCGTTCCGACAATCAACAGTTGCTTGGTATGTGGATAACCAATCAGCACCTAGTATGACATCATACACTTCCATATCTAGGCAAATTAGGTCGGTAGGTAGATTATTTCCTTTAATCATAACCTCACAGTTTGGTTAGTGATGTGTGAGGTCAGCCTTGTTCCCGATAGGTTTAGATATGACTAAGTCTAACCATTCAGGCTCTTTAGAGAATACAGTAGCAAATTTCTTGGAAATAAATGAATTTGTTGCTCCAGTATCAAATAAAACTCATGCAGTCTTAGAGCAAACGATTAATGTACCTTCCATGATTCCACCTTCTGTTGGTTCCGTCTTTTGGAGAGCTTCCAGACGGCCTTGCTTCCTTACCGAGAACTTCTTCTCTTTAATGGCTTGCTCATTCATCAGTGGGCAATTAGGAATTCGATGTTCTTGTCTTCCACATCGGAGACAGGCTCCTAGCTTCTCCAGCATTCCTCGGTCTTATGGTCGGCCTTGTCACAATATTTGCAAACCTCCTTAGAGGGTGTGGTGGAGGAAAACGGCTTGTTATTCTTCTGAAATTTCTTTCCTTTGGAAGGCTCTCCTCCATTGAAATACCACTTCTTGTTGAATGTCGATTTGAAATTTCCCGAGCTGGTGACAGGTTCCTTCTTGTCCCTTCCTCGGATCCTTTCGGATAATTCAGCGGCATCCTCGAGCAACTGCGTACGCCGAACTATTTCTGAGTAGACTTGGATGTCCATCGGTGCAAGTTGTGTAATGTAGTGGGGCCAAAGCCCATTAAGGAACCATCTTGCCTTCATCTTCTCCGTACACACCAAGTGGAGTGCATACCTGGACAATCTTGAAAACTGGGCCTCATACTCGGCCACTCTCAAGCCCTGTTGTTTTAGTGCGACAAATTTTGCGGCCTTCTTCTCTTGAATATGGTCGGAGAAGTACTTGTTGTTGAAATGCTCGACGAATTCACCCCATGTGACATGGTCTTCTGGCAATGTCGCTTCTATGGATTCCCACCAGCTTCGAGCATCCCGCTCCAGTTGGAAAATAGCCAGCATAACCTTCTCCTCGTCTGTGCATTGCATTACATGAAAAATCCGCTCAATTTCCTTTAACCAATTTTCGGCATCTTCAGGGTCGGATGAACCCGCGAACCTTGGTGGATTCATGTTGCAGAAACCCCTATGGAGATCACCGGCTCCACGGTTAACGCCGCCTGGCGCCACTTGCTGTAGCGCCTGTGTAAGGCCTTGCACGGTGCGCTGCATCTCGCGCCATTGTGCTCTTTCAGTAGTCATATGATCCTACAAGGAAATTTAAGCAATACTAAGTATTATTTATAAAATCAAGTGTCATGTATAACTGTAGGTCAAGGTCAAATGTCATTTTTAACTAATATTCCTATAGGACTTAACCCTTGGCTCTACACATCTTACCGGGTATAGTGTGAATCTATCCTTGGACTTGAGCTTTCCTAAGAAATGGAAAAACTTGGCTCTAATACCACGAAGATTGTCACGTCCCGAGCGCGGAAGATACTCGGGTGCGCGACGCGTCTATATAGATCGTGTCATTCACGTATCATAAGAGTGTGCATAGTACTCGGTAATTTATTGCTAACTTAGAATTTGACAAAAACCATAGTCCAAGATGACAATTGTCTACTTAACCAAATGACAATATCCCAGAAATTTTCATAGGACTACAGTTTGACAAATCCATTACTAGATCATAATTGACCCAAATTATGCCATGCGATTACAAGCCTTTAACAATAACTGGAACTGGGAAAGGAGTACTCAAATCAAGATCATGTAAGGAAGGTGCTACGATCCTTGTCACCACAATGGCACACGGAAGCCACCGTGATAGAAGACTCTGAAGATCTCACTACACTCAAGCTGGATGAGTTGATTGGGTCCTTGATGACCTATGAAATCAACATTAAGGGGACAGAGGAAGAGAAGGGCAAAAAGAAATCAGTGGCATTTAAGGCTTACTCTAAATCATCTGAGGAGAGCGATGAAGGGTCAAGTCTAAATAGCAGTGAGGAAGAACTTATAGATGTCATCACTAGCAAAGATAGAAAGTTATTCAGAAAGCACTTCTTTTGGAAAAAATCCGAAGAAAGTATTGAAAAAGAAAGGGGAGATTAGATGCTATGAATGTGTACAGGTCGGCCACATGAGAAGCGAATGTCCAAGTCTTCGGAAGAAACTGAAGAAAGAAAAAGTGAAGAAGCCCAAGGCCATGAAGGTGACATGGAGTGATGAGGACGAGAGCGAGTCCAAATCTGAGAAGGACGATGAGTTGGACGAGACGGTCCAGAATTTATGGTTAATGGCAAGTGAGGAAAATGACACCGAGGTAAAATCTGATAACGAAAACCTCACTTGCGAAGAATGACAAATTGCTTGTGGTGGAATGTATGAAAAGTGCAAGAAGTTGAAGCATGAAAATAAAAATCTGAAAAAGAAGTTTCATGATGTTTTACATTCTAGTTCATCTTCATGCACTAAATGTAGTTTGCTTGAGTTGGAACTTGAGAAAATGAAAAATGAAAATGAAATGTTGTTGTCCAAAGTTTCTCTATTTGAGGATGATATTTCATGCTTGGAGATTGAAAAACAACATGCTTATGAGAATGAGAAAAATCTAAAAATTGAAAATGAAAAATTGGTAAAGGAGTTGGATGAACTTAATTCAAGACTGAATGAATGTGAAAAATCCAAGAAAGAATTAGAAACCAACTTCAATACCATGCATGACGAATTAAACAAATTGAAAGAAGTTGTTCAAAAGGAATTAAAAGGAAAAGGGAAAATGGTTGAACATGGTGAGACTAGCAATGGAAAGGTTAGAAATGAAAAAGTTGATGTGGGACGCTCACCCACAAAGAAAAACTCATTTGTAAAAAATAAATTTCAAAAATCATGTGATTCATATGGCTATACTCATGTTGACTCATGCATGAACTCATATGTTGATAGATCATATATGCATAGGAGTCGTTTTAGAAAGCCAAATGTCACATGCTTTTAATGTGGTATGTTCGGCCACTCTATGTATGTGTGTGACTTAATGAGAGCCGATGATGAATGATTTGAGAGGAAAATAAAATACATTTTACTCATGTTAGAACTAACCCCTCAGGACCCAAGAAGGCTTGGGTACCCAAAACCATGAAATGAGAATTCTATTTTTTAGGGGAGCCTTGAGGCCAAGGAAAATGTCAACAAATAAAAGCTTCTAAAGGCGAGAGAGAAAAATGGTTTGGTTTTGTGAGTTCATCATGTTTAGTTTCACTTTGAAAAATCTCCAAAGGTAAAAATTTTGAGTTTTGGAAAAAAATGATTGCACTCAAATAGTTGCATTCTGGCTTCATTGATTTTGGCATCAAAGACACTCTTGCACTTATCTGAGAATTTTACATACACTGGCACAATAAGTAAATTTGCATATAGAATTTTCATACTTCATGCTGCATACTTGTGAATAGAAATAAATTTTCATCATCTTTTCAGTTACGTGCATATTCTCTGAACTTGAGTGCTTGAATGCCATGATTCTTCGGTATTTAAAATGGTGTGTTGTGGAATGGTGGATTCCATCCATCGGGAAACACTCACCATGCGTGAGTCAGGTCTTTGAACCTACACCTCCGCCTCGTACCGGAAATCATCTTGCACAACTTTTCTTTCAAATCCTTGCTTGAATGCATGTATATATTTCTAGAAAATCATTTATTGAAATCTTCTAAGACCTCACCTCCTTGATAGATAAACGACAGTGATTTTGATCATTTGTGTATCGTGACATATACAAAGGAGGAGAATTTATTTCCAATGGTGCATACATTTATGGGGAGTCATAGCTATGTTAATGGCAAATTCCTTTTCTACATACATAGCAATTACCCACACACATTGCACAAAAGTGATGTATATGACTTTGATTGATAATGATTTCAGGACTTCTTTTCAACACTTTAAGGGAAATAAAATTTCTACATGGAAATGAAGAGTAATCGTGAGGAAAAAGTTGCCAACCCCAATCAATAAGTGGAATGTGGAACCGAGTAGCCGGGAATCCCCACTAAAGTAAATGAGAAAACTCGCGTCGAAAAGTGAAGCTAAAATCCACAAGAATCAAAATTATGATGAATCCCTGTAGCCGGGAAACCCCTTTGAGACACATGAGGTGACTCGCGCCTAATGTTGAAATCCTATAAAAAAAGGGGGATTGTGCGAAGCTTCCGATAGTCAAGGATCTAAATGGAATTGTAGAAAGGAAATAACCCTCTAGTGTTCCTTAGAAATTCTGCCAATATCCATATAATTTTGAAGTTCATTGCTCATTTTCACATATTTCACTCTTGATATTATTGTGATAGATGTGTATCTTGACTTTGTACTCATCATGATTTATGCAGTGTCTCTAGCATATGAATGCACTACCTTTTTTGAGTATGCTTCATGTGA
Source organism: Amorphophallus konjac (assembly GCA_022559845.1). Classification (NCBI taxonomy): domain Eukaryota; kingdom Viridiplantae; phylum Streptophyta; class Magnoliopsida; order Alismatales; family Araceae; genus Amorphophallus; species Amorphophallus konjac. The sequence continues at coordinate 307,412,407 of CM040126.1, forward strand.
CACAACTTGATTTTGAATCTACTGTTAACTTGCTATCCTTTTACCCAATTGAGGGGGAGCTATAGATTACTACTTGCTTGCTTGATTTTCATGCTTGCTTGCTTGTTTGCTTGCATGAATGATTTAATACACATCTCAAGATCATACTTGTTCATAACAGGTTAATAACCCCGTTGTCAGTCAGTTCTTTTTGTTGTTGATAAAAAGGGGGAGAATAGGTTGGTGTGCTCAAATTTCTAATTCTGATAAGGGAAGCTTTTCCTCTAACACATAGGGGGAGAAAGGCTCACCGATGTTTTTGAAACTGAATGTATGGCTTCTATTCAATCGTTTGAAATTCACGCACACATTGTTTTATCATAATCAAAAAGGGGGGAGATTGTTGGGTCCCTAGTTGAATATGGAATTTGGTTTTAATGATATCACACAATGTGTGCTTACTTGAAGTACTTGATCGACATACCATGGTTTCATGGATGAATGTTTTACTTGTATATAGTTATTATGTAGAAACCGTGATTGGGTTTTAATGAATGATGCTTGATTCAAAAATTGTACACTTAGTAAAAATGAGGTATTTGATGTTCACATATATTGCTTACATGCATGTCCAAGTGATTTTACCTTTAGTTAAAATTCTGGGTTGTTTTCATGCACATCTTCTATGAGATCTTAATGCATTGATAATGTTCCATGCATCTTTAAAATGATTTTTTTGATTTTTTTATTGTGCTTAATCTCTTCACATAAAACTTGTTGGAATATAGTTTGAATGGTCCTAATACTTTGTTAAATGCATGGTAATTTGATCTTGATTTTTGGGAATGTTTTTGATGCATTAAATGGGGCAAAAACAAAGTTTTCAGACCCTTCAGGGAAGGGGTCAACCCCCCTGGGCTATAGTCTGTCTACTATGCAGACAGAACAGCCACCTGAAGGGGTCGACCCTAGGGTTGACCCCCTCCAGGCATACTTCTATCTGGGTGTCTTTTTGTAGCCGAAACAGTGAGGGTCGACCCTGGCGGCACGGGAGTTGCGGATCCGCTCTAAACCCCATGAAACCTTACCAAACTACCCACCAAACATTCCTAATGTTATGAGGGTGTTTCTAACATGTTTTAGGAGGGTTATATGAGTCATTTGGCCAATCTATCTTGCATATATCCGTGAACTCTGAGTTTTGAGGAGAAGAACCCTAATGCTCATATCTTTCTATCTTGTAGGAGAAGAAAAGGGGGGAAAGGAAGAGGAGCTCTTGCAAGAAGGTTATCATCTACATCAAGCCATCTTTGGAGCTCGTAGTGGAAGGAAAAGAGGAGCGACTCTAGGAGTGGAAAGAGGAGATGCCCAAAATGACGCCATCCAACTTCCATCCGACCTAGGCTTCAAGGAACTTCTTCTATAGGCTTATGGAGCTTAAGGGGATACATTCTATAACCTTCCATCATCTATATTCGATGTTCTTCTTTGTTTAGATCTTGGTTTGAGCTATATTTAGCATATTTCTATTTTCTTTGAACTTGAGAATACATTGTGGGTGGAGTGTTTGCATACGGTCGTGTGGATATTGATGCGAGTGGTGCAGCATGTGTGTGTGTGGTTTGATCCCGTCGTTGGATTGTTGTGGAGACGAAGTCTCCGTGTGTGTTGGAGTTTTCACTCCGTGCACTTTGTTGTGAAGCGAGTAAAGCCTCACCGGTTTGGTGAGGGCTGGACGTAGGGAGCCCGTCATGGTCCCGAACCACCTAAAAATCCCTCATGCATTGTGGTGCGTGTTCACTTGATTCTATCTCTATCTTGATCATGTGGGCTCAGTGAGATTGAGAGATCGATTTCATACAAGTTTCATTTAGTTTTCATCAATCTCGGTAATTCTGGAAATTAGTTTTAAAGTCCGCTATTCCGCTAGGGGGACAATTCAACCCCCCCTTCTTGTCTGCGTATATTGTTATCTGGGCCAACACCGGGTAAACCCGATACCTTATGGAACCTGCGAGGCCTCCCAAGAGCGGAAAAGCTTCGAAGGGATAGAAAGGTATGTGAGAGTACATTGAACTTCCAGATAAAGTAGTAAGCAATTAAATTTCAATGATCAGGATTGCTAAAATAGCAGAAATAAAATTACATTTTCTATATCAATTAAAACTAACAGAGCTAACAGAGTCTAGTCCAACCAAAGTACAATCCAATAGGAAAGAGAACATACTCTCAAGTCGGGGGAAGCCCGACACTGGCAAACGCTGGCAACTAAGAACCATACAGCAGGTACCTCCCAGTACAAGGAAAAATAGCTACACCTGAAAAGTCAAGGGTGAGCCTCCTATCACTGGTTCAGTAGGGATCCCGCAGAACCCTACCACAAAGCAACGCAATAACAATAGTGCTAACAACTAAAGCAAAGCAGTAACAGTAGGAGTAGGAACAACAGTAAAAGTAATGAGGAAAACAGCCGTCCCACAGAACACGATAGCCTAAGGAATCTCGGCCCTCTAAACTACTTCAAACAGCAATAGAAAGGCAAACCTTGATCTCATAAAGTCGGGAGTTACCGATCCATCGACAAATCACGAAACCCTATCGTGAAGGCCTACAGAAATAGGCAAAAGCCTTACAAAAAGACCAACATGGTCAAAGGCACAAGACATACACGATCTCACCATCGTGTATGCCATACTGACCCGTAACCTCGAGTGAAGCCAAACACGGGCTACTCAGACAAGTCACGAAAGCACAAGTCACGCGTCAAGTGACAGAAGCACATCGTCACTAGAATAATACCCAGATGCGTCCACTGACGTCTTACACCGCGCCACAAGTATCTCCCACATGCCTAGAACGGTGGTAACTGAGACACTCCATAGAAACCAAGTAACTATAGTAAAGAGTGACTAGTCAGGGTCATGCCCGTCGGCGCTTGTCCAACGCCCCTGACCACGTGTGCAAACACAAGCTCAATGTCTTGAGCCTGGCCTCTATCTGGTTTTCCCCTCCCGTTGGACTCTCACGGCTAGACAAAGGGGCCCACGGATACCAGGCCTACAAACCATCTCAACTGGGACTCGCCCTGCCACCACTCCCAGGGGGGCCGACACACAGGAAAGTGTCGTCAGGCTACGACTAGTGGAGGCTCACTAGACACAGAGACTCAAAATAGAAGTACTAAAGTACGAACATGCTAAGAACGCACTATCGCATGTACTACGAAGCATAATGTAGTATACAACTACTACCAGACTCAGGATAGTCAACTAGACCTGTTCACAACGATCCTTGAGTCACAAGACTCAGGTCAAGATCGTCGCACATCTCATAGCAACACGCTATTAATCAGCCTAGTCCCTAAGCCAAAAACCACGGTAAAACACATTATGGAAAGTGGCACATAACAGCCGGATCCATAACATCAATAATGATAACAATGATTCCTCGGCCTCCAAGCCGCACAATGGACTCACAATTCCGCATAACATGAAACACGGAACATGAGGGATCACCATAACCATCAAACCATATGGCATGCAAACTGAGGCACGACGATACCTCCAAACATCCAAAACTAGGTCTCGATCCTCACAGAATAGACGAGACACTCACGAGGTCACGTGTCAACCGCTGGGTCACAACCGGGTTGACCGGAAACCATAATGACCCTCGAGATAATACATAACACTGCTCGGTATAATGGCACTCCTAGACACCCTATAATACAGTCACAGCCCTCATAGGATGCCCAAGACATCCACAGAACAATGGGCTAACCAAGGTGTCGAAGCCAAGCCAACACAAAAGAAACTCCCTAACAAATGGCGGTCTTACCCTTGGCCGCTAATGCACATTGGCGGTCTTATCAGGGCCACTATTAGTAGGGTAAAACAGACATAAAACGGTTTGCTCAAGGCCATTTCTAGCCTTTGGCAGTCATGGCCAGACCACCATACACAAACCGCCTCGAAAAAATAATAAGCCATCCTTTTGGCGGTCCTTTGCCTGACCGTCACTTCATAAGGCGGTCAGTCGCAAGGTCATAATTAGTAACCGACTGAGAACAGTAAAACAATTTAACGATCTCCCTTGGACCATTTCCAGGGAATGGAGGTCTCCCCATGTTCGCCAAAGACACCTTGTAGTCGGAGCTAGATCGCTTGTCATGCCTCGAACCGATAGCAGCGGAACGTGTCATTTGCTCGGAACGTGGCAGTTAAACAGTCGTGTCAATCAGAGCAATAACCGTTGACTAGAATTCATAAAAAATAAATTTTATTCATATGAACTTGTCATTACAACTTATTGACTCAATTACAATAATAAGAGAGAAAAGGAACAAAGACGCACTAACAGGACTTAGACATGTGAACTAGATAGAAGACACCATACTAGACTCAAGAGAAACAAAAGACACATGTCATCTAGTTTCCAGAGCTCTCTTGCACACTTTCCCTTTTCAGTTGAGTCTCGGTCTCGATAGCCCCCTGATTACCTGAAAAATATTGGAATAAAACTGGGTGAGCGAATGCTCAGTAAAAATTATATCTCAACAACAAGCTTACTTAAAGTAATTACATGTTACATGAATGGAAGCATGGCTATGCATGAATGAACGCAAGATGGAGAGAGATTATAACAAGATAAGAAAGTTATTAACAAGAAGGAATAAGTAAAGCTTCAAGGAATATCAAGCATGTAATAGTAAGTAATGCCACGAGATATTGGCTAGTTATGCAAGCAAGTACTCACCCATTCCGGCGACACAAGTCAAGTCAAGCACGCGAGTAATACGAGAGAATGAGTGTGTGGAATGCCATAATCCTAGAAAGACAAGTATTTCGGTGCAATGCTACACCGTGATCAATCAACTCCCATGGGCACAAGTACTTTTGGGTGCTCCTCCCAGGACCAGATCGGGCCCTATATGCGCAGGCATTGGGTCATGTATATTTTAGACACCCACTATAGTTATAGCCGATATAGTGTTCCAAAGTATAAACCATTGTAGGATGATAAGGTAGATGTTTCACGAGTGAAGGAGTTCAAGGGCAGAACTTTGAACAAGTATGACTCTACGTTTAAACCACACAAAAACCAAGACATGGCATGAAACTACGTAAATTGCGCCCACTCAGTCGCCACCAATTACAGAAATTAGTGTCCCACTATATGGTCGCTCATTCCTATGAATAGTACAAGCACGAAGAATTAGTGACTTCTCAAACAGCTGCTCATTCATAAATAGCGTCCACGTCACGGTCGCTATAACAGTAAAGTGTGCCCCTTGACTGGGCGCCGATTCCTTCTGGCATCCAAGTCCAAGTCGCAGATTTGGGACAAACAGCACACTTCTCAAAAGAGGCTGGAACAGCGCTCTTTGAGGGTCAAACATCACGTTTCTTCATAGTGACGTGACAAAGAAAGGTTTCAAAGTTTTTAGGGTACAACCAGCTCGGCGGCCTTGAGGGAATCCAAGGCTTCACGTAGACTTGCGGAGGCCTCTATGATGAAATTACTAGTCCGAAGGAAGGAATATGCCGCAGAGGGCTCAATCATTACCGAGAGTTAGGGGCTATACGGAAAACAACGTGAAACGTGGGACTGCATCTACGGACTGAGACACAGTGCCATAGACACGCAGTATGTGCCAGAAAACTGATAAATCTGTGAGACAGGAAAACAGTGCCTCTACAGAAGTCACCATTTCATGAAATAACGACCTTCTGAAAGGTCGTTCAATCTAAATTTATATCAGAATTTTCATGAATATACTAGAAATTAATGACACTGTATTGTAAGGTTTCGACCAGAATGCACAGCGGAATTCATCGAAACCTTAGATTGCATATCGTTGCCAATTTTTCAAAATCGAACTAGATCGGTAAACCCCGCGGTGTGAAGAATGATTAGTTACCTTTGCGGGGTTGAGAATCTCCCAAAACCTCGAAGATAAATGAGAGGAAGATCCAGGAGTCGCGAGCCGTTCAAGCATCCAGCCTCTAGACATATCCACACGAGTAGTGGAAGCAGATAGGATCTCCTCCATGATCTCCACGCGCCGACCTGATCTCAACACCACCATCCACTAGGGAGGAAGGAGAGAGAATGAGGGATCGCCCCTTGGAGAGAGAGAGAGAGGAGAGAGGGCGGCCAGGGTTTCTCCCTTCAACGTATATTTATAGACTTTTGGCATTTTTCACAAAAACCCTATAATAGTCTATAAAGTCCACCCATCCCGGTCTGTCGAATACTCTATTGTGTGTGACCCTCGCCCCTTGGTTCTAGAACTTCTTATAGTTCTACCATACCCCCACTGTTTCCTTCAAGGATATACTCATCCTCTAGGAACACAGCTCGCTTAGCTACAAACACTCTTTGATCGCTAGGCTGGTAGAAATAATATCCATAAATTTTCTTAGGATATCCCACAAACCTACATCTTTCAGTCTTGGATGTCATTTTATCAGGATTGTGTTTCTTAACATGGGCAAGACAACCCCAGACCTTAACATTCTTAAGGTCTGGTTTCTCTCCTTTCCATATCTCATATGGAGTGCAAGACACTGATTTGGAAGGAACTTTGTTTAATAAGTGAGCATCAGTGTCTAGGGCAAAGCCCCATAGCGACAAGGGCAATCCAGCAAAGCACATCATGGATCGTACCATATCTAATAAGGTATGATTCCTCCGTTCAGCCACACCATTCAGCTGAGGTGTGTAAGGAGGAGTCCACTGGGATAATATACCATTATCTTTAAGTATTATGTGAATTCCGTACTCAAGTATTCCCCTCCTCGATCAGATCGAAGAGTTTTAATACTCTTTTCTGTTTGTTTCTCTACTTCATTCTTAAACTCCACAAATTTCTCAAAGGCTTCAGATTTATACTTCATCAAGTACACATATCGGTACCTAGAGAAATCATCAGTGAAAGTAATGAAGTATGACTAATCCCCTTTGACTTGGGTGGACATAGGTCCACATACATCAGAATGTATGAGTTCTAACAACTCACCATGTGACGACCCGAACTCCGGATACCGGATATACCCGATAGGACTACCGAGTAGACCCGATACCGCTTGGAACCCGTGAAGCCTCCCAAGAGCTGTAAAGCTCTGAAGCGATAAAAGGAATGTCGTGTAGTGCATTGAAGTCGCAGATATAACAGTAAGCAATTTAATTTTATTAATCAGGTTGCTAAAGTAGCAGAAATAAAATTACTTCTAATTAATAGTTAAAATTAACAATTATACCAGAGTCTAGTCCAAAGGAAAGATAAGTATAGTCCGACAGAAAGAAGACGTACACTGAGGTCGGGGGAAGCCCGACGCAGCTACCACTGGCAACTACGAACACGCCACACTCGGAACCGCAAAGGAAGCAGAGACGACCACACATGAAAAGTAGGGGTGAGCTCGTGTCACTGGCTCAGTAGGGGTCACGCGCATCACCAATGAAAAACACGCAGTAACACAGAACAACAGCTAAAACAGTAGGAGTAGTAAAGCAGGAAATGCTAAACTACAACTAGAAAGCTGTAAAAGAAAGCCGGAAGAGCAGGAGTAGAATAGCTAAAAGAAAAGGGAAAAACCAAGCTGTAAAGAACGAGAACACGGCTGCCGAGCAAAGCACAGCTCCCTAAGCTACTCCAAACAGTGACAGAAGGGCGAACCCTGATCTCACAAAGTCAGGAGTTACCAATCCGTCAGCCAACCGTTAGCCCAAAGGCTAAAGCCCACGAAACCAGGAAAAATCCCTAGAAAAGACCTAGACAGACACAAACACCGAAGCATACATGACTGGATCGTCATGCACGCAACAGAGGGCCGACCTCGGGTAAAGTCAAGAACAGACTAACCCAGAAAAGGTCATGACACGAAGGACGAGAAACTCGGAAGTCATGTGTCATGTGATGGAAGCACCTCCTCACTAGAAGAACAGCAAGATGGGTCCACTGACGTCTTACACTGCGCCACAGGTATCTGGCTACGGACGCCGAGAACAACGGAGACTGAGATACTCACTGAACCAGAACAGGAACTACAGTAACGAGTGACTAGTCAGGGCCACGCCCATCGGCGTTCGTCCAAACGCCCCTGACCACGTGTGCACATACCAACTCATGTCTAGAGTCAGGCCTCTAACTAGTTTTCCCCCTAGCAGGACGCTACCGTAAAGCAGGGGCCCACGGAAACTAGCCTAAAAATCATATCTCGGGAACTACCTCAACCACCACTCCCAGGTGGGCTGACACCAAGAACGTGTCGTCAGCTACGACTAGTGGAGGCTCACTAGACACGGAGACTCAAAAACACGAGTGCTGCAGTACAGATAGGCTGAGAAAGCACTGTCGCACGTACTACGAAGCACGAAGGTAGCATACCAAACTACCAACAGACTCAAGACAGGACAACTAGACCTGCTAACACAACGATCCTTGAGTCTCACGACTTGGAGTCAAGATCATCGCACAAAGCAGTGACACGCCGCCAATCAGTCTAATCCTAAGCCAGAGAAATCGACACATCCAGGGGAAACGACTCACGGAGACCTGAGGGATCACCAAGACGCTCAACGCATCTGGACACGTGGATCGAGGTAAGACAATACCTCAAGGCATCCAGAACCACTATCTCAGGCTATCCAGAATAGTCGAGACATAGACAAGGTTACTTGTCAACCACTGGATCTCACCGGGTTAACCAGAACCTGACAACGACTCACCGAACATGACCTCACACACAAGCACCCTTGGCTACCTTATAACATGGTCATAGCCCTCATAGGACGTCAACAGACATCTACGGGTCAGCGGGTAAACCACGAGGTCAAGCCAAGATAATCGAAAACCGAAATACCGGTAAACCATCCTCTAGGACACAAGCGGTGCATCACTCGGCCGCTAAGCAACACAAGCAGTCAAGGAAGAAGCCGCTACACACACATAGGCAAAGACTCTGGCGGTCTTACACTGGGTCGCGAGATGACTGTGGCGGTCAAAGATATGGGCGCTACACCCAGTCAACCCTCAAACCGACCTACCCAGTTAAACAACCATAGCAGTCTAATAAAGACGCGCTACACAGACTAGGCGGTCTCAGAATGAACCGCCACACTAACCGCCCTAAGACATTGACCTAAGACAAAAAGGACTGTAGCGGTCTAAGGAAGGCGCGCTACAACGAAGTGGCGGTTGAAGATTGGGCCGCCAAGGCCAACCGACTTAAAACATTGACCCGGTCAAACGGACAGTATTGGCCTAAGAATGGCGTGCTACAGCACAATGGTGGTCAAAGCTTGGGCCACCAGCCCAAATCGACTTAACCTGTTGACTAATGTCAACAACTCATAGCGGTCTAAGAAAGAGATGCTAGAGTAAAATAGCGACTCATCGTACAACTGCTAAGACTCGAACCGACATACACTAGTTTCGAGACACGACAGAGCTTGGCGCACCACTACAAGGCCGCTAGAGGCACATGGCGGTCAGAGGTTGGGCCGCCAACCTCAGCAGACCTAAAACTAACCGGCACACTATAGGGTGTGGCGGTCCATCGTGGGGCCGCCAGAGACCTATAGCAGTCTCTAAAACGACCGATAGCATGATACGGCGGGAAAATAGGGGAAATGGCCGATCTCGGCCGTTCCACGCCCCATACAAGTCTAAACGCAGGGGAAACAAACCTAATCGACAAAATCAACCTTCCACAGGCCGGAAGGGGTCCATGCCACGACTTAATCGCAAGAAGTGGACGATTCCATCGAATCGACCCTAATTGGGTCACCGGGGTTCCCGGACTTGTACAGCCCCAAATGACGACCAATCAACACGAAATCAGCGGAAATGGAATATAGACATGCTGGGGGTCACAATGAAACTAATTTAGCTGAAAACCGTCGCCATTTTCCGGTGAACCCAACGAACACCCCAAAAGCATGATCTTCCCGAACTTGAAAGAAACCCACTCGAATGCGCACCGTTCAGCATGAAACTACGAGGGAACGAAGAAGAGAAGAAGGTGATCGTCTCCCTACCTCCATCGAAGATTCCGTGCACAGAGGTGACTAAACCACACCGAAAACCACGTCGCGAGCTCAACCGTCGGCTTTGAATCTGCCATTTGGGATCGCGCCAGAAACGGTTCGATCCTCACCCCATCGCGCTCCGGAGCACTCCCACGGCATCTCCTCAGCCTGCCCTTGCCTCCTCCATCTGCAGCTGGAGCAGAGGGCGAGAGAAGAAAAAAAATGGGAGAGAGAGTGGGTCGCGGTGGCGAATGAGAAGGGAGGAGAGAGGAAGAAGAATAAAAAGAAAAGAAATTAGGAAATTTTCCTAATTTCAAAAATTTGATTTTTGAGCCAAAAATGGACTAATTTAGAAAAATACGTAAAAATAGTCAAAACGATCCCCTCAAAGAGTACATCGCAAATGTAGCATCCTCGAGTCGATGAACTAAGAAATAAACTCACCATAGGGTTCCGTAACTAGTATAAGAGAAAAACCCACGCGGATCGTAAAACTCAACTCGGGACCTATAAAAGTGATCTGAAACTCTCCGAAAAGGATCCGAAAGATCCGATAAGAATCCAAGGTATTACAGGCTCGCCTCTGTTGGCCCGTTGGAATGGCAATCAAGAGGGGGTGAATTGATTGACGGGAAATTTAAAATTATCAACAGCGCACGAGCAAGCAAACCACAAATAAAAACGTAGCAACCACACACACCAACAAGATAAACCAAACGCACAAGAGCACAACCACAGGAGACGAGCAATTTTAGGTGGTTCGGACGCACCCAGGTGCGATCCTACATCCACCCCTCTCAACTTGAGAGGATTCCACTATAGAGAGCTACACTGAATAGCACACACACACAAACACGAGGTCAAGGACCTCTATCCACACACACACACACGCCCAACAAGGGCATTCCACGGAGATCAAATCTCCAATCTCTCACACTCTATATCTGAGTTTGAAAATAAAGAGAATCACATGAACATTAAGCCTAAGACTGATGAAGAACATTAAGGACAACTCCCCCTGTCTATTGGAATGATGGCGAGCTATGCTTCAACAGAGACGTCCGTGGGTTGATGGGTTCCTGAAGACGCTGAGGCTTGGGAAGATGATCCACGCAGCAGGATGATGTCTTGATTGCTGAACGAAGTTGCTCGGATGAAGATCGATCAAGCTGCTCTTCGAACCACGACCTTCTCTTCCACACGCAGGTGCGCCTCTGCTCCTGAGGATGAAGACGCCCAACACTCGTGTGGCACCGTTTGCAGCTCTGGTCGTGTGTCCTTGGGACGCCCTAATCATGGGCATTTATATCCTGGGGGATGGGACTCCTAGCTGGTGGAAGGAGGAGATTATTCTCTCCTTTGATTGGTTCTGCAAATCCGACGTGGCCATTTCTTTATCCTGTTCGAAACCTGCACGAAATAAGTTATATCAGTGTTAGACTTAATCAAATGATGTTAATTAGGTTTAATAGTCTAAGCCACATGATTACTAGTTAATCCCAATGACTAACAAGTGATTTGCACGTGAAGTATGGCCCACACAATTAATAGATGAAATATATAGCATAAATCAGAGAAAATAAGAAAATTCAAGAGTGGGTCGACCCATCTGCCAAGTGGGTCGACCCATGTATCAAACAGATCCTGTTTCCAGGTTCTGCTTGTTATAGGGGTCGACCCCCTTTGATAGGTGGGACGTCCCACTTCTTCACAAGAGCCAAAAACTGGTTCTGTGAGATCACAGGGGTCGACCCCCTTTATCAGCTGGGTCGACCCATTTGTGCCAGAGCCAAAAGAGTGGCATCTGTTGCAACAGGGGTCGACCCATCTGTCTGGGGGGGTCGACCCACTTCAGGTTAAAACAGAAAAAAGACATTAAGCACTACCAATTCAAGGGATTTTTGGTCAAACTTAAACAAAGTTATTCTAGGGGAAAATCCTACCATGTTTGATCTGAATGAATCAATTCTACTCACCTTTCATGGAGATTCTTCATTTCACTTACCTTTCATGGAGATTCTTCATTTCACTTACCTTGTCTTCCTTCTTCCAGATTTCTGAATTTCACCATGGAGAAGGAGTGAGCTTGCTGTCAGCATTATTCATTCTCATCAAATAGTTAGTGAGATAAAGATTTGATCAATGAATTGGCATCTCAGAAGATAGTTGATCATTGTGAATGTAGAGTGTATCAAAGATGGAATGAATGAATGTGAAGCATATGGCCACTCACGATGTTTTATTCAATCTATTAAAGAACTTTGTCATCATCAAAACCAAGGAGGGCACAACAATCTCCCCCTTTTTGATGATGACAAAAAAACACAAAACAACCCAAGCAATTTAAGCTAATAAAGGGAAGATAGAGTAATATAGAGAGAACTGAGACAATTTTCACTACTATGTCAGCCAAACAGACATGAAAGCAAAACACTTATTTTCCAATGAGTGTCAAGGAACATCACTCCAGAATTCAACAGCATATCCATTTACTTACTGAACCATGAGCATATCAAGACTGGAACGTCAAAAACATAGCAACTTCAAAACAAGACATAGTAGGACATGATCACAAAATATTACTTTCAGCAAATTGCTAGTTCTCCCCCTTTTTTTTTTCATGAGCAAAAAGGAGATGTGCAGAGCAGGTGCACAAAGATAAGCTGAGTAGATGGAGGATTTAAAGAAGGAACAAGGTAGATAGAAAGAAGATGACCAAGGAGAAAGAAATTGAAATGAGCACGCAAGCATCCAGACATGCAGCTTAACATATAACATAAGTAAGCAAAGGTGCTGCTAAGTAGGGTGTAAACAAAAAGAGTAGTTTCTCATCAAAAAAACTGACAGCAAAGTTACTCCTAGCCAGACTAGTTGGGTGATCCGAAAACAGAATCCCTAATGTGCTGAAGCATTTGGGTGTGGGCATCAAGAGTCTTCGATATGGATTCGAAGTGGTGCAGGAACATCTCTTGATGTAGCTTCAGGTCACTCACATCTTCAGTTAGCTTGTCCAGCCGTTGGTCAATTCGATCAGGACGAGAAACATGTGGCTCTGGTCTAGAGCTACTTCCTCCGGCTTGAGAAGGACTGGTTGGTGGCTGATCATCATGTGAGGCAGTAGTATCTTCTTCTTCTGCTTCTTCACCACTATCACTGTTTTCTGCAGATTGCACATTCTTGCCTTTAACATTTTTCAAGACTCGAACTAGGTGGCCAGCTGCATTTCTTTTGTAACCCATGTTGCGGCAAAGACTACGAGCGGTATAGACATCCTTGTCCAATAACTCTTCACATATTTCCTTATCCAAGTCGATACGAAGATGCCTAAAAACCGCTGTTAACTGTGAAGCATATGGAAGACTACGTCTTTTTTCTTTGTAACAAAGGAATATTAAGTCGTACATGAGACTTGAGAAATCAGCAATTATACCATTACAAATGCAGTGGAAGAAAAATTTATGAACTTTGTTGACTTTGTTCCTGCTGCCTCCCCTGGGATAGAAAATGGTGGTGAAGAGATGATGCAGAATGCGCTGAGCAGGAGGAAAAACATTGGCATTCAAATCCTTTGGAATGGCATTGTCATCCATGACTACGGAGTCATCAAAACCCATCATTATGCTGTAAACAGACACTGCATTCAATTTTGTATTTTCCATGATTGTGGTGTGACGACTTGGAAAAGCAAAAACTGTACTGAATAGCCCGACAGTAACCATGACAGATTTGTTGTTTACTACAGTGTAGAGCTTGTTGTTCTTGATCACCAGATTTTGATAAAATTGCAGAACTAGTGTGGGATAAACTTTCCGATGCTCAGACATAAATTGTATCCAATTTGGTTGGGTGTTCAGCAAATCAAAAAGTTCAGGGACCAAATTGGTGACATCTTCAAGATCCACTGCTCTGGGATGCATGATAGTTCGAGGATAGAGATTAGTAGACTGGGCGTGTAGCAGTACCTCTTCATGAAAACGCTTGGACCGAATTTCTCTTTGTTGGGCTGGCGGAATAGGGATGGCGTGGGGAGCTTCGTCCTCTGAGTTGGAGGTGGGAGGATCAATGGCATATGAGGGGACCTTTGCCGCAGCTTTCCTCCGTGGACGTTTGTACATGCTTTTGTAGCGTGGAGCCATCAGAAGAGCCTAGATTGAAGCCGCAGGTTCTCGACCGTCTCTCCTTGAGAAGGGGAGGAACAGCAAGCTGTCGAAGTGAGCTTCCCTCCACCTATCAGGGTTCTCTTGCACCTTCGCAGGGAGTAGAAGGAGAAGATCTTGATGCCCGGAATGGAGGTATTGGCGGTAGCCGCTGGTGTGTCCGCCGGAGCGATGGGTTGCTGAGCGGGAAGGAAAAAGTTTTGCGTTGTAGGAGGGTTTGCGGCTGGCTTGACGAGGGGATGCCCGTGGTTTTTAACTTGGACCGGTCAAATAGGGTTGAAAAGATGTGTTGACCGGTTGAAGTTGTGGTGAGTATTTAGACAAAAAAAAGGTATTGGGCTCATCCATAAGGGACGACCCATTTGGGCATCCCAAAATAAAAACATATGGAATGTTGGGAAGTTGGTAAAAGTTAACCCACTGGACCCGATGAGTATTTGATATAAGTGGATGGGTTCACTCAAAAGAATGGGTCCGAGTGAGAAATACTACAGCACAATCGAGGATTTTTGTTTTAAAGACTTACCAATTTTGTCTAGCAGGAACTGTACCTGACCATCATTTTCGATTGAAGCTGCACTTTATTTAGCAAGGATCTAAACAGGCCCAAATAAGAAAGAAATGCAAATTTAGGTTATTGCAGGCAAGATGAGTTCAGACAATAATACTAGTAGAGGTTTTATTGATAAAAGAGTGTGGCACACAATTATGCATATGCATGAGAAAAAAAATGATGTGAATAGTGATGTGAGTCAAATGAAATAGATGAGTACCAAGTGGGGAGTAAGTCTGAAAAGCTCAATGCAGTGAAATGGGTGATGAAGGTTATTAAAATGTATTCTGTGAAGGCAGGACAAAAAGAGTATTTCATGGATTGAGTAGAATGCAGACTTGTAAGTCTATCTAAGTGCTCTCCACTCTGCATATTCCTAGCTCTCTTCTTAAGGAGATGAACTTTTCTTTGCTAAGAGGTTTTGTAAAGATGTCCGCTAATTGTTCATCAGTTTCAATGTATTTCAGCTCAAAGTCCTTTTTATTTACATGGTCCCTCAGAAAATGATGCCGGATATCTATATGTTTGGACCTTGAGTGATGAGTTGGATTTTTAGACAGATCAATTGCACTTTTATTATCACACATGATCGGAACACAATTCAGAAACACATCATAATCGACTAGCTGGTGTTTGATCCAAAGGACCTGTGCACCACAACTGTCGGCAGCCATGTATTCGGCTTCGGCCGTTGACAATGCCACGGAATTTTGTTTCTTGGAGGCCCAAGAAACTAGGCAACCTCCGAGAAATTGGCATGTGCCACTTGTGCTTTTACGATCAAGAAGGCACCCAGCATAGTCGGCATCGGTGAAAGCCACAAGTTTAAAATCACATCTACGAGGAAACCACAGTCCTAGATCAGGAGTACCAGCAAGATAACGAAAAATCCTTTTAACGGCACTCAAATGAGACTCACGAGGACTAGCTTGATGCCTAGCACACAGACAAACTGCAAAGTGTATGTCAGGCCTACTAGCTGTTAGATATAAAAGTGAACCGATCATACCTCTAAACAGCTTTTGTTCAACCTGTTTACCTTTGCAGTCTTTCTCCAGTTTTATGCTTGTTGACATTGGTGTTGCATAGGATTTTGCACCCTCAAAATCATACTTCTTTAGAAGTTCCAGCAGATATTTCTTTTGATTGATGAAAATTCCATCCTCCCTTTGTTGAATTTGTAGCCCCAAGAAAAAATTTAGCTCGCCCATTAGACTCATCTCGAATTCAGCCTGCATCAACTCAGAAAACTCCTTGCACAGTTTCTTATTAGTAGACCCAAAAATGATATCGTCCACATAAACTTGAACCAGAAGCAAATCATTTCTAGAATGCTTAGAAAATAAAGTCTGGTCAACAGAACCTCTTTTGAAACCATGTTCAATCAAGAAGGAGCTTAGACGTTCATACCAAGCCCTTGGGGCTTGTTTTAGACCGTACAAAGCTTTTTCTAGTTTGAACACATGGTCCGGGTTTTTTAAATCCTCAAAACCCGGAGGTTGCTCAACGAAAAATTCTTCTTTAATGAAGCCGTTTAGAAATGCGCTCTTAACATCCATTTGATAAAGTTTAAAATTTTTTGAGTATGCAAAAGATAGAATGATGCGCACGGCTTCAAAGCGAGCAACCGGTGCGAATGATTCATCAAAATCGATTCTGAGCTCTTGGCAATATCCCTTGGCCACAAGACGGGCCTTATTCCTTACAACCACACCTTGATCGTTTAATTTGTTTCGGAAAACCCATTTCGTTCCGATCACGTTGTGGTTATTAGGACGGGGCACTAGTTTCCACACTTCATTCCGTTGGAATTGGTGTAGTTCTTCGTGCATTGCCATTATCCAGAAATCATCTTTTAATGCATCATCAACACATTTGGGTTCAACTTGTGACGTGTGTGCAAAGGCATTCAGAGTGAGCAAGAGTTTTAAGGATGAGCGAGTTTTTATACCTTCATCTACCTTACCCAGAATGTTTGCTGCTGGATGGTCTTTAAGATATTTCCATGAGGGAGGCAGATCTGGATGAGTTGGAGGTGCATCCTTCAATTGTTCTGTGCTATTTTCCTCAGCTTCATGGTTCTTATCAGTTTTGGTTCCAGAAGTGGATGGATCTTCTTGTTTTCCCTGATTTGTGTCCCCTTGAGTTTTATCCTGCAAGAAATCTGATTCTTCATTAGGTGAAGTGAAATTTTTGGAAGTATTCTCATCAACAATCACATGTGGAGTTTCTTCGATTACTAAGGTTCTTTTATTAAAAACTCGATAAGCCCGTGAGTTGTTAGAGTAGCCCAGAAAAATTCCAACATCACTCTTTGCATCAAATTTTTCTAGATCGTCCTTACCATTATTCAATATGTAACAAGTACTCCCAAAGGTCTTAAAGTATGAGATATTCGGTTTCTTACCTTTGTAGAGTTCATAGGGTGTTTTACTTACAAACGGCCTTATCATTGCACGGTTGACAATGTGACATGCCGTATTCACCGCTTCAGCCCAAAAATATCGAGGAAGATTCCGCTCACTTAGCATGGTTCTCGCCATATCTATTAGCGTGCGGTTCTTCCTTTCAACCACGCCATTTTGTTCCGGTGTCCTTGGTGCCGAGAAGTTATGAGTGTACCCTTCACTCCTGCAAAAGTCATCAAAATTTGCATTATCAAATTCATGTCCATGATCACTTCGTAAATTGGTAATCATGTATCCTTTCTCGTTCTGGACCTTCTTGCAAAATGCTTGAAATTCCTGCAAAGCATCACTCTTGTTACTAAGAAAGATAACCCAAGTAAAGCGAGAAAAATCATCAACTATGACAAAACCATAAGACTTGCCCCCTAAGCTATGTGTCCGAGTAGGACCAAAAAGATCAAAATGCAATAATTCTAAGGGGCGAGATGTGGAAATGATGTTTTTGGATTTAAATGAAGATCTAGTCTGCTTCCCTTTGGCGCATGCTTCACAAACTTTATTTACATCTAGTTTTATTCTGGGAAGACCTATGACAAGATTATTTCTGCACAGTTTTGAAATAACACTACTGCTAGCATGTCCAAGCCTCCGATGCCAAACCCAAAAACCGTCGGTATCTTTGGCAACTAAACACAAAAGATTGCATGGAATTTCATTCATGTCAATTGTATAGACATTATTTTTCCTATGTCCTAAAAACTTTATTTCATTTGTATGACTATCTACAATTGTGCAAAATGAGGATTCAAAAGTGACTTTTAGACCACTATCACATAACTGACTAATGCTTAGAAGATTATGATTTAGTCCATCAACTAACAGAACATTGTCGATGGTATTGGAGTTATTTACACTTACCTTGCCAATACCAACGATCTTACCTTTGTCGCTTCCTCCAAATGCAACAAGACCTCCTTCTTTTTCCTTGAAATCAGCAAAAATCTTCTTGTTCCCAGTCATATGCCTCGAACAGCCGCTGTCTAGAAACCAATGTGATTCTTCGGCCTTGAGACATCCCTACATCAGAACATAAGCTCAAGGAACAACTTTTGGCACCCACATAAGGTTGGGTCCATGCTTGTGAGATCTGTTAAACATGAAGGAATTTCTTGACTTATGAGCAAAATATTCATCATCCTGACTCATAATATTGCAATATGACATGACATGGCCAACGCGACCACAATAGTGACAAAAGGTTCTTCTCCTTCTGGAATTACCTTTGTTCCGGTCAGTAAATTCTTGTGGTTTAGAGTTTGAGCTAGCAATAGCCTTTTCATGCATGATAGGCTTATCACCTTTTGCAGGCACAAAGGATATGAATGATGTCGTCACTTTGTTCTCAAATGATTTCTTTTTGATTGGTTCATAGCCTATTCCCTCTTTTCGAAAATTTATCCTTGTTCCAAGAACCTTTTCTAGGTTATCCTTTCCTTTCACAAATTTTGCCAAATCATCTATTAACTTATCAATTTCCTGGTTTAGGGTGAGAATCTTTTGGTTTGATTGATCTAATTTCTCATGACATACAAAGATTTGATCCCTCAAGATTTTACTGTCATTGATCATTTTCTCATTTTCACTTTCCAGATCGTGAATCCTATCCTCCTTTTCAAGATTTAGGATTTGGGCATCTTTTATTTTTTCTAACTCATTTTTGAGATGCAGCTCAGTTTCTTCATGATTTTTAATCTTCTCAACCATAGCTTCATTTTCACTTTTCAAGCTGGCACAAGTCTTTGTTAGTTCAACAATTTTTTCACTTGTGACATCCCCATGACTCATGGATTCAACTTTTCTTTTTAGCTGTTTGTTTTCAGATCTTATCTTTTTGAATTTAGCATACAAAGCTACATACTCAGATTCCCACTGTTCTATTGTAAGTGTCTCTGAGTCAGAGTTTACCTTCTCTGTGTCTTCTTCTTCATGTGCCATGAGACACATGCTTTTCATCAGCTCCTCCAGCTCCGCATCACCTTCCTCGTCATCGTCCTCTTCATCGTCGCTCCAAGTAGCGACCATTGCCTTGGACTTTTTCTCTTTGTCCTTCTTAAATCTCTTCTTCAGCTCTGGACATTCGCCACGCATGTGGCCAGGTTTTTTGCATTCATAGCATATTACATCCTTAAGCTTGCTTCCTTCCGTCTTCCACTTGGGCTGTTTCTTGAATGGTTTCTTGAATTTTCCTGGAAACTTCTTCCTTGCTCTCAGAAATCTTCTTACTTTCCTGGTCAGCATAGCAATATCTTCCTCTTCATTACTGTCTTCTGTTGAGTCTTCGTCACTTGAACTGATCGGCTCTGGATTTGCCTTTAAAGCAATTGTCTTCCTTTTCTTGCCTTCTTCTTCAGACCTCTTAACATTGATTTCGTAGGTCATAAGTGACCCAGTCAACTCATCCAACGTCAAAACTGACAAGTCCTTAGAATCTTCAATCACCGTGGCTTTAGTGTGCCACGCCGGTGATAAGGATCTCAACACCTTGCGAACCAATTCTGAGTTGGAGTAGTCCTTTCCTAAAGCTTTCAGCCCATTTGTAATTTCTACAAGCCTTGCGAACATTTCTGATATGGTCTCCTCTGGCTTCATCTGGAATAGCTCGTAGTCTCGGATCAACAGGTTTGCCTTAGTCTCCTTAACTTCAGATGTGCCTTCATAAATCAGCTTCAATTTGTCCCACATCTCTTTAGCGCTGTTACACATAGAAACACGAGCATACTCGTTAGGATGAATGGCGCATTGGATAATATTCAAGGCATTAAAATTAACAGTAGCATGTTTAATGTGTTCATCAGACCATTTCCTTCATCAGGAGGTAGAGCATGTGGACCTTTGTTGACAACGGTCCAGGTCTCATGACTTTGAGCGCGAAGAAATACAGTCATTCGATTTTTCCAATAACTGTAGTTCGTACCGTCAAAGAATGGCGGTCGATGAATCGAATGCCCTTCTGGCATCATCCCTTTGTTTGCCATTTCAAAGGATCACTCTATGAACCGTTGGGTTCAGAATAGAAGAGCCGAGGCTCTGATACCAATTGTTGGCCCGTTGGAATGGCAATCAAGAGGGGGTGAATTGATTGACGGGAAATTTAAAATTATCAACAGCGCACGAGCAAGCAAACCACAAATAAAAATGCAGCAACCACACACACCAACAAGATAAACCAAACGCACAAGAGCACAACCACAGGAGACGAGCAATTTTAGGTGGTTCGGACGCACCCAAGTGCGATCCTACATCCACCCCTCTCAACTTGAGAGGATTCCACTATAGAGAGCTACACTGAATAGCACACACACACAAACACGAGGTCAAGGACCTCTATCCACACACACACACACGCCCAACAAGGGCATTCCATGAGATCAAATCTCCAATCTCTCACACTCTATATCTAAGTTTGAAAATAAAGAGAATCACATGAACATTAAGCCTAAGACTGATGAAGAACATTAAGGACAACTCCCCCTGTCTATTGGAATGATGGCGAGCTATGCTTCAACAGAGACGTCCGTGGGTTGATGGGTTCCTGAAGACGCTGAGGCTTGGGAAGATGATCCACGCAGCAGGATGATGTCTTGATTGCTGAACGAAGTTTCTCGGATGAAGATCGATGAAGCTGCTCTTCGAACCACGACCTTCTCTTCCACACGCAGGTGCGCCTCTGCTCCCGAGGATGAAGACGCCCAACACTCGTGTGGCACCGTTTGCAGCTCTGGTCGTGTGTCCTTGGGACGCCCTAATCATGGGCATTTATATCCTAGGGGATGGCACTCCTAGCTGGAGGAAGGAGGAGATTATTCTCTCCTTTGATTGGTTCTGCAAATCGACGTGGCCATTTCTTTATCCTGTTCGAAACCTGCACGAAATAAGTTATATCAGTGTTAGACTTAATCAAATGATGTTAATTAGGTTTAATAGTCTAAGCCACATGATTACTAGTTAATTCCAATGACTAACAAGTGATTTGCACGTGAAGTATGGCCCACACAATTAATAGATGAAATATATAGCGTAAATCGGAGAAAATAAGAAAATTCAAGAGTGGGTCGACCCATCTGCCAAGTGGGTCGACCCATGTATCAAACAGATCCTGTTTCCAGGTTCTGCTTGTTACAGGGGTCGACCCCCTTTGATAGGTGGGACGTCCCACTTCTTCACAGGAGCCAAAAACTGGTTCTGTGAGATCACAGGGGTCGACCCCCTTTATCAGCTGGGTCGACCCATTTATGCCAGAGCCAAAAGAGTGGCATCTGTTGCAACAGGGATCGACCCATCTGTCTGGGGGGGTCGACCCACTTCAGGTTAAAACAGAAAAAAGACATTAAGCACTACCAATTCAAGGGATTTTTGGTCAAACTTAAACAAAGTTATTCTAGGGGAAAATCCTACCATGTTTGATCTGAATGAATCAATTCTACTCACCTTTCATGGAGATTCTTCATTTCACTTACCTTTCATGGAGATTCTTCATTTCACTTACCTTGTCTTCCTTCTTCCAGATTTCTGAATTTCACCATGGAGAAGGAGTGAGCTTGCTGTCAGCATTATTCATTCTCATCAAATAGTTAGTGAGATAAAGATTTGATCAATGAATTGGCATCTCAGAAGATAGTTGATCATTGTGAATGTAGAGTGTATCAAAGATGGAATGAATGAATGTGAAGCATATGGCCACTCACGATGTTTTATTCAATCTATTAAAGAACTTTGTCATCATCAAAACCAAGGAGGGCACAACATCCTCCTTCAAGAAATTTCATCCTCGAAATTTAAGGAACGAACAAGAAGAAGCAGGGACGAACAAACCCCCAAGACACAACTTGAAACAGTACGAATCTCGAAAAACATAATTCAGAGGGACACCGCCAGACCATCATTACAAGCACACGCTGTGGATCTCAAGGCAAATAGATCCAAAGGATGAGCATGGCACACAAGTGAACACAAGTCTGACACCTACGAAATAAGGCAATGTCGCTTACGTCTCACAGGAAAGAAGACATGACCCATGCCACGGCAATAGCTATCGGGAAAACAAAGCGACAGACACAGCAAGTATCAGCTTAAACAAGAAAGCATAGTCCTCTCAGCTGACAGCTCAACATCAACGGCTCCAGTGCCAAAGGCAACAACGAAACCTGGCACACAGGACGCCAACGACAGCACCGGACCACAAGCACAATCAAGTCAGTCCTCACTCAAATATTACATCTGATCGAGTCGCATGCTAACTCTATCAGGAAAGAAGAGTACAGCACAACTAAC
Organism: Amorphophallus konjac; assembly: GCA_022559845.1. Classification (NCBI taxonomy): domain Eukaryota; kingdom Viridiplantae; phylum Streptophyta; class Magnoliopsida; order Alismatales; family Araceae; genus Amorphophallus; species Amorphophallus konjac. The sequence continues at coordinate 307,434,870 of CM040126.1, forward strand.
CGAAAAGATCACGGTCCACACACTGCCAAGATAGATTCACAGGGAAACAACGACAAAACGACAACAACGGTAGCACTTGTAGGATCTCGGCTCTGTACTGAACACAGAACTACGGAACACAATCGCAAGCTGGGTCACATCAAGGGACGATAACAACTCAACACACGACTACGATAGACTAGTCATGCAACGAGCAGCTCACCAAGGAAAGATCCACAATAACAAGAATAATAGTCTTGGAAAAACGCATCTCAAGGACCACGATCACGTCCCGAGAGCACAACACCCAAGAAGGAATTGTAGAAAAGCGAAGCGTACTCAATCAGCAGATATGCCGACAGATCCCTCAACACTCACAAATGCCAGTGCCATCACCAGAATGCCTCCAAGAACAATGGCACGGCAACAATAACATCAAGGCACACGAAGCCAAGATGAAGTCACATCGAGAAAGACAATTCTCTCGACCAGTCAAAATCTTACAACCAACGATCCTCGACCTGTGGGTTATCAACCCACACGCTTCCGCTGCGCGCTCATACAATGCACATAGGCATCAGGAATATCTCGGTATCCGCATCTCAGCACACACTCGGTGCCATCGTAATTGAAGAAATCGTAATATAACATGCCACGAGTACTGATCCTGCTAATAACCGATCGCAAGTCACCTAAGTGCAAACGAAGGAGAGTACCAGCTTCAGCACAAAGCACAAAGAAAGGTTAATCTCAGCTTACCATTATGTCCTGAAAGAATAAATGAGCCTTCACAACACACCAGCCGCTAGACACAGCACGACAAACACGGTGCACAACGGCTCTTAACACAAGGATTAGGTCCAAAGCCAAGCAACCGTAGACTAAAGAATAGATCAGGCTCAAGAGAAATACTATCCACACTTAAGTAGACACAAGACAAAGGTCTCACCAAGACAGCACTTCCAAGGCTTACCTCGAAAAGACTCCACCAAATAGGATGAGAAGCATCAAGCTCACTAACAGTAGCTCACCAGGAAGGAAAATCCTAGGTTCGCTTGAGCATCTTCTCAGTCGAGGCAACAAAGCAAACACTTCAACATAAGCGAAAACACCTCAGGAGCTGCACAGAGTTAAGCTGGGATGACCAAAACAACGTAAGAACGTGTACGACCATCACACCAACTTGAAAAGTCACCAGCCACCTGAACAAACCACGGAAAAATCTCGAACAATGTACTGCAGATTCAAGCCTATCGGTGAACTCTGCCAAGTACATCATGATCGAGACAAACACCATGATGAAAAAGAGCGTCCCATCACATCTTGACGAGAGTAAAACCATCTCGCACAGTGCTAACACAGCACGCACAAGACAACACATTGAAACAAAGCGACAAAGAATCACGAAACCTAAGCCAGCGAAAGACTGTACTGAACTTTCAGGACTCTGGACACTGTATATCTCGGATTCCCATGTACTTCACACAACAACTGCTCTGATACCAACTGTGACGACCCAAACTCTGGATACAGGATATACCCGATAGGACTATCGAGTAGACCTGATACCGCTTGGAACCCGTGAAGCCTCCCACGAGCTGTAAAGCTCCAAAGGGATAAAAGAATTGCCGTGTAGTACATTGAAGTCACAGATATAACAGTAAGCAATTTAATTTTATTAATCAGGTTGCTAAAGTAGTAGAAATAAAATTACTTTTTAATTAATAGTAAAAATTAACAATTATACCAGAGTCCAGTCCAAAGGAAAGACAAGTACAGTCCGATAGAAAGAAGACGTACACTGAGGTCGGGGGAAGCCCGACGCAGGTACCACTGGCAACTACGCACACGCCACACCCGAACCCGTAAAGGAAGCAGAGATGACCACACCTGAAAAGAAGGGGTAAGCCTCGTGTCACTGGCTCAGTAAGGGTCACGCGGATCCCCACTGAAAAATATACAGTAACACGGAACAATAGCTAAAACAGCAGGAGTAGTAAAGTAGGAAAAGCTAAACTGCAACTAGAAAGCTGTAAAGGAAAGCCGAAAGAGCAGGAGTATAATAGCAAAAAGAAAAGGGAAAAACAAAGACGTAAAGAATGAGAACACGGCTGCCGAGCAAAGCACGACTCCCTAAGCTACTCCAAACAGTGACAGAAGGGCGAACCCTGATCTCACAAAGTCAGGAGTTACCAATCCATCAACCAACCGTTAGCCCAAAGGCTAAAGCCCACGAAACCAGGCAAAAGCCCCAGAAAAGACCTAGACAGACATAGCCACCGAAGCATACACGACTGGATCGTCATGCACGCAACAGAGGGCCGACATCCGGTAATGTCAAGAACATACTAACCCAGAAAAGGTCATGACACGAGGATGAGAAACTCAGAAGTCACGTGTCACGTGATGGAAGCACCTCCTCACTAGAAGAACAGCTAGATGGGTCCACTGACATCTTACACTACGTCACAGGTATCTGGCTACGGACGCCGAGAATGACGGAGACTGAGATACTCACTGAACCAGAACATGAACTACAGTAATGAGTGACTACTCAGGGTCACGCCCGTCGACGTTCGTCCAAACGACCCTGACCACGTGTGCACACACCAGCTCATGCCTAGAGCCAGGCCTTTAGCTAGTTTTCCCCCCCAGCAGGACGCTACCGTAAAGCAAGGGCCCACGAAAACTAGCCTAAAAATCGTATCTCGGGAACTGCCTCAACCACCACTCCCAGGTGGGCCGACACCAGGAACGTGTCGTCAGGCTACGACTAATGGAGGCTCACTAGACATGGAGACTTGAAAACACGAGTGCTGGAGTACAGACAGGCCGAGAAAGCACTGTTGCACGTACTACGAAGCACGAAGGCAGCATACCAAACTACCAACAGACTCAGGACAGGACAACTAGACCTCCTAACACAACGATCCTTGAGTCTCACGACTCGGACTCAAGATCATCGCACAAAGCGGTGACACGCCACCAATCAGTCTAATCCTAAGCCAGAGAAACTAACACATCCAGGGGAAACGACTCACGGAGACCTGAGGGATCACCAAGACCCTCAACGCATCTGGACACACAGATTGAGATAAGACAGTATCTCAAGGCATCCAGAACCACTGTCTCAGGCTATCCAGAATAGTCGAGACACAGATAAGGTTACTTGTCAACCACTGGATCTCACCGGGTTAACCAGAACCTGACAACGACTCATCGAACATGACCACACACACAAGCACCCTTGGCGACCTTATAACATGGTGATAGCCCTCATAGGACGTCAATAGACATTCATGATAGAATCGGTGCGATGGATACAGAGGGGGGGGGTGAATGTATCCCTCTTCAAAATTGCCCAAATTAAAACCTTAGTACACTCAGAGATGTGAAATGAAAGCAAGTTCAGTTCTACCGAGACTGAAATAAGGAAGTGTTCAACTAAACAGTAACTGCGCAATCAAATAGCTCAATGAGAATTTCTTTCGAAGACTTAACTTGCACAATCAGTGAACTTACTTCGGTACTAAACCGAACTCAAGCATTCATCAACTGTGAATGAAAAGCAATTAAATCGTGATCCTAACCATGCATCTAGCTGAAGCAAATGGACAATGAAGCCACACCATACACAAGACCAAACCACTGCACAATGGATTTTTTAGGTGGTTCGGTCCACATACCTACATCCACCCCTCACTCCAAACCGGAGTGAGGCTTCCACTAGCAACAGCTAGAACAGCAGACTCAGTCTACAAATAAATACTGCCAAACAGCTTGACCAGGGGAACAACCTCCCCTCTTCCTCCAAACTGGAGGGAACCACTAGTGACACACAGTCACTAGCAAACCAGAGACCGAAGTCTCTCTCCCTCTAAACCAGAGGGAACCCACAAGTGACACCCAGCCACTTGCAACCGGAGGACCAATCCTCCCTTCCTCCAAACCGGAGGGGAACCCAGAGACCCAAGTCTCTCTTCCTCTGAAACCCAGAGGGAAACCGCTAGTGACACCAGTCACTAGCAACCGGAGACTCCAAGTCTCCCTTTTCCTGAATCAACAGGAGGAACCCCGACCTCACTAGAGAATCGGAAGAACAACAAGCCAAGTGTAAAAGAAAGGAAAACAAGAAATGAAAATACAGCAATCAGAAAGTTGGAAATGAAATCCACAAAGTGTAGCTCTCGCAGGAGCAAATCTGGTTTGGATATGATCTAAGATCCAGACAGACAAGTTTTCTGATGAAGCTTTAGTCTCTCTTCTCTCTGCTTCTCTTTCTCTTTCTCTCGTCCTCTTCTTCTTCCTTCTCTCTGCTTCTCTTTCTCTCACGGTGTTCTCTCTTTTCTTCTTCTGCTGGATCTCTTTCTTCTTCTAATCTTCTTCTTCTGCTCTCTGCCTCTCTGCTGCTCTCTTATATTGTCTCGATCAGTCTTCTCATGAGGAAGAAGCTACATATATATAGCAGTAACTAGGGCGTGTGTAGGGCTTGTGCCCTCTTTGTCCAGAGTACACCTCGGATCACGTGCCAGGTGCCAACCTCGGATCACGTGCCCAAACATTTTCTTCTCGAAGGATGTACCTGTCAAGCAGTCATAAGAAGATATTAGAGGGATGTACAGAGTTGGTTTAGGTTTTAACAGAGCGTGTACAGACATGATGCAGCATTGAGTGTGTGGACTTAGTGTGCACGTGAGAACTATGTACAGACTTGTTTTGAACAATGCACAAATGCATATAGGAGAGTGTGTACATTGGCGATGAGTGCTCAGGCGTGCTGTCAAGCAATGTACAGACTTGATGAGAACGATGCATGAACAAGCCATAGCAAATGTATAGACTTGCTAAGTCAACAAGGCAACCATGTACAGAATTTAAAATAACGAATGAACAGACTTAGTTGATGCCATCCGAAGAATGTATGGACTTGCTATGTCGTGTGGCGTGCAACTAGACACTGTTCAGACTTGTGAAATGATGCACAAGGATATCATCAGAGAATGTATAGACTTGGACATTTATGTGCATGACAAAAGCAATGTACAAACTTGCTGTGCTTACGCATGGACTAAGTCTGTATAGACTTGATCATGCAAATGACGACACCAGTGTACAGACTTGAATGCTCGAAGCACACGATGTATAGACTTGAAAGACGATGCATGAAACAATGCATGAGACGATGCATGCACAGACTTGGTCTTACAATGTATAGACTTGAAGGTATGCACAGAGACGCTAAGTAAGACGGTGGTGAACAGACTTAGTCTCAAGACGATGCAATGTATAGACTTGGGTGTGTGTGTGCATGCTAGAAGCAATGTATAGACTTGAATGAGACGGTGGATGTACAGACTTGATAATGCAACCTAGGGCGATGTACAGACTTGCTGAACGAACGATGCCCAGCCATTGAGGAATGTATACACTTGAGTGCGTGTATGCTAGAACGATGTACAGACATGATACACTAAATGCATTGTGCACATGAGAAAGTATGTACAATGGATATGGATGCACTGACTTGCCACTAGCTGTACAGACTTGCAACCTATGTAGAGACTTGTGTGTTGCAGCAAAGACAATGTACAGACTTAGTCATGCGTGCACAATGGCTTGCAACGAACAATGTACTGACTATGCCATGCTCACAGTTAATCCATGTACAGACTTGTATGAAGAACAGGCTGTACAGACTTTAGACTCAGCTGCGAGCTGAGCTAAAGAATGTATAGACTTGCTCAGCTATCAGCTAATGGATGTACATACTTAATGAGATGATGCATGCATGCACAATGAAGTGTGTACAGACTTCATGTGTGTGCTGAACAAACAATGTATAGACTTTAAGTGCAATGCGAAGGCTGTACTGACTTCAATGCTTCATGCTCAAAGACGCTAAGTGAGACGAATCTTAACAAGTGTATGGACTTGAAAATGCACGAGTGACATGAAATGCATTGGCTTATCACATGCACAAACATATCAGTAGAGAGTGTGTAGACTTGTGTTCATGCCTAAAACTAGAATGTGCAGACTTGTGTTCATGCCTAAAGCAGGAGTTGTATAGACTTGAGAGATGTTGCACACATGCACAATGAACACGCATTGACCATAAATGCATGCAATGCACAAACATAACAGAAAGAATGTGCAGACTTTATATGCCACGAAGGGATGTATAGACTTGCTGTGCCTGCAACTGACGATGTATAGACTTCGAATGCCTGTGTAATGCAGCAAGGCAATGTGTAGACTCTATGTATACAGAATGCAATGTGCAGGACTTCCACAAGCAGACTTTATGATCTCACAGAATGACTGAACATATGAATGCTCTATGATCTGACAAAATGTTAATGACTAAACATCACATGGTGACTTACAGTGTTTGACTCACATCAAAACCAATCATCATAACCACAGGGGCATAACAATCTCCCCCTTTTTGATGATGGCAACACTGTGAGTCATTCTGATGACTTCAAACTATTCTCCCCCTTTGACTTCATCAAAAAAGAAAATAGTTTGAGAACGAAGTTCAAACATAATTATGACTCAGCCAATTTCTCCCCCCTGTTATTATCAAGATGAACCATGGAGAGGTATGAATGCAGAGATGCAGATGCAACAATAAATGCAAGAACTCCCCCTAAATGTATGAATGCAAGTACACAATTCTCCCCCTTTAAGAATTTCTATGCAGCATGATTCATATGACAAGGAAGCTCCCCCTGAATAAATGGATAAGTTCTGGTCATGATGAATCAAGGACAGTGAGGAAAAGAATTTCAACTAAGCTCCAAACACAAGGAATTCAGCAAGATTTTCAAGGAGATACCAATCTCACAAATCCAAAACATAATTTTTCAAAGTCTTCCATTTTAAGGGCTTATGAGTGAACTTTATTGATCAGCATAGTTTAAACATGATGTATGCAAAGTTTATCAATAAAATTCTGTATTTATATCTAAAATCACGGTTTAATAAAAATGAACCAAGCCCTCATATTTATATCTTGATTAACTTCTCTTTCTCTTACACAATCAAATTTTATCTACTTATTTCGGAATCACATTCACTAGTATTGAGATCAAGCAATTATGAAGTCATGTGATTTTGTCTAGGGTTATAACAATTTAATTTTTGCATCAATATTCAAATATTACAATTTGTTCAACAAATTTTTATGCTACAAATTTTACGAGCACTCTAGTTCAGTGCACACCTTGTAACTAGAGGATATACGTTGATCAGATGCCAATATCCCTAAGCACTTAGTGTGACTAACAGTCATGCTTTATATTAACATAGTTAACATTTACACCTCATGACATACCTCAACTCATTTCTTGATGAGTGAGATGTATTTCTCAGTGTGCATGCCATTGCTCTGCCAGATTATTAATCACTCTAAAGCAGAGTTAACTATGGCACCTCATGACACAATCCTTTGGACATGGTTTCTCAGTGACCAAAGTCATTGCTCTAAAAAATATTTACCCTTTAGACATTTCATAAAGCTCATTTGCTTCAAATCAATATTAATTTCATGTACTTAACCAAATAATGCCATGTATTCAATAGTGCAGATTTCAGAAGTTTTTATAAGACACAGCATGAATCAGTTGGTTAAAGTTTATTAAGCATGATTCAAATATTTTTAAGAGATTTAAAGACAAACTCAATGGATACATTAAACTTAAACCACCTGAGTTATTTCAGACATTCATAAAATCGTATAATAGAAGATTCCTAGTTCAAGTGTTTTCAGATTTATGATCTAGACAAGCCCCATTGAAATCATCATGAATGACTGATAGAAGAAATCCAACAAAAAATAAGTGATTTTGAAGCCCAAAGTTTTCTGATATGATCAAGGTTTATCAATAGAATCAATAAAGAGGATATGCACACTAAGCAAGATAACAGGAGGTTAGGCATGTTTCAGAATCTTCAAGGTTACTATGCAATGAATTCTGACATAAGTGTATGCATTTGACAACCTGCATGCAATGCATTGACTCCTCCTGACTAAATGCATTGAAGTCCAGACACGACAATCTGAATTAGAGAGCTTCGGTTGACTAGACAAAGGCATTTTGATCCCTCTGACTATATGCACAGAAAAACACTTGTTTTTGAATTTTCCAAAATAAATCCAGTGCAGTTAACTGTATGCATGCATATGCAGTGACCACTTCTAAAGCAAAATGCGTGGACACAATTATGGTGCAGAGGCAACACACTCCCCCTGCCTAAATCTACTGAATCATCGTTTTGGATTTTTCAAAATGGTTCAAATGTGATCAACACAAGTATGCAAAAGTACTGACTCCTTTTAGCAGATGCAATGATTTATCCCTTTTTGGATTTTTCAATTTAGATGATATGCAATGCAATTAACTAAATGTATGCAAAACCATGTAATGTTTGCCATGAAGACTGGACATATGATTTTGTGACTTATGCTCATTCAGACTGCCCTATTAAGCAATATGACCCATGGTACTAGACGGAGAACTTGGTCTGAAAGACCACTTCACACATAGTAAGAACCTCCAGACAGACTTCACCTGCCTTTTGGTAGCTTACCATTTGATATACCATAGTGGTCATGCATGATATCACATACAGGCTACAAATTCAGTCTATTCAGATTTTTAGAAATGCAAGTTCATTCTCATTCTAATATCTAAATAGACAATTAAGTATGAGCATTGAGAGACATGAATACTCATAGTGTGCAAAGGATTTACCTGAAAAGTTCAGAAAGGGGTTTTCTTTTGAGTGCCTTGGTTTATTTCCCCAACTTATTCTCACGCCAAGGCACTCCTGCAAAACAAAGTTTATTTTGCACAAACAGGTGCCCAAGCAGTCTTGGGTCCTGAAATGATAGTAATCCCCATGAATGGCACTCTTAACTTTTTCTGGGCAAATAGATCATTAGTTTTCATTACCGAGCAATTATTCATAGAATGCCCAAACCACCACAATAACGACATGAAACAGTAGATTTCAGATTTGATTTATGCACATTCTTATTAGCATGAATTCTATGTGCATATGCATGAAAATTTTTGTTAACAGAATTAAAATTATGTTTACCAAAACCAATCTGACTTTGGTATCCTGCCAGCCAACAGGTTGCAACCCTGTGACCTGGCTTTCAACATTCAAAACATAGAGAAGAATTCATTCTGTTAAAATTCTCATAAAATGCATGTCTTTTTGCAGGGATTTTAGCAGGTTTGAAATTCACATTCCTATCCTGGAAATGCCAACAGTCCTTGACTGTATGGCCATGCTTTCTACAGTGAGAACATTTGAGAGAATTTCTTCTGAACGAGCCTGACTAGCATTTAGTGACCTTGTGACCAGTCTTGTTACAGTTAAAACAAGTGATGTGCTGGTTCATTGAAACAAATTTGTTCTTATTAAAACCATGTTGACTTGTAGAGAATTTAGCATGATATGAATGATATGTTTTCTTACCACTTGTAAACCAGCATTGTGTAATTATGTGTCCTAATTTGCCATAGTGAAAACATTCAATTTTCTTTTTCTGAGATGAAGGATTTTTATCATGAAATTTCCTAGCATTCATATCATCCTTCTCCATCAATTTACACTCATGAATCAGATGACCAAATTTATGACAATAGTGGCATGACATTTTCTTTTTGTGTGCATGTGTATGTGTGTTTAAGTCATGTGTCACATGCACAGCATCAACATGATTGTTTCTTTGCTTATTCTTCACATGAACATATTTTTTCACTTTTTCATTTCGTTTCTGAATGACAGTTTGTTTCTGCATTTTTTGAACAATGGGTTGTTTATCATTTGAGGTGGTGGCTACATTTGATGAAGTGACAAACGATGTCATTACCTTATTTTTGAGAGCCTTTTTATTGACATTGTTGTAGCCTAACCCTTCCTTTTGAGTATTCACCCTAACTCCTAGCAGCCTGTCCAGATTTTCTTGTCCATCAACAAATTTTGACAGAGAGTTCCTTAAGTCTTGGATTTCATATTCTACAGAGGCAATGTGTAACTCATAACTGGCAATCTCTTGCTCACTGTAATTCACACATTCACTTAACACCTTGTTAGCAGTTTTATATTTCTCAACTTCTTGTTCCAGATTGCTCAGTTTATCAGACTCTTCTATGTGAACATACTTTCCTCTTTCTAAAGCTACAAGTCTTTCAGACATAGCAGAGTTCAGCTGTTTCAACTTTTCATTCTCTTCCTCAAGCTTATCATTTTGAATTAACACATTTATTAGAGTCTGATCTTCTGAGTTAACCTTGCTTTCTCTCCCAGCTTCAAACTCCTTCAATTCTTTTTGCTATTTTTCAAGATCTTTCTGCAATTCCATATTTATAGATTTTATGGCATTAAATTTTTCAGCAAACAAATTCTTCTCTTGCTCAAGTTTTCTAAATTTTTCTTCATGGTCAGTAATCTCATTTGTAAGTTCTTGATTTTCAATTTTCAACAACCCAATTTGGTCTTTAAGCATTTGAACATCAGAAAAGTACGCATCATGTGATTATTTCAACTCTAGACATTTTTCACAAGAAGAACTTGAACTTTCTAACCCAGTGCCCTTTTTCAATTTTTTATACTATTTTTTTAACCTCTCATGTGACCCTAATAATTCAGCATATGAATTCTCCCAATCATCTAAAGTATAGTTCTCAAAAGGGTTTACCTCCTCATCATTATCGTCTTCATTCTGATTGCTGCCTTGATCGCTGCCACTTTGATTACTTCCGTTAGACATCATGCAGCTGTCCTCATTTAAACTGTGAGCTAGCTTCAGCACGTCCAGAATGTCCTTAGCAGACCTACAATCATGAAGGCAAGAATGTAAGGCTTTGTCAGTAGCTGCTTTCATCAGATTCATAGCTCTCTGATTTTCTCCATCCTTTGATCTGTGACTGTCGGTCCATTTGGACACTTTCTTTGGTAATCTGTGAGGACCTTGTGAAATTAACTTCCACAGATCAGGATTAACTGATATAACATATTTGCGCAGACTGGCAAACCACACATTAAAATTAGAGCCGTTGAAAACCGATGGATCACCCATGGAAACAGATCAGATTAATGCAACAGGAATAATGATGCACCAAAAGCGAGATAGCACCGAAGACTGCAGGATCGGATCTGCAGGTCGCTGGACCTTCTATGCAGAAACCTTGCTTTGATACCAAATGATAGAATCGATGCGATGGTTACAGGGGGGGGTGAATGTATCCCTCTTCAAAATTGCCCAAATTAAAACCTTAGTACACTCAGAGATGTGAAATGAAAGCAAGTTCAGTTCTACCGAGACTGAAATAAGGAAGTGTTCAACTAAACAGTAACTGCGCAATCAAACAGCTCAATGAGAATTTCTTTCGAAGACTTAACTTGCACAATCAATGAACTTACTTCGGTACTAAATCGAACTCAAGCATTCATCAACTGTGAATGAAAAGTAATTAAATCGTGATCCTAACCATGCATCTAGCGGAAGCAAATGGACAATCAAGCCACACCGTACACAAGACCAAACCACTGCACAATGGATTTTTTAGGTGGTTCGGTCCACAGACCTACATCCACCCCTCACTCCAAACCGGAGTGAGGCTTCCGCTAGCAACAGCTAGAATAGCAGACTCGGTCTGCAAACAAATGCTGCCAAATAGCTTGACCAGGGGAACAACCTCCCCTCTTTCTCCAAACCGGAGGGAACCACTAGTGACACACAGTCACTAGCAAACCAGAGACCGAAGTCTCTCTTCCTCAAAACCAGAGGGAACCCACAAGTGACACCCAGCCACTTGCAACCGGAGGACCAATCCTCCCTTCCTCCAAACCGGAGGGGAACCCAGAGACCCAAGTCTCTCTTCCTCTGAAACCCAGAGGGAAACCGCTAGTGACACCAGTCACTAGCAACCGGAGACTCCAAGTCTCCCTTCTCCTGAATCAACAGGAAGAACCCCGACCTCACTAGAGAATTGGAAGAACAACAAGCCAAGTGTAAAAGAAAGGAAAATAAGAAACGAAAATACAGCAATCAGAAAGCTGGAAATGAAATCCGCAAAGTGTAGCTCTCGTAGGAGCAAATCTGGTTTGGATCTAATCCAATAGCCAGACAGATAAGTTTTCTGATGAAGCTTCAGTCTCTCTTCTCTCTACTTCTCTTTCTCTTTCTCTCGTCCTCTTCTTCTTTCTTCTCTCTGCTTCTCTTTCTCTCACGGTGTTCTCACTTTTCTTCTTCTGCTGGATCTCTTTCTTCTTCTAATCTTTTTCTTCTTCTTCTTCTTCATCTTCTGCTCTCTGCCTCTCTGCTGCTCTCTCCTACTGTCTCGATCAGTCTTCTCCTGAGGAAGAAGCTACATATATATAGCAACAGCTAGGGCGTGTGTAGGGCTTGTCTAGAGTACACCTCGGATCATGCGCCAGGTGCCAACCTCGGATCACGTGCCCAAACATTTTCTTCTCAAAGGATGTACCTGTCAAGCAGTCATAGGAAGATATTAGAGGGATGTACAGAGTTGGTTTAGGCTTTTAACAAAGCGTGTACAGACATGATGCAGCATTGAGTGTATGGACTTAGTGTGCATGCGAGAACTATGTACAGACTTGTTTTGAACAATGCACAAATGCATATAGGAGAGTGTGTACATTGGCGATGAGTGCTCAGGCGTGCTGTCAAGCAATGTACAGACTTGATGAGAACAATGCATGAACAAGCCATAGCAAATGTATAGACTTACTAAGTCAACAAGGCAACCATGTACAGACTTTAAAATAACGAATGAACAGACTTAGTTGATGCCATCCGAAGAATGTATGGACTTGCTATGTCGTGTGGCGTGCAACTAGACACTGTTCAGACTTGTGAAATGATGCACAAGGATATCATTAGAGAATGTATAGACTTGGACATTTATGTGCATGACAAAACCAATGTACAGACTTGCTGTGCTTACGCATGGACTAAGTCTGTATAGACTTGATCATGCAAACGACGACACCAGTGTATAGACTTGAATGCTCGAAGCACACGATGTATAGACTTAAAAGATGATGCATGAGACAATGCATGAGACGATGCATGCACAGACTTGGTCTTATAATGTATAGACTTGAAGGTATGCACAGAGACGCTAAGTAAGACGGTGGTGAACAGACTTAGTCTCAAGACGATGCAATGTATAGACTTGGGTGTGTGTGTGCATGCTAGAAGCAATGTATAGACTTGAATGAGACGGTGGATGTACAGACTTGATAATGCAACCTAGGGCGATGTACAGACTTGCTGAACGAACGATGCCCAGCCATTGAGGAATGTATACACTTGAGTGCGTGTATGCTAGAACGATGTATAGACATGATACACTAAATGCATTTTGCACATGAGAAAGTATGTACAATGAATATGGATGCACTGACTTGCCACTAGCTGTACAGACTTGCAACCTATGTAGAGACTTGTGTGTTGCAGCAAAGTCAATGTACAGACTTAGTCATGCGTGCATAATGGCTTGCAACGAACAATGTACTGACTATGCCATGCTCACAGTTAATGCATGTACAGACTTGTATGAAGAACAGGCTGTACAGACTTTAGACTCAGCTGCGAGCTGAGCTAAAGAATGTATAGACTTGCTCAGCTATCAGCTAATGGATGTACAGACTTAATGAGATGATGCATGCATGCACAATGAAGTGTGTACATACTTCATGTGTGTGCTGAACAAACAATGTATAGACTTTAAGTGCAATGCAAAGGCTGTACTGACTTCAATGCTCCATGCTCAAAGACGCTAAGTGAGACGAATCTTAACAAGTGTATGGACTTGAAAATGCACGAGTGACATGAAATGCATTGGCTTATCACATGCACAAACATATCAGTAGAGAGTGTGTAGACTTGTGTTCATGCCTGAAACTAGAATGTGCAGACTTGTGTTCATGCCTAAAGCAGGAGTTGTATAGACTTGAGAGATGTTGCACACATGCACAATGAACATGCATTGACCATAAATGCATGCAATGCACAAACATAACAGAAAGGAATGTGCAGACTTTGTATGCCACGGAGGGATGTACAGACTTGCTGTGCCTGCAACCGACGATGTATAGACTTCGAATGGTTGTGTAATGTAGCAAGGCAATGTGTAGACTTTATGTATGCAGAATGCAATGTGCAGGACTTCCACAAGCAGACTTTATGATCTGACAGAATGACTGAACATTTGAATGGTTTATGATCTGACAAAATGTTAATGACTGAACATCACATGGTGACTCACAGTGTTTGACTCACATCAAAACCAATCATCAAAACCACAGGGGCACAACAATCCACGGGTCAGCGGGTAAACCACAAGGTCAAGCCAAGATAATCGGAAACCAAAATACCCGTAAACCATCCTCTAGGACGCAAGCGGTGCATCACTCGGCCACTAAGCAACACAAGCAGTCAAGGAAGAAGCCGCTACACACACAGAGGCATAGACTCTAGCGATCTTACACTGGGTCGTGAAATGATTGTGGCGGTCAAAGATATGGCCGCTGCACCCAGTCAACCCTCAAACCGACCTACCCAGTTAAACCACCATAGCAGTCTAATAAAGATGCGCTACACGGACTAGGCGGTCTAAGAATGAACCGCCTCAGTAACCGCCCTAAGACAATGACCTGAGACAAAAAGGACTGTAGCGGTCTAAGGAAGGCGTGCTACAACGAAGAGGCGGTTGAAGATTGGGCCGCCAAGGCCAACCGACTTAAAATATTGACCCGGTCAAACGGACAGTAGCGGCCTAAGAAAGGCGCGCTACAGCACAATGGCGGTCAAAGCTTGGGCCACCAGCCAAAACCGACTTAACCCGTTCACTAATGTCAACAACCCATAGCGTTCTAAGAAAGGGATGCTAGAGCAAAATAGCGACTCATCGTACAACCGCTAAGACTTGAACTGACATACACTAGTTTTGAGACACGACAGAGCTTGGCGCACCACCACAAGGCCGCCAGAGGCACATGGTGGTCAGAGGTTGGGCCGCCAACCTCAGCCGACCTAAAACTAACCGGCACACTATAGAGTGTGGCGGTCCATCGTGGGGCCGCTAGAGACTTGTAGCCGCCTCTGAAACTACCGCCAGCACGATACATCGGGAAAACAGGGGAAATGGTCGATCTCGACCGTTCCACGCCCCATACGCGTCTAAACGTAGGGAAACAAACCTAATCGACAAAATCAACCCTCCACAGGCCGGAAGGGGTCTATGCAACGACTTAATCGTAAGAAATGGATGATTCCATCGAATCGATCGTAATTGGGTCACCGGGGTTCCCGGACATGTATCGGCCCCAAATGACGACCAATCAACACAAAATCAGCGGAAATGGAATACAAACATGCTGGGGGTCACAATGAAACTAATTTAGCTGAAAATCATGGCCATTTTCCGGTGAACCCAACGAACACCCCAAAAGCATGATCTTCTCGAGCTTGAAAGAAACCGACTCGAATGCGCACCGTTCGGCACAAAACTGCGAGGGAACGGAGAAGAGAAGTAGGTGATCTGTCTCCCTACCTCCACCGAAGATTCTGTGCACCGAGCTGACTAAACCATGCCGAAAACCACATCGCGAGCTCATCCGTCGGCTTTGAATCCACCATTTGGGATCGCGCCAGAAACCGTTCGATCCTCACCCCATCGCGCTCCGGACCACTCCCACGGCATCTCCTCAGCCTACCCGTGCCTCCTCCGTCTGCAGCCGGAGCAGAGGGTGAGAGAAGAGAGAAAATGGGAGAGAGAGAGAGGGTCGTGGCGGCGAATGAGAAGGGTGGAGAGATGAAGAAGAATAAAAAGAAAAGAAATTATGAAATTTTCCTAATTTCCAAAAATTTTATTTTTGAGCCGAAAATGGACTAATTCAAAAAAATACATAAAAATAGTCAAAACGATCCCCTCAAAGAGTACATCGCAACTGTAGCATCCTCGAGTCGATGAACTGATAAATAAACTCACCACAGGGTTCCGTAACTAGTACGAGAGAAAAACCCACGCGGATCGTAAAACTCAACTCGGGACATACAAAAGCGATCCGAAACTCTCCGAAAAGGATCCGATAAGAATCCAGGGTATTACACACCAGCTCTCTCTCCATGTCCAGCAAATGGAGATGTTGGGACGGTGCGATCGATACAGGGGGGGGGTGAATGTATCCCCTTCAAGAATATTGCCCAATTTTAAACAATTCGCCTGCTACTAGATACAGTTGCAGAATAAAACCTATCGAGTTCAAATAGAGATTTGATCGACTAGATGAGCTGCTGACTATACTAGTGGAACCAGATGAAGTCTAATACCAAATGACAGTACAATGCAAACTAGACTCACTTACCAAGATGTGAAGCTCAAGGCCACTGTAACTCGAAACATAACTATTCAAACAACCTGTGAAACAGATAGAAGATATGGAAGAGCATACCACAAGCAAACCACAGAACAGCAGGGTTTTTATGTGGTTCGGTCCACAGACCTACGTCCACCCCTCACTCCCAACCGGAGTGAGGCTTCCACTAGCACAATGCTAGAACACTGCAGACTCAGTTTGCGAACAACATGCTGCCACACAGCTTGAACAACCAAGGGAAACAAATCCCTCAACCAAGTTCTGCTACCCACAGAACTTGAAATCTGTTCTAGCTCCCAGCTAGAACACAACTGGAGAGTCCTCTCCCTTCCTCCACACACCGGAGGGAAACTGTTAATGACAACCTGTCACTAACAACACCAGAGATCATCGATCTCTCTTCCTCTGCAACCTAGAGGGAAACTGGAGTAATACTCCCTTCCTCCACACACCGGAGGGACCCGACCTCAGTCTAGAGGATCGAAAGAACACAGTAAATCAGATCGAATAAAAGGAAAAATAAGAAATGAAAATAACACAGCGAACACAAGCTGTAAATGAAGGAACATCAGATGTGGCTCTCATCGGAGCTGACTGGCCTGGATTTGATCCACGGTCCAGTGGACAGATCTTCAGTCGAGACTACTTTCTTCTTCTCCACGAACTCTCACTATCTCTCTGCTCCTCCTCTTTTTCTCTTTCTTTTCCTGACACTCATCGTGCACCCTCTCTCTCTGTCTCTATTTTTTCTCTTCTTCTTCTTTTTCTTCTTCTGCTGCTGGTTTCTCACTGTATAGACTTTTTCCCTTTTTTTCTCTCTGCTTTTGTATATCTTCATCCGAAGACGAACCCTTCTATTTATATCAGCAGCAGCACTGGTCACGTGTGGTCTCCACAGCTCCCGCCCAAACCTTGGACCACGTGGCAGCTCTCCAGCAAGCTTCAGCACACGTGTCACGATCCTGGGCCTTTATCCATTCTTGGATCACGTGCTCTCATTAGTCTGAATCCTCTGCAGGCAGAGACAAATGAAAACATGACTAGTTAGTTCAGTCATACAACCACGACTGTATATACTTTAGAAACAACAACTGAGTAAGTGTGTACAATCGTGAGAGAGTGTATAGACTTAATGAATAAGCGGCAGTGTTCAGACTTAAAAGATGCAGCGTGATAAGCAAACGAATGTATATTCTTTAGAACAACAAATGATCAAGTATGTACACTGAGAGGGTGTATAGACTTGCAACATGCGCTCTCAGTGTATAGACTTGCTGATGAATGCATTATCATAACAAGATAGAATGTGTTGACTTCTATGAAATGCATGAGGGAATCGGGTGTATAGACTTTTAGGTAAAGCATGTGATGCAACACAGTGTATAGACTTGAAGCCTTGAGAACGAGTGTATAGACTTAGTGGATAAGCTCATGAAAGGTAGTGTATATACATGTGATGAACAATGCAAATGAGCTTTACCATTGTGTAAACTTTACAAAGCTTCAGTCACTGTATAGACTTCACGAAGCCTAACCAGTGTACAGACTTGGAACGAGTGTGTTGTGAGCACTGAAGACTCAAGTTAAAACAACCGAATGTATAGAGTTGTGGTCGAACAACACAATGTATAGACTTGAAGCAAGGCTCTTAATAAGACGGTGAATAATGTATTGACTTGATGCCCAACGGTGATGTATAGACTTCGACGAGCTTGAGCCAGTGTATAGACTTTGCCAGAGTGAGACGATGCATGAGACGCTCGGCTGTGCAGACTTGCAAAGTTCTGAATGAGACGATCGGCTGTTGGACCGATGTAAGACTCTGAATGTGAAGCCAGTCTGTATAGACTTGAATCGCTTGAAGCGATGTACAGACTTGGTGAGGCTCAAGCAGTGTACAGACTTGTGAAGGCTTTAGCGTTGTACAGACATTGAAGAATCACTGTGAATGTATAGACTTGAGCGAATGAAGCCGATGTACAGACTTGCCTAAGACACAGCATGAGACGCTGGCTGAGACGGACGCTGTACAGACTTTGAAGAACAGTTCAATGTATAGAATTGAAGCCCCTGAACTAATGTATAGACTTCACGCTGTACAGACTTTGAGGCTTTGAACGTGTAAGATGAAGTTATGTACAGACTTAGCGATGTATAGACTTGGCCAGAAAACGTAGGGAAAGATATGAGTGTATAGACTTGACCAAGCGTAGGAAAAGCCTCCAATATGCAGACTTTAAACTCTGAACACTGTACAGACTTTGCAATCAACAGATGATGTATAGACTTGCTAGCCTGAAGGCCAATGTATGGACTTAAAGATTAACACTCATATGTATAGAGTTGAAGGGCTAACAGTCTAGTGTATAGACTTCAAAAGGACAAAGCATCCACAGACCAGACGATGTACAGACTTAGCCAATATGAGACACTGTACAGACTTTGTCAAGTGACTGGCTGTACAAACTTCAGAAGATGAAAACTCTGTATCGACTTGAAGACCATGAGCCAATGTATAGACTTGCCTTAACAATGAATGAGTAGACTTTGAAACAAGAGTCAGGCAAACGGATGTACAGAGTTGGCCAGAGCAGCATGTATAGACTTTGAAATAGAGAGACTTTGAAACAAAGGCAGTGTATAGACTTGATGCAGTTCTGCTGCCAATGTACATACTTTGATTCCCAAATGCGATGTAGAGACTTTGTGAGATGTATGAACTTTAGTGTGTGCGAGCCTGCTGACATGCAATGTGTAGACTTTGAGTGTCTGAAGCAGGCGATGTACAGATTATGCAAGCATGACACTGGGCGATATATAGACTTACACTATCGGATGTGTAGACTTCATGAGAATGCAGTAGCCAGTGTATAGACATGAAGCTTGACACTCTAGTGTATAGAGTTTAGTTAGAATGTGCCCGATGTATAGAGTTGAAGATGATATGCCAATGTACAGACTTAATCAATCAAGCTGGTGTATAGACTTTGGTACCCAGACACTCAATGTTCTGATGGGTCGACGCATCAGTAGGGGTGGGTCGACCCACTACTGTCCATACTAACTAAACAGACTTGGCCAATCCAGTGTATAGACTCGTTGCCTTGAAGACAATGTACATACTTTGAAGACCGACCAAGCAGGATGTGTAGACTTGGAATGCAACCAGGATGTCTAGACTTGATGTGAGGCAATGCACAATGAACATGAACTAATGAATTGAATGCATATAGCAGACAAGAACTGAATGTATGCTGGAGAACTAATTAAAGCATTACCTGATTAGAGCATTCACCTTACCTGTCATGATTTGACTTTGACTTGGGTTAATTTCATGACCTGTGAGTCATCCTTAAACCTGTTCTGACAGTTTCTCATAATGCAACAGGATTATATCATCAAGGATGTAAACATAATGAGGCATAATACTGTCATCATCAAAACTCCAGAACCACAGGGGACACATCAATCTCCCCCTTTTTGATGATGGCAATATTATGAGTCATTGCAATAGATTCATCATGGTGATTATGAGATACCGTATTTCATGCACCACAGAGTAGCTCAGTCAGAAATGAGTATGATGCAAATAATAAAAATGATGACTCACAAGAGTTCTCCCCCTTTGACAACATCAAAAAAAAAAAGGGAATGTTCATTGACTGTTGAAGGAGCTATTATGCAATGCTGTGAGTTATAGTCGTCAAAAGCAAACCACAGGGACATGCAAGAATTCTCCCCCTTAGATCAACAGTGATTTGAGTGAAGCTCAGGAAATATAGAAGTCAACAGTTAGATCTGACATAATGGGGTCCATTGTGAGAGAGAAGGCACACAGAATGACTGAGAAAGGTTTTCAATGTGATATCAATTTCATAAATCTGATTAAATATGTATTTCAGACTCTTCTATTATAGAGATTTATGAATGATCTTCATTGACAAGTCAGATCAGAATATGATGTATGCAAGGCTTGTTTATAAGTTTCCTGTACTCATATCTGAAATCAGTTTTAATAACAGTGAACCTTGCTTTCATATTGACAGTCTTGTTTGATCTTCTTCTTTCTTACTCACTCAATTTCAAAGATTCCTTTAAAAGATGCAATCAATAGTTATGAAGTTAAACACATAAGAGAATACATTTGTTTCTGTCAAGGGTTCCAATAGAATATTTCTTTTGCACATATTTTTCAAATGGTATACTAGATTAGCAGCAATTTTCATAACATTCTTCATGAGCAATTGAGTTTAGTACACCCTTGTAACTAGAGGATACACGTTGTTTAGATGCCAGTATCCCTAAGCACTTGGATGGACTAACTGTCATGCTTCATAGGAACAGAGATTGCATTTACACTTCATGACACACTACAGATCATTTCTTTGATGAGTGAGATGTATTTCTCAGTGTGCATGCTATTGCTCTGCCAGATTATCAATCATTTTTAAGCAGAGTTAACTATGGCACCTCATGACACAGTCCTTTGGACATGATTTCTCAGTGACCAAGGTCATTGCTCTGACAGGATTTACCCTTAGACATAATCCATATTCTCAGATGTTTAAAAATCAATACTAATTTCATACATATCAATCAAGGAATATCATGATTTCAGAATTTTCAGAACTCAGAAGAGTTTAAAAGACTCAACATGAAAATGTTGGTTAAAGTTTATTAAGACCAACTCAGATATTTTCAAGATATGTTCATAAGCAAACACAAGACATACATGAAACATCAACCGGCTGAAAGAATCAGACATTCATAATCCTATATAATAGAAGATTTCTGTTTAAGTTATTTTCAGATTTATGATCAGGATATGTACAGAGAATTCTTTCTGAGTTTTCAGGAAAGGCCGAAACATTTTTGGGAACAGCCAATTCAACAGATGATACCAATGAATAGGATGAGTGAAGATGGCTGATAACAGTTGAAGCAGTAAGCTGAAATGTGTTGCATTACACATTCATCACAGGGATTTAGGTAAGATAGCAGTTCAATCTGAAGATGGGAAGTTCAGATGGTAGAATATGAATAATGCTCCCCCTAAATTTATGCATGATCTAACATTCCTAAATGTATGCAACTCTGACCTATGGTACCAGGCGGAGGACTTGGTCTAAAGACTACCTCACACATAGTAAGCACTTCCAGACAGAGTTCATTTGCCCATAAGTATCTTACTATTTATATACCAAGAGTCATGCATGACAATCCAATGCATATGCAGTTCTACATGCATCTTTTAGCTAACACTATGCCACTTATATGCAATTGTGATGCATGTGCATGTCAAATGTGCAGATGAATATTTTTAAGCATGAAACATCATCCAAGCAGCAGACTTACTCAACTCACTTTTTCAGATTTTTTAGAATGCAATTTGTTTTTCAGAGATTATGCATTTTAGCAAATATCAACTAACTGCAATTGATATATGTATGCATCAAATGCAGACATTCTTTAAACTCATGTATGCACCAGTGCATGATAAAAGAAAATTACAAAAGGCAGATGCAGTTCTGAACATGTATGCATTGACATATTAAGCATGATGTTCAATTAAAACAAAAATTCAGGTGAACAAACATTTAATCAGCAGAGTTGGGGTTTACCATACTTTGGATGCCTTGGTTTATTTGACCCCCTTTTATTCCTCATCCCAAGGCATACCTGTAAAGCACAGATCTCATTTTGTGTTTCTAGGTACCCAAGACTTCTTGGGTCCTACTTTGTTAGTAACACCTCTGATAGGTGCTTTCCACATTCTTTGGGCATGTAAGTCATCAGACTTCATTAAATTACACTCACCCATGGAGTGCCCAAGTTGCCCACCATAATGACAGGAAACAGCAGATCTTGAATTCTTTTTATGCACAACATTGTTAGCATGGAATCTGTGTGCATTATTCTGAACATAAATTTTATGTGCATTGGCATGAAGATTTCTGTTACTTGCATGAGATTTTGGTTTACCTTTACCTGCCCACCAGCATTCCGAAGCTCGGTGGCCAAATTTTCCACATTCAAAGCATGCCAGACTCTTTTCTTTAAAAATAGTTTTATTTCTTCCAAAAATATTTCTATTTGCAGGGAGTTTTATATTCTGAGAGAAAGTTCTTCCCTGAGCATGCCAACAGTCCTTGACTGTATGGCCATGTTTTCCACAATGAGAACAATTAGAAAAGGTATTTCTATGAGGGCCTAACCAGCATTGTGCAGCAACATGTCCTATTTTTCCACAGTTATAACAATGAATTTCCTTTTCCCTAAGGACATGATTTCTACCCTGATTGTTTTGAGCAGCTGCTAGGTCATCTTTTTCCATCAAATTACACTCATGCATCAAATGTCCATAATTGTGACAGTAGTGACAGATCATTTTCTTTCTAGATGCATGCGAGTGTGTAGGTGAAACATGCAGAGTAGGAAGAGGAACATGTTGATGCTTTTCTTTCTATTTTTCTGTTGTTTTCTTTTGAGCAGTTGACTGATGACTAGGAAGGGTCTGAGGGCTTTGAGAAGTTGAACTGGACACAAAGGAAGTTTGAACTTTGTTTTGAAAACTCTTCTTATTTGAGGGATTATAGCCCAACCCTTCCTTCTGAAAATTTACCTTAGTTCCTAGAATTTTGTCCAGATTATTTTTTCCGTCCACAAATTTTGACAAGGAGTTGTTCAAATCTTCAATTTCATTTTCCAAAGAAACGATGTGTATTTCATAACTGGCAATCTCTTGTTCATTGCAATTTACACATTCGCTTAGCACCTTGTTTGCAATTTTACATTCCTCAATTTCTTGTTCCAGATTTCTCAATTTTTCAGACTCTTCAATGTAAACAATTTTTCCTTTTTCTAAGAGAAGAAGTTTCTCTGACATAGTAGTGTTCAACTGCTTCAATCCTTCAACTTCTTGAATTAGTTTGTCATTTTTTGATTTCAGATTTTCAATTTCTTCAACAGAGTCTTTATCAATTTTTATTGAGTTCATTTTATCATTCAGCTCTTCCTCTATCTGTTCAAGCTCCAGAATCTTGTTTAACAGATCTTTGTTTTCTTCCTTTAGAGAAACAATAAACTCCTTATGCCATTCTAAGTTTGAGTGAAGATTTTCATTTATTTCCTTGAGAAATGGACACTCATTGCATGCAGATTTAACCGAACATATTGTTTTAACCTGGAGTTTTTTACATTGTTTCTTAAGACATTCATTTTCAGATTTTAGAACATTCAATTTAGCGTTAACAGAATCAAATTCTTTCAACAATTTTTCATTCTGAACTAAATCATTAACATGAACCTGATCATTCTCAACCGAGCTAAGTTTTTCTTTTAGTTCAGAGATTTCACATACAAGTTTTTGATTTTCTTCTTTAAGTAGGCCAATTTGTTTCCTTGAACTTTCCAACCCAGCTTCAGACTCTTTTAATTCTTTTTGGTGTATTTCAAGGTCTTTCTGCAATTCCATGTTTACAGATTCTATGGCAATAGATTTTTCAGCAAACAAATTCTTCACTTGCTCAAGTTTCTCAAATTTTTCTTCATTTTCTTTAACAGTTTTTCTAAGAAAGTCATTTTCAGATTTCAGTCTACTTAGTTCAGAGCAAACACATTTAAGTTCATTCATCAATTTTTCATTCTGGTTTTTATGCATATGGATATCTGACAAATAGGCATCATGAGATTGCTTCATATTTGAACAATTTTCACATGGTGAACTTGAACTACCCTGATCACTTTTCTTTTTCAAGTTCTTGTATCGTTTTCTTAATTGTTCATGAGACTCAAACAGCTCAGCATATGCATTCTCCCAATCATCTAAAGAATAATTCTCGAAGATGTTTACCTCCTCGTCATCATCTTCTTCTTCATTTTGGCTGCTGCTATGAATACTTCCTTTAGCCATCATGCAGTTGTCTTCATTTAACCTGTGAGTTAGCTTCAGCTCCTCCAGGATGTCTTTGGCAGACCTGCAATCATAAAAACAAGAGTGTAAGGCTCTGTCAGTGGCTGTTTTCATCAGATTGAAGGCTTTCTGATTTTCTCCATCCTTTGATCTGTGGCTGTTGGTCCATTTGGACACTTTCTTTGGTAATTTGTGAGGACCTTGTGAAATTAATTTCCACAAATCAGGATTAACTGCATCAACATAATTTCGTAGACTGATAAACCACGCATTAAAATTAGAACCATTGAAAATCGGTGGATCACCCATGAAAGCTGATCAGATAAATGCAACAGGAATAATGAAGCACCAAGACAGTAGGATCGAATCTACAGATCGCTGGACCTTCTAAGCAGACAACCTGCTCTGATACCAATTGTTGGGACGGTGCAATCAATACAGAGGGGGGGGGTGAATGTATCCCCTTCAAGAATATTGCCCAAATTTAAACAATTCGCCTGCTACTAGATACAGTTGCAGAATAAAACCTATCGAGTTCAAATAGACATTTGATCGACTAGATGAGCTGCTGACTATACTAGTGGAACCAGATGAAGTCTAATGCCAAATGACAGTACAATGCAAACTAGACTCACTTACCAAGATGTGAAGCTCAAGGCCACTGTAACTCGAAACAAGACTATTCAAACAACTTGTGAAACAGATAGAAGATATGGAAGAGCACACCACAAGCAAACCACAGAATAGCAGGGTTTTTAGGTGGTTCGGTCCACAGACCTACGTCCACCCCTCACTCCCAACCGGAGTGAGGCTTCCACTAGCACAATGCTAGAACACTGCAGACTCAGTCTGCGAACAACATGCTGCCACACAGCTTGAACAACCAAGGGAAACAAATCCCTCAACCAAGTTCTGCTACCCACAGAACTTGAAACCTGTTCTAGCTCCCAGCTAGAACACAACCGGAGAGTCCTCTCCCTTCCTCCACACACTGGAGGGAAACTGTTAATGACAACCTGTCACTAACAACACCAGAGATCACCGATCTCTCTTCCTCTGCAACCCAGAGGGAAACTGGAGTAATACTCCCTTCCTCCACACACCGGAGGGACCCGACCTCAGTCTAGAGGATCGGAAGAACACAGTAAATCAGATCGAATAAAAGGAAAAATAAGAAATGAAAATAACACAGCGAACACAAGCTGTAAATGAAGGAACATCAGATGTGGCTCTCATCGGAGCTGACTGGCCTGGATTTGATCCACGGTCCAGTGGACAGATCTTCAGTCGAGACTACTTTCTTCTTCTCCACGAACTCTCACTATCTCTCTGCTCCTCCTCTTTTTCTCTTTTTTTCCTGACACTCATCGTGCAGCCTCTCTCTCTGTCTCTATTTTTTCTCTTCTTCTTCTTTTTCTTCTTCTGCTGCTGGTTTCTCACTGTATAGACTTTTTCCCTTTTTTCCTCTCTGCTTCTGTATATCTTCATCCGAAGATGAACCCTTCTATTTATATCAGCAGCAGCACTGGTCGCGTGTGGTCTCCACAGCTCCCGCCCAAACCTTGGACCACGTGGCAGCTCTCCAGCAAGCTTCAACACACGTGTCACGATCCTGGGCCTTTATCCATTCTTGGATCACGTGCTCTCATTAGTCTGAATCCTCTGCAGGCAGAGACAAATGAAAACATGACTAGTTAGTTCAGTCATACAACCACGACTGTATATACTTTAGAAACAACAACTGAGTAAGTGTGTACAATCGTGAGAGAGTGTATAGACTTAATGAATAAGCGGCAGTGTTCAGACTTAAAAGATGCAGCGTGATAAGCAAACGAATGTATATTCTTTAGAACAGCAAATGATCAAGTATGTACACTGAGAGGGTGTATAGACTTGCAACATGCGCTCTCAGTGTATAGACTTGCTGATGAATGCATTATCATAACAAGATAGAATGTGTAGACTTTTGTGAAATGCATGAGGGAATCGGGTGTATAGACTTTTAGGTAAAGCATGTGATGCAACACAGTGTATAGACTTGAAGCCTTGAGAACGAGTGTATAGACATAGTGGATAAGCTCATGAAAGGTAGTGTATAGACATGTGATGAACAATGCAAATGAGCTTTACAAATGTGTAAACTTTACAAAGCTTCAGCCACTGTATAGACTTCACGAAGCCTAACCAGTGTACAGACTTGGAACGAGTGTGTTGTGAGCACTGAAGACTCAAGTTAAAACAACTGAATGTATAGAGTTGTGGTCGAACAACACAATGTATAGACTTGAAGCAAGGCTCTTAATAAGACGGTGAACAATGTATTGACTTGATGCCCAACGGTGATGTATAGACTTCGACGAGCTTGAGCCAGTGTATAGACTTTGCCAGACTGAGACGATGCATGAGACGCTCGACTGTGCAGACTTGCAAAGTTCTGAATGAGACGATCGGCTGTTGGACCGATGTAAGACTCTGAATGTGAAGCCAGTCTGTATAGACTTGAATCGCTTGAAGCGATGTACAGACTTGGTGAGGCTCAAGCAGTGTACAGACTTGTGAAGGCTTCAGCGTTGTACAGACATTGAAGAATCACTGTGAATGTATAGACTTGAGCGAATGAAGCCGATGTACAGACTTGCCTAAGACACAGCATGAGACGCTGGCTGAGACGGACGCTGTACAGACTTTGAAGAACAGTTCAATGTATAGAATTGAAGCCCCTGAACTAATGTATAGACTTCACGCTGTACAGACTTTGAGGCTTTGAACGTGTAAGATGAAGTTATGTACAGACTTAGCGATGTATAGACTTGGCCAGAAAACGTAGGGAAAGATATGAGTGTATAGACTTGACCAAGCGTAGGAAAAGCCTCCAATGTGTAGACTTTGAACTCTGAACACTGTACAGACTTTGCAATCAACAGACGATGTATAGACTTGCTAGTCTGAAGGCCAATGTATGGACTTAAAGATTAACACTCATATGTATAGAGTTGAAGGGCTAACAGTCTAGTGTATAGACTTCAAAAGGACAAAGCATCCACAGACCAGACGATGTACAAACTTAGCCAATATGAGACACTGTACAGACTTTGTCAAGTGACTGGCTGTACAAACTTCAGAAGATGAAAACTCTGTATCGACTTGAAGACCATGAGCCAATGTATAGACTTGCCTTAACAATGAATGAGTAGACTTTGAAACAAGAGTCAGGCAAACGGATGTACAGAGTTGGCCAGAGCAGCATGTATAGACTTTGAAACAGAGAGACTTTGAAACAAAGGCAGTGTATAGACTTGATGCAGTTCTGCTGCCAATGTACATACTTTGATTCCCAAATGCGATGTAGAGACTTTGTGAGATGTATGAACTTTAGTGTGTGCGAGCCTGCTGACATGCAATGTGTAGACTTTGAGTGTGTGAAGCAGGCGATGTACAGATTATGCAAGCATGACACTGGGCGATATATAGACTTACACTATCGGATGTGTAGACTTCATGAGAATGCAGTAGCTAGTGTATAGACATGAAGCTTGACACTCCAGTGTATAGAGTTTAGTTAGAAGGTGCCCGATGTATAGAGTTGAAGATGATATGCCAATGTACAGACTTAATCAATCAAGCTGGTGTATAGACTTTGGTACCCAGACACTCAATGTTCTGATGGGTCGACGCATCAGTAGGGGTGGGTCGACCCACTACTGTCCATACTAACTAAACAGACTTGGCCAATCCAGTGTATAGACTCGTTGCCTTGAAGACAATGTACATACTTTGAAGACCGACCTAGCAGGATGTGTAGACTTGGAATGCAACCAGGATGTCTAGACTTGATGTGAGGCAATGCACAATGAACATGAACTAATGAATTGAATGCATATAGCAGACAAGAACTGAATGTATGCTGGAGAACTAATTAAAGCATTACCTGATTTGAGCATTCACCTTACCTGTCATGATTTGACTTTGACTTGGGTTAATTTCATGACCTGTGAGTCATCCTTAAACCTGTTCTGACAGTTTCTCATAATGCAACAGGATTATATCATCATGGATGTAAACATACTGAGGCATAATACTGCCATCATCAAAACTCCAGAATCACAGGGGACACATCATGAGAGTTGGTCATTTTTCCCACGAGGCAAGATTCACAGGTTGCAAATGATTCATAATCAAATGGATCAACATATCCATCTTTGCACAACCTTTTCAATCTTTCCTCAGTAATATGACCAAGCTTACAATGCCAAAGGTATGCTTGATTTACATCATTCCTCTTCCTCTTAAGAGGTCCATCCATACACATAACATGAGTATCCACATCTAATAAAAACAAACCATTAATTGAGCTCCCACTGGCAAACAATTCACCATTTAATAATAAAGAACATGTTTTATTCCCAAAGCTCACAATAAATCCACATTTATTCAAGCATGAAATGGAAACAATGTTCTTAATTATAGAAGGAACATAATAACAGTCTGTCAACTTTAATGTAGCTCTTGAGTAAAGCTTGAGGTTCACACTCTCGACTACACGTGCAGCAACTCTTGCTCTATTTCCCAGTCGTAGATCAACATCGCCTTTGTTCAATCGCCTGCTACTTGTCAGAACCTGCAAATCATTTCAGATATGAGATGCACATCCAGTATCTAATACCCATGATGTGGATCTATATGACAAGTTAAGGTCAATCATGAACATACCTGAAGCTTCTCAAGCTTCTGTTTTACTTTCTCTGCAAGGTACAACTTATAGTTCCTCTTCCAATGGCCATCCTTATGGCAGTGGAAGGACTGGCCCTTGTCCTTACTAGCCTCCTCTTTCTTGACAGCCTTTACCTATTTGCCCTTCTTCTTTGCCTTGCCTTTCTTAAAGGTTTGCTGAAATTTAATCTTCCTGTTGGTCTTACCATCAAGCATCACAGGAGCTTTCCCATTGTTCATAGTGCTCTCAGCAATCTTTAACATATTTAGAAGCTCTGCCAGAGAGTATTCTATTTTGTTCATGTTGAAATTGACAATGAACTGGGAAAAAGAACTAGGGAGAGATTGCAAAATCAGATCAACACAAAGATCTTTATTCATGTCAAATCCCAATTCTGCCAACCTTTCGATCCAGTCAATCATCTTGAGAACATGTGTCTGCACAGATGTTCCCTCAGACATTCTTACCCCGAACAGACTTTTAGATATCTCATATCTTTCTATTCGACTTTGAGCTCCAAAGAGCTCCTCAAGGTGAAACAGAATGGATCTAGCATCCATCTTTTCATGTTGCCTCTATGACTCATTTGTCATAGACGCAAGCATGTAGCATTGGGCAAGCATGGCATCATCCTTATGCTTCTCATAAGCAATGATCTCTCCCTCTTCAGCATCATCGGCAGGAAGAGGAGGTACAGGCCGATCAAGAACATAGGCTATCTTCTCAGCAGTGAGAATAATCCTCAAGTTCCTGAGCCAGTCACTATAGTTAGGACCAGTAAGCCTGTTGGCATCAAGTATGCCACGTAACGGGTGGTTCGCCATAGAAGTCTACAAGAGAAGATGTGCAATAATAAGATAACATGCAGATATTCATTAATTATGATATAGACTTTAATTCTAAATTATAACTCCCACTAATTTTTGACGAATTTGCACAACCCTCATTGTGCAAAGAGGGGATACTCCAGTTGTATCATAGTGAGACCAGAATCCCATTAACATTATGGTAGTGGCCTTGTGGCAACACAACAAACCACCCCATACTTAATGGGTAGGCAACTCTTGCCAATTGCAACTCCTTGCAACTCTTGGTATATTCAGCCCCCAGACCTTTTGTGACCTTGTGACAGCACAACAAATCACAAGATCTGGTTAGGTTAGACCCATTATTACGTTATGAGAGTGGGTTCAAGACATGACCCTTGTGGCAGCACAACAAAGCCATGCCGACACCCATCCCAAGGTTCGGCCTAAGCCTTAGTCTAAGTCTCTACCCCCTTATTGTGAGGGCCTTGTGGTAGCACAACAAACCCACACAGTCTAAGAGCAGCTCACTTAGACTATAACAACGGAAGGCTACGTGGGTCATTCTTAATGCCTCACATTTACAATCTAATATGAGATCGAGGGGTTTTGATTAAATTTTGGTCTCATCAATATAGGTGCTACATACATATAAAAATTTGGAGTATCGTATATACTCTAAATATATATATATATGCAATAAGTAGCACATCCACATACATCATATATATGTAATAATACCAATGGATGATCATGGACCTTAATCTCCTAAAACACATTACCAGAGCCAGTTGGTAATGCACACAATCATGGCAAACATGAACACATGGAGCATTCAATGCTCCCACTAGATGTGAAGAATCTCCCAAGGTCCTCGCAGCTGGTCTCCTTCTTAGTCTCCATCCGCTTCTCATTATTACAAGTAAATTTGTAATTGGGCACGCAAGCCCACAAATATACATCAGATAATTATAACAAACTTTGAACCAGTCAAGGGGAGTACAACACAGGTGGGAGATAGAATGTATAACCCAGATTAATAAGAGAGAGAGAAGGAGGCACGCAGGCCCCATTAATCACATCACATAAAATCATTCACCATAAAGAGCATCATCACATGATTTCTAAGTCCATGATCATCCATCGACACATAAGACATATCACATGCATCTAATAGTAATTATCATATAATTACAGCGAAATAACGATAATTTCAAAATATAATAATTAATTTTAAAATCACGCATATTAACATCCAACTAAACAATTTAGTTAAAACAAATAAGTCTAAACAATTTTAGACCACCATCATTCACATTCACTGCATGGGCTCAATAATAATTTTTAGTTAATTAACCTCATAAGAATCACATTCTTATAATAATTAACTTTAGTTAATTAGATAATAGGAAATATCTAAAACCATTTTAGAATTCCCATTAACTAATTAACCAAGTCCAAATAATGAAAAATAAATTAATAACTTACTAAAACTATTTTAGAACCCATTAAAATATTTTTCAGAATTTTCTTGGAATTTTTCTAAAATTTCATGCCTTTTAAACACTTTAAAATGCATAAAAAATAAAAAAAAATATAGAGGGGGGACGATTGGCTTCGGATCCGGCACGGGCCGGATCCGACCAGCCTGCGACCGCCAACGGCCTGCGGGGGGGTTTCCCCCCGCCCGAACAGGGGGGGGTTTGGGTAAAACCCTCGCGCCGCCTGAGCTCGCGGGGGAGCCCTCGGCCGCAACCCCCGGTAGACCGCAGGTGGTACCCCGCCACTCCGCCGGTCCCATCCCCAGTGGTGGCGCACGCGATGAGCACAAAGCTCGCTCGCCCCCTCCGCCGAGAACGTTGCGGCCGCTTGCACCGGCCACCATACACCGCCGGACGCCACTGGACGCCATCGAGGATAGTCTAGGGCGTCTAAGAGCCCCATGGGCACCAGCAGTCAACGTTCGACTGCCCAAAATGATCGTCCTTTCTGCGCGCGAATGGCGACCCCGTCGGGGTTGTGATGGCCGATCCGGCCTCACCGGTG
The DNA here is from genome assembly GCA_022559845.1 of Amorphophallus konjac. NCBI lineage: Eukaryota > Viridiplantae > Streptophyta > Magnoliopsida > Alismatales > Araceae > Amorphophallus > Amorphophallus konjac. The sequence goes on from CM040126.1 coordinate 307,466,755, forward strand.
GGTCAATCAACGCCCAAAATTGTGCGTTTTGATCCTCTTGATCTCGGGAACAATTCCCTGGCATCAATCGAGCGACGAACAAAGAGCCCCATGCATGAACGAGAATGACAAAAAATAATAAAATAATACCAATTTTGATCAAACCAGCAACTTGGCACTGATACCACTATAAGGTTCCGACCAGAATGCGCAGCGAAAATCATCAAAACCTTAGATTGCATATCGTTGTCGGTTTTCAAAATCGAACTAGATCGGCAAACCCTGGAGTGTGAAGAATGATTCTTTACCTTTGAGGGGTTGAGAATCTCCCAAAACCTCGAAGACGAATGAGAGGAAGATCCCGGAGCCGCGAGCCGTTCAAGAGTCTGACCTCTAGACGTATCCACACGAACAGTGGAAGTAGACGGGATGTCCTCCACGATCTCCACGCGCCGACCAGATCTCAACACCACCATCCATCGGGGAGGAAGGAGAGAGAATGAGGGAGCGCCCCTTGGAGAGTGAGAGAGGAGAGAGGGCGGCCAGGGTTTTAACCTTGTAGCTTGGCCAAGGTTTCTCCCTTCAGCGTATATTTATAGACCTTTGGCATTTTTCACAAAAACCCAATAATAGTCTATAAAGTCCACCCATCCCGGTCTGTCGAATACTCTATTGTGTGTGACCCTCTAGGCCCAATAGTCTGTTTAGTTTTCCAGCCCATTAAGTAAAGAACTCCTTCTTAACTTAATTAATTCTATCCATTAACTCTCAAAGGAATCAGCGGGCTTTCCGATAACGAAAAGCACCAAGCAATGCCTCGTGATCCCAAGTGACAATGGGGATAAGCAACCCACTCAGGAACCTTTCCGTCTACAGATTCCACACAGTTATAGATCCTCATTCATCCAATGCCCCAACAGGACTAGGGTATGGTCAAACTGTCAAACCCTATTCAGTCCCGGCTCGACTTAATCCTGTACTCCCAACTAGTTCATCAGAAAAACTCATTTTTCATAATGAATTCCCATACCCTGGCCAGGGGATTTCCTGAGTACAGATCCGTAGGGCATTCTCTCTCATATATCATACTGAGAGTGAATGATTCCATGTTGTCAAACTAATTACCTTCACATGAGTTCCACTGAGTCCGAATAACTAACTATACAAGATCACTTAATTGAAGTCCATAAGTCAGTAATCAAATACTCAGCATCCCTTATGCAAGACATCATTAGTGACTTGGGTCTAAGACCTTACTATGCTACTGTGACATAGAATACCCTGATTGACAGTCAGTATGATTACCATTCAGGGATTCTAGATCGGGTCAATTCAGTGTACTCATTCCACTAATGAGCACCCACACACGTACTTCAGTGTCACCACACTATTGACTATGAGAACAATCACAGCTATCATATGAGTAAGTGTCATGTGTGCCAGTCTATTCGGATCTTAAATGTCCCTTCTTGAAGATCCTATGACTAGGAACGTCTAGAACATGTGCATCTGGATGACTCATCTCATTATCATAATCTCATTATGATCCAACCATCATCGTACAGGTTAAGGGACTTCATCACATTCGAATCATAAGCATAAATTAAATGCAATGAATAAATGCCATTAATATAAATATGAATAAGATATTACAAGAAATGACGTCATCACATCTCATGTGATTGGCTTGTAGGGCATACATTTCTATCATGTATAAGGGCGTTAATTCTAGGATTTTTCTAAAAATTAATATCTATGATTTAAATAGCGGCTTTGTACAGTGGCGTTCATTCTTTTAATGGCGCCCTGACGTCGGTCGCGAATTTATAATTTTCAGTATATTCTACTTTTACAGGGGTTTTTACAAATTAACGCCCTTGCATGAGGGCGTTCATTTTTTAAATAGCGACTATGGGAGTGTCGCCCATTCTTTGTATGTTGATATGCATCGGGCAAATACGTTCATAGACACATGATACTATTCACTGGATGGAAGTTTGCAAAAACAAGAAAGTAAAGATAAGAATAGGTAGAAGAAAATATCAGAAATCTAAAACTATGTTCATGCATTTATTTTAACATCAAGTTTTGTAGATATAAATTCTTAAGCATGTAGTAATTATTAAATACCTAAAAGAATTAGCGGGTGGGCATAAGGTCGTTCATTAAATGACGCCCTGACTACTGTCGCTATTTCAGAAGAATTAATGACAGTGTCAGGCGTTCATTCAATAAGCGCCCATGATAGGGTAGCTATTTTCAAGAACTCAGTAAAACTGCAAAAACTGAAAACAGAAAGCATGTATAATACTATACGACCTACGTGCATGATTTTAACTATGATTAATAATTTCGCTTCATAACTTGAGAACACCTACCTCTTGGCTTGGTTTGGACGATGAATTGGAGAAGAAAGAGCACTGTAGCAACAAACTGTAACCCGTGGAAGGAAGATTGGATAATAGTTGCGACTGTAATACTTCTGTAGCAGGCTTGCAGCAGTGGACAAATGTAGACGAAGGAGGACAACCTTCCAACCCGTCTGTGGTAATAGAGGAAACGGAAGAAGAAGCAGGGCCTCTCCCTTCGTTCACGGCAGCTACACTCAGCAATAGGAGGAAGAGAAGCAGCGGCTTCTCACTGCATCTGCAACTGAACGGCAGAACGGCTATAGCAGCCACTCATGATTGTGAAGAAGAAGAAGGAGGAAGCAGATGCTCCGTCATGGTTGCAACACGGCAGTAGTAGAAACAGACGGCAGCAACAGAGGAGGAACGATGTTGACGCAGGGAAATAGTTCGAGCAGCAAAAATAGTCGGAGCTCGTCGATGGGGAGTTCTATTTATAAGTCTTTTGGCTTCGATGACCCTATGGCATCCTATTGGGATTTAGATTCCCACGTAAGAATCCTAGTTAGTGTTAAGTTTCCCATCCTAAACCCTTCCACTGCCAAATCTGTAGCCACCTTCCTGGTGGGGTTCGAAACCCTAAGACATGCAAGCTTCGAATGTGAGAGGAGTGAAGTATTTTTGGGTATTGTAGAAAGCCCTTCGTTTTCTCTTATTTATACATATACCTAAACTCTCTGTAAGGCCCACTTGTTTAGATGTACAAGGCTTTGCAAAGGCCCATTTATGTATATGTCAAGGCCCTTTCTAATGTGTGTCGCTTGAGAGCCTTTGGTCAATTTTATGAGTTGAGTTTTACTGTCTAATGAGGCCCATTAGAATGGGTTAAGGCCCATTTGTGATAGTAGTGGGCTATTCTATATATATATATATACATATCTTTAAACCATACCATATTGCCCATTATAGTTATAGTATATTTATTTATATATAAATTTCTCAAGGCCGATTGTGTACTAATCCTTCCAACCCGTAGTGCGTATCCTATTAAGTTCCTTTAGTGCTCTCCTACTGAGGCACATTTAATTATGGATATAAAAAGGTTAAAGCTTTTCATGTTTACATGGGTTGCAGTCCATTAAGGCTTGGATGACGTTTAAGATGTCCCTTAGTTCTTTGATGGGTTGTTCTTAATGGTTTATTACTAATCCCATGTTTTGGGTCGAATCACGTATATCATTATTGTCAACACTCTTATCCCTCTGCTACCTTTGTTGGGCTCGGTGTTATGTATTCAGAGGGGGGTGAATGAATCTACCCTTTAAAAATTTCTCCCAATTAAAATCTAATGCTCACAACTGAAGAATTAACGCCTAAAGGAATGAATTAAACTTCAGATTTAATCATGTCAAAGGACTCTTGATACCACAATCAAACACACAGTGTGCAATCAAAACATATCGTCCCTATGCATTCATCTAGCGGAATCAGATAAGAAATAAAACCAATGCACAGAGGGTTTTTAGGTGGTTCGAACCTCCAGACCTACATCCACCCCACACTCAACCCAGAGTGTAGATTCCTGCTGACTCACAGCTTGAACGGCTGGGCATTACAGCTTGCCTACATCAGTTGGGCCTCACAGCTTGCCATCCCGTTGAGCATCACAGCTTGCTGTCCAGAGGAGTCCACCTCTGCAACGCTGAGCATCACGGCTTGCTCGCTGGGTAATACAGCTTAGCCGTCCAGTGGAATCCTTCACTGCAAAACGCTAACAAACAGCTTGAAGAAAGGTTTAAAATGAAAACAAAAACAAGAGACAACAGCAACAGCAACAGGAAAGCTGTAAACTATGAAGCACAATATGGCTCTCAAAGAGAGCCGACTGGCCTGGATTTGATCCACGGTCCAATAGAGACTGATCTTCAGACTGCTCTCTTCTTCTCTCGATCTCACTATCTCTCCTCAACTTCTTTCTCTTCTTCTTCTGCTAATCTCTTTCTCTTCTTTCTCTTTTTCTTCTCTCTGCTTTTATTCTCTTCTTCTTCTTCTGGATCATGTAGGCACTCTCTCTATTTTCTCCTTCTGCTTCGATCACGATCAGTCTTCTTCTGAGGAAGAAGCTTCACATATATATAGCAGCAGCAAACAGATAGGGCGTGTGCTCTCCATGATTGCCGCCAAAACACCTTGACCACGTGGCAACCTTTCAACAGGCTTCAATACACGTGTCACGATCCTGGTACTCCCCTTATCCTCGGATCACGTGCCCTCCTTAAGCTCCTTGATCATCAGTCAATGAGCAGTCTGAAATAGCAGAAGATAATGGATCGAGTAAGTTTATGAATGTACAAACTTAATGGCGTGGAGTTCTGTATACATATGAGAAAGTATATACATTGACGATGAGTGCTCAGACATGCCACCAATCGAGTGTACAGACTCTGTGTGCAATGTGCAACCAATGTGCATACTTGCTAGTGGGTGTGTGCGAGACAATGTATAGACTTGATGGCATATGATGTAGTATGCATATGGTGAAGTATGCACATTGAAAGTTGAATGCACTGTCATGCTGTTAGTGTGCAGACTTAGCGTGCAACAATGTGCAGACTCAGCGTGCACCATTGTGCAGACTTACTCAAATGATGTGTGAGCATAGCAACACACAATGTGCAGACTTTATGCAATGCATGAGGCAATGTATAGACTTATATCGAAGGAGTGCACAAATTCAGATAGCAAGGTATAGACTTTACATCTATCAAAGTATGCACAACAACAATGGATGCTAAGGCATGCAGACAAATGTGTAGACTCTGCGTGCAATGTATAAACAATGTGCAGACTTGCTTTGAAGAATTGCACATCCATTGAGAAATGTACAGACTTTGAACGTAGGTAAAGACAGCAATGTGCAGACTTTGAACATAGGTAAAGACAGCAATGTGTAGACTTTGCTCATGTATGGACTTAGTGTGTGTGAGCATGGTAACATGCAATGTGTAGACTTTGAGTGTGCGTACAATGCAGCAACCAATGTATAGACTTGCGTTCAGCAGCAATGTATAGACTTGAACACATGCATGCTATGCGATGTATAGACTTGCCAGCAACAAGTGTATGGACTTAACAGCTATGAATGTGCAGACTATGTGTGCATGCATGCTGCAAGGCAACGAATAGACTTGGTGTATGCAGTCTAGACAATGTACAGACTTTGTGTTGCGAACACAAGCTGTACAGACTTTAAATGTTCATGCACAAAGACGCTAAGTGAGACGCTGGCTGTATAGACCTGAATGATGCATGCACAAAGATGCTAAGTGAGACGCTGGCTGTACGAGAGACAAAAGTGTAGACTCACAGAGACGGTGAATGCACTCGAGAATAATGTACAGACTTGCTGTGCCTGCGCCAAATGCGATGTACAGACTTGCTACTGCCTACAACTGGATGATGTATAGACTTTGCGTCCTAGCGTTAATTCATGGGCTGTACAGACTTTAAATGCATGGAAAGCAGATGATGTACAGACTTCCTATATGCTCAAGTCCAATGTATAGACTTGCTGAGATGATGCACCTAAAGAATGTACAAACTTTAACCCTTGAACATGCATGTGCCTAGGCATGCACTAACGTATGGCCACCATGAATAGAAACAGACAATGCACCAAATATGCACACAGCCTCTTCGATGGAATGACATTCAAATAAGATGCTCAATCAATCATTCAGATGCAGACACAAACAAATGATGACTTATAGTGTTTGCTATCATCAAAACCACAGGGACACAACAATCTCCCCCTTTTTGATGATGGCAACACTATGAGTCATACTGACTTGAATCAGATTATTCTCCCCCTTTGACTTCAGCAAAAAGACAATAGTTTGAGAGGGAAGTAAGAAATGCATAAGATGATTGAATTAAAAACTCCCCCTTTGACTAAGCAAGAAAGGCTTTATCCCCTTATAGAACAACCCATTCTCCCCCTGAAGCGCAAGAATGAACTCTGGTTATTCAATGAATCAATCTGAAATCCACCACCATAAGGATTTTGAAGTTCAGAAGGCTGCAAGTGAACAAGGTAATAATGGGAGTGGCACCTCACATTTGTATGGTCAGAAAAAATGCAGATGGAATCAGTCAACTGATAAGAGAGGATTTGTCAAAATAGTTTCTGTTGATCAAGTTGTCAGGAATGAATCTGATCATGAGGGATTTTAATGCTTGCACCACTACAATAAGTCTTAAGAAGAATAGACTCTTCTATCATAAAGGGTTATGAATTGGTAACTTAACCAATCTGATTTAATTATGATGTAAACCAGATTTGTCAAATTAAACTCAATACTCATATCTGAATCCAAGTTTTAATAAGGGTGAACCAGATAGTCAGAAAACACTTAAAATCAATCATCTTTATCTTACACACATGATCTCAATAGCTCCTTTGAAAAATACACAGATTAGTACTGAGCTTAAACACTTTTACAAGAACATGAGTTGATAGAATTTGAAATATATTTTCATTTGAAGAACATTATATTTTTCCTGAGCAATTTAGGTTGATCAACACCTTTTTACATGAGGCACAACACGTCTCAGGTGAAGTGACCCAGTTACTCAGTGTGATAACTGTCATTACCTCTCAACTTCGAGAACAGAGTTAGCAATATAAATGTCTTTTTACATGAGGAGACACCTTGATCAGAGGCTAGACTCCCTAGTTACTCAACACAGACATGACATTGCTCTGTCAGGTTTTCAATGAATTTTCATTTTAAGTGACTATGACACTTCATGACTTGGGTTTACTCCATTTCTTTGATGGATAACCCAGTTTCTCAGTGAACAAAGTCATTTCATTACTCACTGATTTTATTTCCTGTCAGATTTTTGATGTTTTAAATACAATACTCACTTTATGTATCTCAGCCAAAGTAGCCCTGATTTCAAATTTTCAGATATCTGATGAGTGAGTCTGAGGTTTTTTATGACACAGATGGTTAAGATTTATTAAAGCTTATCATTCAGATATTTTCAATCATTTAAATACAAACCTGAGAATACATTAATCTCATATCAGTCTGATTCAGTGGTTATTCTTAAACCTATATGATAGGAATTTCTACAAAATTCTCAGACTGAATTGCATGACATGCAGCTTGAGTTCCTCAGATCAGAAAAAAATTTAGCTGACCAACTAATCAACAGTAGAACCAAATCAGTCACACCAGCTAAGAGATATATGAAGGATGAGTATAAGCTGGTGGAAGAGTCAATCACCAATAGAGAAGAGCATTAGAAGAGAGTTTATCAACAAACAGTAGCTGAGTCTGGAATACAGACTGATCAGCTGCTTTGGTGAAGACAGTAGAGAATTCAATTGAACAGCACATAGGCAAGAGAATGGATCAGATTACTAGACAAAAGGAGTTCATGAGGTGAAGAAGAGATGAAATAGGAATGCTCCCCCTGTCTAAATGCAATGGAATATCTTTTTAGGTTTTTCAAAATTTTATGTCATGCACTACTCTTCATATGTGCAGTATGCAACAATTCTGATAAGGAGAGCATGATGACCAAGCGACAGCAGACAAGCTCCCCCTGACAAAATGCATGATATGCAATGAAGGCACAACAATATGCACTGTGAACATGAGATGCACCGACTATATGCAAGACATGCAGCTACCTATGAAATGTCAACTATGCAAAGCATGCATATGACATTCAGCTATGCAGAATGATTATTCAAACATCAGAGCATTCTTTATTCAGAGAGCATCATGCGAGAGCAATCAACTTTTCAAGATAAATCAATTTAGCATAGACAGATTATTATGATATGCGATCATCTAAAGGGCATTGAATGTCAGAAAATAGAATTTAACACAGCTTTTCAGAACTTACCTGAGTGGTCCACTTCTTGGGGTTTCAATTTTGAGTGCCTTGGATTATTAACCCCTTTATTCATCAGCTTCCAAGGCACACCTGCAAGGATTTGATCATTTTGATCCAGTAGGAACCCAAGCAGCCATGGGTCCTGTACTAGCCCTAGCAGGTGTTCTGAACAGTCGCTTAGTAGCGCTATCATCAAAATCCATCTGATAACAATTGGTCATGAAGTGACCCAATTTGCCACAATATATACATGAAGCATCAGAATTTTGGGTCCTATGATGCATATCAACAGCATCATGAATTTTTCTGTTGTATGCATGAGCAGTTTGTTTCTTATTACCTGATGACCAACATTCAATATACTTGTGACCTACCTTGCCACAGTTAAAACATGAAGGACTCACAGGTCTTTTGGCAGAAAATTTGAAGAATTTATTATTCCCATGGCCTCTTCGGACATGCCAATAGTCCTTGACTGCATGACCATACTTCCCACACTCGAAGCATCTTAGATGCTTGCTTCTTGATTCGTTGTTATCCCAATGATTTCCTGACCAACACTCATCTGCCTTATGCCCAGGCTTGTTACAAGTGAAGCAAATAATATGCTGGCCTGAAGTAGACTTATATCTATATGGGCCATGAGCATGTGTGAAAAATCTAGAATTCACATTGTTGTCTTCTTTCATTGTAAAACATGCATTCATTAGATGACCACGCCTACCACAGTAATAACAAGATGCATCAGATTTCTTAGTGGTATGGTTTCTATCAGATGATTTTCTAGAATGCATTGCTTCACTAGCATGCTCATCTTCAAGCAACAGCCTGCAATCATCCATTACATGCCCTATCTTGCCACAATAATGACATGATACTTGTGATTTCCTGGCAGCATGATTACTAACAGACTGACTAGATGCATGTGAATGAGTACATGAGGCATGAGCATTGTGCATTGACCCATCAAATTCAACTGAGTTGGCATATCTTAGGGTGTAACCAGAAATATTCTTTACCTTCTTTGTTTGACCCTTCCTTTTCAATTTCTAATTATTCTCAACAATTTTTATTTGCTTTTCATTTTTATGGGCTTTGAACTGAAATACAGATGTTGAAAGTGATTTTTGATTTTCATTTTGTTTTGGGGATTGATTTGAGGTACCAGCTACATCAGAGCTTTGCACAAAAGTGGCATATAGCTGGTTTTTAGTGATTTCCTTAACATCAGAAGTGCAATGTGTTCGGCCTTTTGAATTACCATCCTCCCTTTTCACAACAGCTTTTATTTTTCTTTCATTTTTTGTAAACTTGGATGCTGAGTTTTCCAGATCATGAATTTTATTTTCCAAGTTAGAAATGTGAAGTTCACACTGGCTATCTCCTGTTCAATGCAATTAACACAGTCGCTTAGAACTTTGTTTGCAATTTTATACTTCTCAATTTCTTGTTCTAGACTGTTCAAAATTTATGATTCTCCATCACAAGTGAATTTCCCCTTTTTTAAAGTGAGAAGTGTTTTAGAAAAGCCAGTGTTTAACCACTTTAATTTTTCAACTTCAGCTTTCAGTTCAGTGTTTTGGACCATGAGCTTCTTGTTTTGTTCTCTCAGTTCATTGTTTTCTTCAGTCAGCTTTTTGACTTCTTCATTACAATTTTCTCTTCCAGATATCAGTTCTAGTTTTTCAATTAGTTCCTCTTCCCATTCTTCCACTTTAATTTTCTCAGCAAGCAGATTTCTGTGATCTTCTTTAAACAAGACAATTTGTTTCTTCATCCATTCATTCTCACTATAAAGTTCCTCATTACGTTCACGCAGAGCAGAAATATGCATTGTTTCCTTGTTGATTTTATTCAGACTAGCCTTGAGATCTTCATTTTCTTTTTGAACTTCAGCATGTTTAAGCTTTAGTTTGTCCATTACAGAATTAATTTCAGTCAGCTCTTGCATGCTTTTTAGATGCTCAATTTTCTTCTTATTCAGCTGATTCTCAAGTTCTGGTATCTTGTCCAAGCATGTTTGATTTTCAATTTTTAGAGAACCATTTTGTTCCTTAAATATCTAGGCATCTATTAGGCATGTATCATAAGACTGTTTCAATGTAGGATAAATATCACAAGTAAGTTCAGATTTGCATTGTTCAATTCTTTTCTTTAGCCTTTTATTTTTGGATTTTAATTTTGTATATCTATCAGTAAGCTCTTCATTTATATTCCATAAATCATCAATCGAAACTTCTTCGGATCCAGAGCTTACCTGAGATGATGATTTTTCATTATCATTTCTCCGATCAGCCATCAAGCATTTGTTGTGATTCCTGGTAAGCTTTAGTTTTTCCAAAATTTCTTTGGCAGACCTGCAAGAAGAAATACATGAGATTAGAGCTCTGTCAATTGATTCTTTCATTAAAACTAATGCTCTAGTGTTGACAGCGTTTTTCAATTTATCCTTCTCAGTCTATCTAGATTTATCTTTTGATAAATTGTGTGGACCATGAGTTATTACCTTCTAGAGATTAGGATCAGTTGATTTTACATACCGATGAAAATTTTCTAACCAAGAATCAAAATCATTACCTCTGAATATCGAAGGATTAGCCATCGAGATATGATGAATGCACCGAAATCAGATGAGCAAATCAAGACACTAAACCGGTGAAACAAAACACAGAACACAAGAAACCCACTCTGAAATGCACCAAAAACTAGCAGGATCCTCTGCAGATTGTTGAATCTGTTAGGTCATAGACCCGCTCTGATACCAATTGTTGGGTTCGGTGCTATGTATTCAGAGGGGGGTGAATGAATCTACCCTTTAAAAATTTCTCCCAATTAAAATCTAATGCTCACAACTGAAGAATTAACGCCTAAAGGAATGAATTAAACTTCAGATCTAATCCTGTCAAAGGACTCTTGATACCACAATCAAACACACAGTGTGCAATCAAAACATATCGTCCCTATGCATTCATCTAGCGGAATCAGATAAGAAATCAAACCAATGCACATAGGGTTTTTAGGTGGTTCGGTCCTCCAGACCTACATCCACCCCACACTCAACCCAGAGTGTGGATTCCTGTTGACTCACAGCTTGAACGGCTAGGCATCACAGCTTGCATACATCATCTGGGCCTCACAGCTTGCCATCTCGCTGAGCATCACAGCTTGCTGTCTAGAGGAGTCCACCTCTACAACGCTGAGCATCACAGCTTGCTCCGCTGGGCAATACAGCTTAGCCGTCCAGTGGAATCCTCCACTGCAAAACGCTGACAAACAGCTTGAAGAAAGGTTTAAAATGAAAACAAAAACAAGAGACAATAACAATAGGAAGCTGTATACTATGAAGCACAATATGGCTCTCAAAGAGAGCTGACTGGCCTGGATTTGATCCACGGTCCAGTAGAGACTGATCTTCAGACTGCTCTCTTCTTCTCTCGATCTCACTATCTCTCCTCAACTTCTTCTCTTCTTCTTCTGCTAATCTCTTTCTCTTCTTTCTCTTTTTCTTCTCTCTGCTTTTCTTCTCTTCTTCTTCTTCTGGATCGTGCAGGCACTCTTTCTGTTTTCTCCTTCTACTTCGATCACGATCAGTCTTCTTCTGAGGAAGAAGCTTCACATATATATAGCAGCAGCAAACAGATAGGGCGTGTGCTCTCCATGATTCCCGCCCAAACGCCTTGACCACGTGGCAGCCTTTCAGCAAGCTTCAATACACGTGTCACGATCCTGGTACTCCCCTTATCCTCGGATCACGTGCCCTCCTTAAGCTCCTTGATCATCAGTCAATGAGCAGTCTGAAATAGCAGAAGATAATGGATCAAGTAAGTTTGTGAATGTACAGACTTAATGGCGTGGAGTTCTGTATAAATATGAGAAAGTATATACATTGACGATGAGTGCTCAGACATGCCACCAATCGAGTGTACAGACTCTGTGTGCAATGTGCAACCAATGTGCAGACTTGCTAGTGGGTGTGTGCGAGACAATGTTTAGACTTGATGGCATATGATGCAGTATGCATATGGTGAAGTATGCACATTGAAAGTTGAATGCACTGTCATGCTGTTAGTATGCAGACTTAGCGTGCAACAATGTGCAGACTCAGTGTGCACCATTGTGCAGACTTACTCAAATGATGTGTGAGCATAGCAACACACAATGTGTAGACTTTGTGCAATGCATGAGGCAATGTATAGACTTATATCGAAGGAGTGCATAAATGCATATAGCAAGCTATAGACTTTACATCTATCAAAGTATGCACAACAACAATGGATGCTCAGGAATGCAGACGAATGTGTAGACTCTGCGTGCAATGTATAAACAATGTGCAGACTTGCTTTGAAGAATTACACAGCCATTGAGAAGTGTACAGACTTTGAACGTAGGTAAAGATAGCAATGTGCAGACTTTGAACGTAGGTAAAGACAGTAATGTGTAGACTTTGCTCATGTATGGACTTACTGTGTGCGAGCATGGTAGCATGCAATGTGTAGACTTTGAGTGTGCATACAATGCAGCAACCAATGTATGGACTTGTGTTTAGCAGCAATGTATAGACTTGAACACATGCATGCTATGCAATGTATAGACTTGCCAGCAACAAGTGTATGGACTTAACAGCTATGAATGTGCAGACTATGTGCGCGTGCATGCTGCAAGGCAATGAATAGACTTGGTGTATGCAGTCTAGACAATGTACAGACTTTGTGTTTCGAACACAAGCTGTACAGACTTTAAATGTGCATGCACAAAGACGCTAAGTGAGACGCTGGCTGTATAGACCTGAATGATGCATGCACAAAGACGCTAAGTGAGACGTTGGCTGTATGAGAGACAAAAGTGTAGACTCACAGAGACGCTGAATGAGACGGTGAATGCACTCGAGAACAATGTACAGACTTGCTGTGCCTGCGCCAAATGTGATGTACAGACTTGCTGCTGCCTGCAACTGGATGATGTACAGACTTTGCATCCTATCGTTAATTGATGGGCTGTACAGACTTTAAATGCATGGAAAGCAGACGATGTACAGACTTCCTATATGCTCCAGTCCAATGTATAGACTTGCTGAGATGATACACCTGAAGAATGTACAGACTTTAAACCTTGAACATGCATGTGCCTAGGCATGCACTAACGTATGGCCACCATGAACAGAAACAGACAATGCACCAAATATGCACACAGCCTGTTCGATGGAATGACATTCAAATAAGATGCTCAATCAATCATTCATATGCAGACACAAATAAATGATGGCTTATAGTGTTTGCTATCATCAAAACCACAGGCACACAACAACCTTATGGGTATCAGAGACAGGTTCGATCTGATGATAGCCTTGATATACATATTTATATTTTTGGAATGCATATGAGATTTCTTCTAGAGATGAACACCCGAGTTGTCTTTCTACCTTAATTATTCTTGATGCTTTATTTAGTTTAAGTCACAACTAGATAAAAGAATATAGTTAATTTTTATTAAATATTTATTTATACCTCCATTTCATTAACTAATGGATACTTTACATTCCCTCTTGATTTATAGTTGAAATGAGATACCTTGATATCTAATTGTCCCTTAATCTTCCCGTACACGTCTCCATGACCTTATTTTATTATACCCTTTAATAAGAAGATGTTGTTTTTATTCTTTATACAATATTTAATATTATCTTTGAAAATTTAAAATATAAACAATTATTCTTATTTTAGCCCTTTTAAAATTTGTCGGGTGTTACACCCTCGCCCACTAAAAAGATTTTGGTCCCCAAATTCACATCACCTTCTACCTCTAGAGTGGGGAACAACTTTTTACTAAGGCAACCATGCAAGTAAAAGAACAAAGATGTAAGGAATGGAAGGAATTTAACTCAAGGTTAGGGATGAGGGGTACCTTCCACGATTCCTTCCTTTGCGAGCTCTACTTCAGCTAATGCTTGAATCCCTTTTTGGAGTTCCGGGTTTATAAGAGGGCATTGGGCTATCCTAAGTTCAAGGCTTCCGCATCGAAGGCACACTCCCGTCTTCTAATAACAAACCTCCGATTCATGATTAAGCCTTCCACAATACTTACACTTTTCTCGAGATGGGTCTATAAGAGCTACCCAACATTTACCCTTCTTACACTTCTTACACTTCTTACACTTTTTACACTCTTGGGAACTACAACCCTCGTTTGGCCTCTTCTTGGTTGCGGTGAACTTCCTAGAATTAACCGCTTGAGTCTTTCCTTCATCTCTCTTTGCTAGGGTCTTTTCCTCCACCCTCTCTTTCTCTTCCATGGCCTTCTCTAACATTTGGACTCTCCGAACTAGATCCGCATAAGCTTGGACATCTACCAATACCATTTTGGGAACAAAACTCGGCTTAGATGCTTCCATTTTATTTAGGTTCCTACAAAAGTAATTGGGAGAGATTAATTATTTATTCAAGAATTATGATGATTAATAATAGTGGGACTTAAGTATTTTATTTTTTTTGAATTAAACCCCGAGCTCTACCCAATCTCACGGAATTCCTATAGGATGACTGACGGGACAACTCATCCTATACTTAGACTTGATGACCTAAAGATTTAGAAAGCTGAAGCTCTGATACCACCTCTGTCACACCCCGAACCGATAGCAGCGGAACGTGTCATTTGCTCGGAATGTGACAGTTAAGCAGTCGTGTCAATCAGAGCAATAATCGAAGATCAGAATTCTGAAAAAATAAATTTTATTCATATGAACTTGTTATTACACTTATTGACTCAATTACAATAATAAGATAGAAAAGGAACAAAGACGCACTAACAGGACTTAGACATGTGAACTAGATAGAAGACACCATACTAGACTCAAGAGAAACAAAAGACACAGGTCATCTAGTTTCCAGAGCTCTCTTGCACACTTGCCCTTCCCAGTTAAGTCTCGGTCTCGATAGCCCCCTGATTACCTAAAAAATACTGGAATAAAACTAGGTGAGCGAATGCTCAGTAAGAATTATATCTCAAGAATAAGCTTACTTAAAGTAATTACATGTTACATGAATGCAAGCATGGCTATGCATGAATGAACGCAAGATAGAGAGAGACTATAACAAGATAAGAAAGTTATTAACAAGAAGGAATACGTAAAGCTTCAAGGAATATCAAGCGTGTAATAGTAAGTAAAGCCACGAGATATTGGCTAGTTAAGCAAGCAAGTACTCGCCCGTTCTGGGCGACGCAAGTCAAGTCTAGCATGCGAGTAATACGAGAGAATGAGTATGTGGAATGCTACAATGCCAGAAAGACAAGTACTTCGGTACAATGCCACACCGTGATCAATCAACTCCCATGGGCACAAGTACTTTCGGGTGCTTCTCCCCGGACCAGATCGGGCCCTATATGCACAGGCATTGGGTCATGTATATTTTAGACACCCACTATAGTTATAGCCGATATAGAGTTCCAAAGGATAAACCATTGTAGGATGATAAGGTAGATTTTTCACGAATGAAGGAGTTCAAGGCTGCACTTTGAACAAGTATGACTCTATGTTTAAACCACACAAAAACCAAGACATGGCATGAAACTATGTAAATGGCACCCACTCAGTCGCCACCAATTACAGAAATAGCGTCCACTATATGCTCGCTCATTCCTATGAACAATATATGCATGAAGAATTAGCAACTTCTCAAACAGTCGCTCATTCAGAAATAGTGTCCACGTCACGGTCGCTATAACAGTAAACTGCGCCCCCTGACTAGGCACCAATTCCTTCTTGCGTCCAAGTCCAGGTCGCAGATTTGGGACAGACAACACACTTATCAAAAGTGGCCGAAACAGCACTTTTTGAGGGCCAAACATCGCGTTTCTTCAGAGTGACGTGACAAAGAAAGGTTTCAGGGTTTTTATGGTACAACCAGCTCGACAGCCTTGAGGGAATCGAGGCTTCGCGTAGACTTACGGAGGTCTCTATGATGAAATTACTTGTCCAAAGGAAGGAATATCCCGTGGAGGGCTCAATCATCACCGAGAGTTAGGGGCTATACGGAAAATAACGTGAAACGTGGGACTGCATCTACGGATTGAGACACGGTGCCATAGACCCGCGGTATGGGCCAGAAAATTGATAAATCTGTGAGACAGGAAAACAACGCCTCTATAGAAGTCACCATTTCATGAAATAGCGACCTTCTGAAAGGTCGTTCAATCAGAATTTATATCAGAATTTTCATGAATATACTAGAAATTAACGACACTGTATATGGGCATTAATTCTAGAATTTTCCCAAAAATTAATATCTATGATTTCAAATAGCGGCTTTGTACAGTGGCGTTCATTCTTTTAATAATGCCCTGACGTCGGTCGTGAATTTATAATTTTCAGTATATTCTACTTTTACTAGGATTTTTACAAATTAACGCCCTTACATGAGGGCGCTCATTATTTAAATAGCGACTATGGGAATGCCGCTCATTCTTTGTCTGATGATACGCATCGGGCAAATACGTTCATAGACACATGTTACTACTCACACGATGGAAGTTTACAAAAACAGGAAAGTAAAGACATGAACTGGTAGAGGAAAATATCAGGAATCTAAAACTATGTTCATGCATTAATTTTAACATCAGGTTTTGTAGATATAAATTTTTAAGCATGCGGTAATTATTAAATACCTAAAAGAATTAGCGGCAGGGCATAAGGTCGTTCATTAAATGATGCCCTGTCTACTGTCGCTATTTCAGAAGAATTAACAACAACGTGCACAGGCGTTCATTCAATAAGCGCCCATGATAGGGTCGCTATTTTCAAGAACTCAGTAAAACTGTAAAAATTGAAAACAGAAAGCATGTATCATACTATACGACCTACGTGCATGATTTTTACTATGATGAACAGTATGGCTTCATAACTTGAGAACACCTACCTCTTGGCTTGGTTTGGACGATGAATCGGAGAAGAAAGAGCACTACAGCAGCAACTGCAACCTGTGGAAGGAAGATTCGATAATATTTGCGACTGCAATACTTTTGCGGCAGGCTTGCAGTAGTGGACAAATGTAGACGAAGGAGGACAGCCTTCCAACACATCTGTGGTAATAGAGGAAATGGAAGAAGAAGCAGCGCCTCTCCCTTCGTTCACGGCAGCTACACTCAGCAAC
The DNA here is from genome assembly GCA_022559845.1 of Amorphophallus konjac. Classification (NCBI taxonomy): domain Eukaryota; kingdom Viridiplantae; phylum Streptophyta; class Magnoliopsida; order Alismatales; family Araceae; genus Amorphophallus; species Amorphophallus konjac. Next base: position 307,484,138 of record CM040126.1, read on the forward strand.
AGGAGGAAGAGAAGCAGCGGCTTCTCACTGCAACCGCAACAGAACGGTGGAACGGCTATAGCAGCCACTCATGATTGTGAAGAATAAGAAGGAGGAAGCAGATGCTCCTTCACGGTTGCAACACGGTAGTAGTAGAAACAGATGGCAGCAACAGAGGAGGAATGATGTTGACGCATGGAAATAGTTTGAGTAGAAGCAATAGCCGGAGCTCGTTGATGGGGAGTTCTATTTATAAGTCTGTTGGCTTCGATGACCCTATGGCATCCTATTGGGATTTAGATTCCCACATAAGAATCTTAGTTAGTGTTAAGTTTCCCACCGTAAACCCTTCCACTGCCAAATCTGCAGCTACCTTCCTGGTTGGGTTCGAAACCCTAAGGCATGAAAGCTTCGAACGTAAGAGGAGTTAAGTGCTTTTGGGTATTATAGAAAGCCCTTCATTTTTTCTTATTTATACATATACCTAAACTCCATGTGAGGCCCACTTGTTTAGACTTACAAGGCTTTGCAAAGGCCCATTTATGTATATGTCAAGGCCCTTTCTAATGTGTGTTGCTTGGGTGCCTTTGGTGAGTTTTATGAGTTGGGTTTTAGTGTCTAACGAGGCCCATTAGAATGGGTTAAGGCCCATTTGTGATAGTAGTGGGCTATTATATATATATATATATATATATATATATATATCTTTAAACCATACCATATGGCCCATTATAGTTATAGTATATTTATTTATATATAAATTTCTTAAGGCCCATTGTGTACAAATCCTTCCAACCCATAGTGCATATCCTGTTAAGTTCCTTTAGTGTTCTCCTACAGAGGCCTATTTAGTTATGATATACAAAGGTTAAAGCTTTTCAGGTGTACATGGGTTGAAGCCCATTAAGGTTTGGATAAGGTTTAAGATGTCCCTTAGTTCTTTGATGGGTTGTTCTTAATGGTTTATTACAAATCCCACGTTTTGGGTCGGATCACGTATATCATTATTGTCAACACTCTTATCCCTCTACTACCTTATGGGTATTAGAGAAAGGTTCGATCCGATGATAGCCTTGATATACATATTTATATTTTTGGAATGCATATGAGATTTCTTCTCGAGATGAACACCCAAGTTGTCTTTCTACCTTAATTATTCTTGATGCTTTATTTAGTTTAAGTCCCAACTAGATAAAAGAATATAGTTAATTTTTATTAAATATCATTTCATTTACTAATGGATAGTTTACATTCCCTCTTGATTTATAGTTGAAATGAGATACCTTGATATCTAATTGTCCCTTAAACTTCCCGTACAGGTCTGCATGACCTTATTTTATTTTACCCTTTAATAAGAAGATGTTGTTTTTATTCTTTATACAAGATTTAATATTATCTTTTAAAAATTAAAATATAGACAATTGTTCCAATTTTAGCCCTTTTAAAATTTGTCGGGCGTTGCACTGCTAGCCTGAACCGACTTAAAACCAAAATTACGGTCTCCCTTGGACCGTCAAACGAGATTAGCAGTCAGGCCCTAGGCTGCCAATACCAACTAGCAGTCGATCGCGAGACCGCCAAATGAAACCGACAATGGAGCTCCGCCTAGCGGTCTCCAGTGGGCCGCCTAATCCAAATGGCGGTCACTGGTAAGACCAGTAAACCGTTCCGGCGGGAAAATCGTAGGACTACCCAAAACCCTGATCTTTCCACGCCCCAATCGCATATAAATGACGGGGAAACAACCCTAGTGCCCATATCAACCTTCCACAAGCTGGAAGGGATCAAACCATGCACAAAACTGCAAGAAACGGGCAATTCCCATGATTCGACCCAAAACGACTCACATGGATAGTCGGGCTCATACCGGCCCCTATTCTCAACCAAACGTAGTAAAATTGGCGGGGAATGAATTCCAACATGCGAGGGGATCAAATGAATCCATTTAAACTACAAACTGTCGCCTAGAACGGCGAACACGGCTTACACCCCCCGAACATGCATTTTGCCCAAACATGGCAAAACCCGCTCAAACTCTCACCGTTCGGCTCCAAATCACGAGAGGATGCAGGAAACATGTAGAGTATCTATCCCCCTACCTCCATCGAAGATTTCACGCACCGGATCGGCCAGACCTCATTGAAAATGATCAAGCGAACAATGTGAACGTGTCATATAGACATTTTAAAAAGAAAAGAATTATATATTAAAAATAAAAAAATGATAATATGGATGGAAATGCTAAAATATGTGGGACATAAAGAAAAGAAGAGCATGAGATGCTCTGTAATGCCCCAGGTTTTTTTTTCGGATTATTTTAATGGGTCTCGGAGTGTATTTTATGCTTTACACGTGTTTTTCTCTGATGTGCCTTCGGAACTCTGTGCAGGGCGAACCGTGACGTTCTTTGACTCCGGGACTGTACCATTGCGTTGTGCTCCTCCCGAGGATCACAGAGGTAATTTTTCATAATTTTCTAAATTTCTAGAATTTTAGATTTTTCTATATATATTAACCATTTTCTCTCTCTCCCTCTCATTCTCTCTTTCTCACTCTCTCTCATCTCTTTCTCTCCCCCTCTCCCCGGGCGACCGACGGTGGCGGAGGAGGGTGAGGCGGCGATGGCGGGAGGCGAGGAACGGGCAACGGGTCGAGGATCGAGGGTTGGTGGCCCGTGGAAGCTCGGCTGCGGGTTTGTGGAGCGGCGAGGGTTTCACGGCATTTTCTTCGTGGATCGGCAAGCTCGGGGAGCGAAATCTTCGGTGGAGGTAGGGAGATGGACTCCCAGCTCGTACTCTTCATTTCTCATGAGTTTTGTAGGCCGTGGTGAGCTGAGCGGGCGTGTTTGAGGATTTTGGGAAAAATCCATATTTTTCGGGTTGAGCGTCGATTCGCCATTTCATTACGTTTTTGGCCAATCTGAGGCCGTAGATGCATGCTAGGGGCTATTTGGGGGCTTCCCCCTTGTTTTCCCCCTCTCCCGTGGAGGTATGGGGCGTGGGATGAGTTTTGGGTCGTTTCCCGCCGTAGCGTTCTCGGGACGGTGTGACGGTCCTTCCAGTGACCGTTACAGTCTATGACGCACCAGGGTGGGTGCGTTACGTCCTGTGACGCGCCAGGGTGAGCGCGTCACAGGGTCCTGTTTTGTAGGTAGGGTGTCAGTGGCTCTGGCGGTCTTACGATAAACCGCCAGAGGGTGTGACGGGCCTGGGTTCGACCGCTACGTGCCTTCCCGTGTTTTCAGACCGTTGGGGTCACGAGTCTTCTGACGCGCCTAGGTAGGACCGTCAGAGACTGTGACGTGCCCGAATGGGAGCGTCAGAGCTGATGTAGCCCATTCTTCTGACGCGCCCAGGTAGGATCATCAGATGCTGTGATGCGCCGAGGGGTGAGCGTCACAGCCTGTGTTGTTCTATCTTCTAACGCACAAGGCTTGGTCCGTTAGAGGCTGTGATGCCCCAGGGTGGGTGCGTCACAGTCGTTGTTTCCCCTCTCTTGTGGCGCTCCTGCGTTGGACCGCTAGAGTGCTGTGACGGTCCAACATTGACCGTTACAGACTGTGACGGCACAAGGTTAGACCGTCAGACTCTGTGTTGCACCAAGGTGTATTTTCGTGTTCTCCGCGATCGTTTTGCATTGTGTCGGTCCCTAGTCGACCCGGTCGTGACCTAGTGGTCGACTTGCGGTCTTGCGAGTGCCCCAGACACCGGTGGGATTCTGTGTCCGTGTTTTGAGGGTGTTGAGAGGACCGTGCTACCTCGTTTAGCGTGCCTGTGGGTTTGAGAGTCCGGGTGGCTTCTCGCGTGTCGGGCTTTCGTGTTATGCTTGACTGAGTCACCGTGTGTCAGTGGGGGTGCGGTGGGGTCTCCCCCGCATGCCGTGAGTTTTTATGGAAGATGATTCCAGAGTGGGCCACGTGTTTGGCCTTGGACTGTGAGTCCAGTTATCAGAGTGGCAGCCTGTGCGTTGCCCTGGGAATCATGCTTCTGTGCTTTCCGCGTAGGCCACGCATATGGCCTTGGACTGTGAGTCCAATTGCCCAGCCTGGGGCTGGAGGGTTCCCGCCTTTCCCTGAGAGTGGGATTTGGTTTGGCGGCCTGTGAGCTACCTTGGGAACCGTGTTTTCACGTTTCTGTGTGGCTGAGCGTGTGGCCCGTGGACTGTGAGTCCCATTTTTTCTCCGACCGTGGTCACCGTGCGACGGTGCTGGTACGTGGGACGGTCCCTGTACTTCGTCAGGTTCAGATGTTGTTTTTCGTTGTCTTGAGAGTCCACTCTCTCAGTGACATGTCCACTAGTCGTAGCTTCCTGCGCACGCGGGTGCGGACCCACCTGGGAGTGGTGGAGAGCGAGACCCGGTGAGAGGCGGTTTTTAGGCTGGTTACCGTAGGGCCCCTTGCCTTTGCCACCAGAGTCTGGTGGGGGGGAAAACCAGCTAGAGGACTCGACCTAGAGCAGATGGTCTGTGTGTGCACACGTAGTTGGGGGCTTAGGACACTCGCTGACGAGCGTGACCCCAGCTAGTCCTTGTTGTGGTACTTGTTGCGTGTCTGAGTCTCACGCCTGGGGCGTTGTAGCTAGACACTTGTGACGCGGTGTAAGATGTCAGGGGATGCTCCTAGTCATTCTTCTAGTAGGAGGTACTCCTGTTCTGGATAGAGAGTGTCAGATTGTCAGTTTCCGTGACTTTGACCTTCGGGTTTTCGGTCGTGTCGATCGTTGAGTTTTCGGTTGTTTCGCCGTGGTGCGTGTGTTGGTTTCCGCACCGTGAGACTAGTGCTAGTGGCTTTACCGAGGTCGCATCTTATCGTGCGGTACCTGTGACCAGGTGTCAGGGTTGCACTTTGGACAGCGTGTCCATGTTGGCCGTGTCCTGGGAGATAGGCCTCTACGGCGTGGTTGCCGTGGGTTTTTACTTCGGTAAGCGGTATTAGTGTTGTTTGGTAGCCCTCGACCGTGAGTCCGGGGTGTGTTTCTGGTACAGTAGGAGTAGCTGTAGTGCTGAGTTTTGACCGGGCACCGATTCGCTGTTCCTGCTGTAGTTGTAGCTCTCCTTTCCTCTACCGCCGTTGTTTCCGGTTGGGGTTCCACGGGATCCTTGCTAAGTCTCTATTTTGGAGACTCATTCCCTGCTTTTCAGGTGTGGCGGTTCTTCCTCGAGGTTCGAGGGTGCGGTACGGAGGTTCTCAGTCGCCAGCTCACCGGGCCGAGTGTTCTCTCGACATGTGGTACGTTTTACTGCTTTAGACTGTACTTTCTATTGGACTGGACTCTGCTGTTGTAGTAGTTGTTATTTATTTTTGTTAATTGTTGAATTGTCCTACTTTACTTCCCATTTCTTTGTGCCTCCACACTCCTTTTTAACCCTTCCGAGTCTTTGGGCTCGTGGGTGGCGGTTTGAGTCTCAGGTTATCGGGCCTTCCTGGTAATCGGATTCTCAGGTTGTTACATGCTCAAAGGAGGGTGATCGCCAGAGGGGTTACCTCAGAATGTAAGGATGATCGCATGTACCTTGTATGAAGCGGGTGAGATTGTAAGCTCTTCCTTCCTCCTTCTACCGGCCGGCTGATGAAGGGGGGTTTCTAGTTTGATTACCCTTGTAAAAAACACACAAAACAAACAAAGATATTGATTAGCCAAGCGTGTAGTATCAATGCTCTAAAAATATAGAATCAATCAATTTGGGCATGAACACACCTTGTGTGTTTTGGTTTTAAAACCCCTATGAGGAGTAACAAGGTATGAAATATGATGCAATGATATGAATATGCAAACAAGATATACATAATATGACGGAGATATCTCTAGCAGAGAGCTAGAAAGAGGGATACGTGATGATGATGATACGATAATAAACTAAAAGACTAAAGAGAGGAAGGCCCTGCTACTGTGTGTGCAGTAGTATAGGGGAAAAACAAGAGCTTCAGCGATTGCTGCAACAGGATGAAGAAGCTTCGCCTAGGAAGGAAGAAGCTCACCGTGGGAGAGAGAATATTGGGAGAAATACTTGCAAAAGAACAAACGCTCTTCTCTCTGTAAAAAAACTCTCACAGTGTTTTCTTAGCTCTCGTTAGCTCATGTTGTTCTTAACCTCTCGCGCGTGAGGAACATATGGGGGTATTAATAGGCCAAAACTCCTTGTTTCAATAGGATTCAAACAAAGACATCAATCCTCCAGCGAAGATCCCCCTTCCCAATCGAGCACAATGTGTAAAATGGGGAAAGGATCACTATTGGAAGGTAGTAGGAGAAACGGAAACGGAAGTGAAAATGACGACCTGAAGAGGGGCGTTAATTGAAATGACGACACCCACTCAGTCGTTAATTCCAGGATTTAATTGTGGAAATAAAGAACTTTCCTAATTAAAAAATGAGAAATGACGCCTGTTTGCGATGGCGTTAAACAATACACGCCCCATAAACAGGCGTCAATTCTTTGAGTTTTATTTTATTTAGGATTCGTAAAATCCAGGAAACAACGCTTGTTTGAACAGTCGTTTATTTACTAAATCACGACCCCCATCAGGTCATCAGTTAAATGACGCCCTTCCTCTAGGCGTTTATTACAATTTATTATGAAAAAATAAATAATTAGAAAAACATCATATTAAGCCAATATTGAAGTCCACTTTGGGGCGTCACGTGGTGAAATGAGATTTACTCATCATAGCATCGATTTTGGCGTGTCTACAACTGCCTCGCCTTGGCGTCTACTTTGCAAGGGAGTGAGACGAAATGAAGCGAAAGTACAACAAGTGGAATGAAGTGAGAACGATCCGATAAGTAGATGCCAAGGTGTGATGTGACACGCCTCCGACACTAAGCATTGGAAATCTTTCCATGAGTATGAATGAAACAACCTTGGATGATTACGAGAAAGTAATGATTGGCTGGATGAAAGAACTAAGCTAATAAACGAAATGTGCGCATGGGCACGAAAGGAAAGACACCATTGGAGAGCGATTAGCAGCCAATGTGGACGTGCTACAACCAAGGTGGGTTTGCAGGAAAATGAAATGAATTGAGATAAGGATCCAGCGAATGAATGCTTTCAAGGAACCAGCCTGAGCGGCTTCAAGGAGAACATAATACTCAATTTGGGAATGGAATATCTCATGTCGACTCAAATCAAGAGCAAGCGGCCCTCATTATTGGCATAATATGAGGATTTTCATCATCAAAGCTCAAAGTCCTACATGATGCATGCTGGGCTAAAAGAAAATTTAAAATAAACTAAAATAGAAAATAATCAAGGATAATATTGCTAAACCATCCAGACTTGGTCGGGAATCTAAATCTCTAAGCTGACACTAAGTCAAAGCCCGTTTATCCACGCGTCAACTCAGAAAGTGGAACCATCGTCCCAATCCTTAAATGACCCAACGGCCTATCCGTGCGATCAAGACTCCCCTAGAATTATCACTATTTTTTATGAAGGGGAACTCAAATTCCAGGTTCATCTAAACCACAAGGTCTTTGATATGCTATAATAGAGTAGATATCATATAGTAGCAATGCATGCAGAAAGATGATACAAAGGATGGAATGATGTTACCAGTGGAAAGAATCCAACCATTTCAGGACTTGCATAGCCTGCCCTTTTCTGTGCTAAAAAATCATTAGCTCAACAAAGAATCATCAGCTCAATAAAGCGTAAAATATGATCATAAGTGCATGATATAATCAATTTTATCGAGATATAAATCACTTAAGTTCATGATAATCATAATGCTATAAAATAGTTCAAAGAGGTAAGCTGAAGAAATGACGACTCTGCATAGAGGCGTTTTAAGCACAACTGACGACAGTTACAAGGGCGTTAATTACTTTCACTATAGGAACCGGACTAAAAATGACGCCTGCAGGAGAGGCGCTGAATAAATGACGACACTCAGTGGGTCACTAATCATGGAAATGACGCCAGGACCTATGTCGTCAATTAACTATAAACACCGGCGTTCCGTTACCTGCTCGGAAACAAATCGACAGTGGCAGAATCTCACTCGAACTCCAACTGTGATTGTTCTAACGGCTACAAGGGCTTCGATTATTATAGAAGAGGCTCATCCTCTGCTAACCCATCATCAGAACGACTGAGTGTTGTACCCAGTAACCGAGCTTTAATAGAGAACCAGAAACAACAGGAGAACCGCAGGTCTTTTCAACCGAAGAAGAAGATGGATAAGGTGATGATGCAAAGACTTTCAAAGAAGCCTAGGATGGGGTTTCCTAGGATATCTGAAATAGCTGGGCACATTAGTAGGAGAGTATCTATGGGCCAAGTAAGTTATTTGATCTTAAGCTTTTTATTCCACCCTCTCTCTTCTCTCAAAATTCTGATCACATTCCTCTTTTCTTCTCTGCTCTTCTCTTTTATTTTTTTCAGGATTACCCAAGTGTACAGGGACCAAGGAGGTTCTATAAGATCAAATGGCTCCCCCTACTCCTCTCTAAATTATCTTTAGATATGAGGTCTTTCCTCTCTAGGTGGCACCTTCTCGGCCTTGTAACCCATGCTACCCATTACAATGACACCCACCTTGATTGGGCCTCCATAGGAGCTCTAATTGAACTATGGCATCCAAACACCCATACCTTCCTATTTCCTACCTTTGAAGCCCCCATTCTCCTAGAAGAAGTAGAATTACTCCTTGGGTTGAAGATGATGAAACAAGGTGATGAGATAAAGATCGCTAGCATGGCAAGACCAATAAATGCTCATGAGATACTATCTAGGCCCATACCAAGTCCTAACCTAGTGAACCAAATCAAAGCCAATAAGAGGATCAATCTCTTAAAGCTAGCCTCATGGGTATACAAGAGGATGGACCAAGCCCAAGAGGATGAGGATTTGTTGGAGAAAGTAATGAAGGGTTTTGTAATATGCTTGGTAGGAGCTCTCCTCTTCCCTTCAATGGAGGATTACTTAGAAGAGTGCCACTTGAGTGCAATAGCTAGCATATGGGAGGGCAAAAGGATTGGGCCGGTGGTGCTAGCCAATCTCTACAATGGGCTTACCTCATCTTCCTTTGGGCGTCCTCTCTATGGGTCAATGCTCCTTCTCTCTTGTTGGGTGGACCTCAACCTAAAATTTGACCCATGCAAGGAAACTCAAACGGCCTCAAATATCTTCTCTAAAAGCCCTCTCCGGTATATGACGGATTCTCTAGGCCTATGTGAGAGGATGACAAATCGGGTCCCAAAGCTGAAGAAACGGGTGGATTTGAGGAATTACTTCAAGACCATGCCAAAGGACGGTTTCACTTGCACACCGGGGTTTCTCAAGACCCAAGAGCTCCATTCAAGACTTTCCTCCGGCATAGAGCTATGACTAATCGGCGGGACCGACTTCATGCTATACAATGCTCACCGGTGCATCCCACAACTCGGTCTCCCTCGGCACACATTTGAAGAAGCTTCTCACCTTCCACCACTCAAAAGGAGAGAGTTAGGCTCAAGCGGGGATCAAGAAGAGATCAAGACAATCATGGCATAATGGAGGGTTGGACTTCTTCATAGGTCCAAGCAATATATTGAAGAAGAAGAAGAGAAATGTAAATCTTATGTACTAGCTCTTAAGAGGTTGAAGCCCATAGTGGCTCATTGATGTAACAATGATTTTATTTAATGAAATAAAGGATATTTCCTTAATTAAGCCAAAAAACATTTTTATAATCTTATCTTAATCAATTCTTCCAATTCTATGTGATTCTGTTCAAATAAACTGAATTTCAATTTCTGTACTGAGCCACGCCTTTCACCATGGCGTCAATTCCTCAAACAGTGCCCTAGCATATGTCGTCAATCTCTATTAATCAATTTCCTCAAAAATAAATAAAAACCACAATTGACGCCCATCCACAAGGCGTTAATTGATTTAAATTCTTTAAATTCTTTTCAAAATATTCCCTTGATTTTCTAAAAATAACGCCTTGACCAATGTCGTGCCTTATTTAACCGACATCCACTCGCGTTGTCGTCAATTCCAAACAGCAATCATGACAACCAATCACATCAATCAATCTCCCATTAATGCGTCTGACGACAGTTACAAATTCCCATGCAAAGTTAAATGACGACTAACCTCGTGTCGTTATATCGCGAAACCACGACTTGATCCAAAGCGTCAATTATGTAAGTAACGACAGCCATTAGGGCATCAATTTATTTCGAATGTTAAACCCTATTTCCTCTTTTCTTCTCCTTCCTTCATCCACTTTCCTCTTCTCTTCCCTCTGCTACAAACCCTAACCGAGCCCTCATTCTCCCATCTCTTCTCACTCTCCTCTCCATCTCATCTACCACTCATCTCTCTGAACCCTATGGCGGGCCCTCACAAGCGTCAACGGGTTTTGGCCCCCGACGTCATGGACCTCGGCGATGACGAGGCCGCCGTGGAGGAGGTCCCTCCCGCGGCGGCCGAAGAAGCTCTGGCGATGGAGCAAGAAGCAACCAAACAAGAAGACGAACGAAATGAGGATGGAGGTTTTGTGCCCCTGTGGTCACTTTGGTTATTCGACATCATACTGTGGTCATTTGAGTCATTTGACATCATCCTGTGGTCATTTAAGTTATTTGATATTCTTGGTTTTGATAATGGCTAAACACTATAAGTCATTGTTATTTTTCACTCTCATATGACTGACATACGTGATGCTTTGTTCATGATAGGTAAGCCAATGAATGGACAAGGAATGGAGTGGAGATGGCAAATGTGAAAGCTCAATGATTGCGCCCTCGCACGCGGATCAACCTGCGCGGTCAGGTCGCGGGGATAATAGGAGCGATATAATCAATAGAAATCTTCAATACTGTCAAGGTTGATGCCACAGATGAGAACGGGCTGCTAAAGGACTTAAGCAATGGAGCTAAACGGTTAATGGACTGAACCGGGGTAACCCGGGTTCTGCCCAGCTGGCAGTCGACCGCCAGCCTAGGGGCGATCGACGACCCCTGCCAGCAGCCAACTGCTTGCACGTTTCTCAGTGGCGGTCGACCGCTAGCCCATGGGTGGTCGACCGAAAATTCCAGGGACTAAATTTCTACAGCGATTCTCAATAGCGATCGACCGCCAGCCCTGAGCCATCAATGTTGACTTTGTTTTCCAGTTCGAGAAGAGCCCCTTTTCTTGTATTTGTTTAACCCCAAAGTCACCCAATCTTCCATAGATTGTGGATATGGTCTGGGAATTTTCCAAGGACCATTCAAAGTCTATAAAACCAACACATGAGGGGTTAGAAACCCTAATGCTTCAATTGGAACAAGAGAGATCAAGGGAGGCTAGAGGAGGTGATTCGCGGTTACTGTAGCACCTCCGTGAACAGTGCTTCGGGCTGAAGTTCTTCATCCATTCCAAGGGATTCAAGCCTAGATCTGAAGCCATCTCAACCTCCAAGGAAGCAAGAAGCAATCAAGGCTCTCAAGGGTGATCTAAACTGCATCCTTAAACCTCTTCATCAACTCAAGGAGATCAAAAGGAAGATCAAAGCTACATCCATAGTCTTCCTCATCAACTAGAAGAGATTCAAGGAAGATCATATCTCAAGGAAGAAGACACCATTGAAGCATCAGATTCAAGCTCCAACAATCTCAGACAAGATCTTTTCTTCTTGAGCATATTCCATATCTTCTTTGAATAGCTTGATATTTGTTCTCTTTTCATTTCATTCAAACATTTCAAACTGAAGATCATCCCTACCGGTGGTTAGTAGGAAGGCAATCGGAAGTTGTCCGATCTATGGTGTTTATGTCCCTACTTGTGGTTAGTAGGAAGGTAATCGGAGGTCTTTCCGATTTGCGGTTCAGTGCGTGACATTAGTGGAGCCTCACTGGATTTGGTGAGGGGTGGACGTAGGACTGGGGATTCAGTCCGAACCACCTTAAAATCTCGTGTGTTGTGGTTTGCTTGTGCGATTGCTTTGTATTTTTTTTTAATGGAAAGCCCTACCTAGGGATAGATGGAGGAATACCATCTGGCCACTAGGGGTGAATTTTATTACTGAATAAGGGTAAAAGAATAATGATTACATCATGCGGATGTTGGGCATACCCAGCTTATCCAAACGCGATTGCTTTGTATTAGATGCATGCTTAGGTTCAATATCTATATTGCATAATCATCTTGCTAAGCAAATCATTTGTGTCCTTCGTTAAGCTAGTTAAATTCCACTGCTATTATCATCATCTAGCTTTAAAGAGGGTTGCATTACGAAAAGAGGGGCAGATCTATTCACCCCTCCCCTCTAGAGCCGCTATCCACCACTCAACAGGAGGAAACGAGGGAGAGAGTGGAGATGAAGACGAAGAGGATGGTGATGAAGAAGAAGATGAGGAAGATGATGACGAAGAGGGTGAGGAGGATGAAGAAGAGGGAGAAGAAGAAGGAGAACCACCGGCGGCGGCGGCGGCCCCTCGACCACGACAACCCCGATAGCCACGCCAACCCTGTCAGCCTTTTCGTGAAGGGTTGCTATCACCAGAACGCAGCAAGGTAGGTGTCCCTAGCCCAAGCCCTTCCATTTTTTGTAATTTATTTTATTTTTATCAAATTTTCCATAGCCCTCGGTGAAGGGAGAATGACAAACTAGCAACACAGTCAAATGACGCCCCCAATGGTGCCGTCAATTATAACCACGACCTACTTCAGGTCGTCAATTTAAATTGTTTTTTTAATTTTTGAAAATAATTAATTCATGAAACCACGCCCTGCACCATGTCATTTAAAAATTATGTGCTTAATTATCATCTACTGTTATTTTCCATGCCAATTTCTTTTATTTTTAATATATCTCTATCTTTATTTTCATTTCGCATGTTGTCATTTTAAAGCATTTCAGAAAACAACGCCCCTCATCGGGGCGTCACTTCAACAATCAGCGACCCAGGGTTGGTCGTCAATTCAAATTATTCATAAAATCATCAAAACACATTTTGAAGTAACGCCCCCCATAGGGGCGTCAATTAACCAAGTAACAACCACAGGCAGGTCGTCAATTCAAACATAGAACAAAAGTGCACATGACTATCCATGAAACTCAAATCGGAATGTTCTTTTTTTGTTGGCAGGGTTTGATGAGGACTCGGATCTCCTGGGTCTAGGTTCGGGCTGCGTACTACGAACTTCCAGATTTCCAGAGGGATAGGGTAGATGCTATGGGGTTCGGACCCTTCCTTAGTATAGAGCCTATGAGACTTGACCTACCATTGATCCAGGTACTTAGGGAGAGCTTGGATAGGACGAGCCGAGCATTCTTGATGCCGTGGGGTCATATGGTTCCTAGTCTAGAAGATGTTGCTAGGATTACCGGGTTGAGGGTGGATGGCGAGGCAGTGAGCGGGATCACCCATCATGACTATAGTGAGTTGGCCCAGAGGCTGCTAGGGTTAGACGATAGTAGGGACGCCTAGTGAGTGCAGGACCATCTACCGTACCGACCTGACCATAGCTATGGGGTTGGGAGATTCGAGGCAGAGATCGAGGGAGTCCCTGGAGTAGTTCTCTCAGAGGTTGATAGGGAGAGCTAGGGCCATCTACTGCCAGGACCCGGCCCAGAGAGAGAGAGAGTAGATTGAGACCTGAGGAGGTTCCTATTCCTAATGCTCGGAAGACTATTGCTCAGAAGACTATTGCTCGGCACGAAGGGCGACATCATCAACTGCCGATTCTTAGGGATTCTCGAGGACATAGAGAGCGTCAGCAGATATGCTTGGCGAGCCGCCCTGCTGGCACACTTGATGGCCGACTTGTCTACTGGGACAGGTCGGGAGACGACTATAAGTGGTTTCTCACCTTTTTTTCAGGTGTGCATTTTTCTTTTCCTTTTTCCTTTTCTTTTCTCTTTTCATGCTTACTAATGCAATGCATGGATGCAGGTGTGGAGCCACCTATACTTGCCGATAGGGCGTGCCGACCCTCGACACGGGGATGAGGGAGCGTTCCCACTAGCACGGCGTTGGTTACCACTAGTGACCGGAGCACCACTTGCCTACGAGTTACGAGTGCTACAGAGAGAGTTCCGAGACTACCCCACCTCCCTGGTATGTATGTTAAATATGATGCAATTTCCTGCTTTATGAAATATATATGAAATGATGTGTGATGTGATGATATGCATGTTTGTGAATGTAGGTGGTGTGGAGACCCTACGAGGGCATGACCCATGAGGGGCAGCCTTGGGTTGTAACGGGCCGACCTCATTTTGGGCATGAGCTTTGGGTTCATTGCCTGAAGGAGATCAAATAGCTACGGCTCAGACTGGTCATGAGGACCCTTGGCCTACACCAGGAGTGGGTCGAAGTTGGAGAGCCTCGGGGAATTGGCAAGAAGACTCGCGGTCGCACGAAGGCGACCGACTGGAGGGTCAGGTTCCCAGACTAGTACGCCGACTGGCAGCGTGGCGGGACCTAGGTCACTTCACAGGCGGCAGACAGTTCTGAGTACCTCCGACGTTACTGGGAGGTTTACGCCGGCCGACCCAAGATGAGGGTCAAAGGGGTATGTATGAATGCACTTTCTCTTAATTTCTTTTCTGCAAAGTTATATGTCTATTATGCGATTGATGTGTGTGATGAATGCAGGATGCACGGGACATAGCAGCGATGGACATGCAGGTCCACCTCCATAGCCTGGAGGCCCAGCTAGTTGCCACTCGGGCAGACTTGGAGACCCTGGTGAGTGTTTAATTATCTATATGCAAAATGAATTCTTGAATTATTAGTGAATAGCCACTGACAATCTTAATGAATGCAGCTTGCCCAGCAGGGAGCGGAGGCAGGAGGCGCAGGAGGGGCTTCCAGCTCGAGGGACCCGAGCATCGTGGTGGGTTTACTTGCTGGAGCAGTGGCATGGGCCGAGGCGGCAGAGTGCGACCTCGCCACATGGGTAAGCTCAAACTCAAACTAAAAAATGCATTTGATTATATAGCATTATGTGTGTGTATAAAAATTTATTCTTATAGACTGAGGAGCTCCGATCCTCGCTTACCTGTATCGAGGCAGGACAGTGCGCGATGGCCACACGGGTAAGTCAACAAAGATTTTATTTCAGTTGTTTATGAAATTGAATTAAATGTGAAACTGATGATTTGTTTGATTGATTGCAGACCACAGAGCTACAAGAGGCGCTTACCCAGGCCGTACTGGCCGGGACGGAGTTGGCCATCCGCGAGCAGTGAGTCGCGGAGCTCGAGGGGAAACTAAGGCGGTGAGAGGAGCTGCCCCAGGACATGACAGAGCTGCGAGTTCTACTCAACGTCGAGCGGAGGGAGCGTGCCCGAGAGTGGGAGTAGCAGAGAGAGGAGCGCGCCCGAGAGAGGGAGTAGCAGGCAGAGGAGCACGCCCGAGAGAGGGAGCAGCAGGCAGCACGTGAGCGGGACTCAGCTAGCCGTCACTCAGGAGCGGCTACAGGCGACCGAGGAGAACCTCTAGTGAGGCCGGGAGTGAGCGCGGGCTGCAGGATACTCGATCACCAGCAGTACCTTCGTGGCGGGTTCCTCTCTCCGGCAGAGGAGCGAGGCATAGGAGCAGGTTCGAGCTCCAGCTGCTTCTCGGGGGTCCATGCCCCCTCCACGGGCACCTCGTCGGGATGACGAGGGTGAGGCAGAGAGTAGTAGAGAGGAGGGTGGTGGCGAGAGCTGAGAGAGAGACTTACTTGTACTCCTCCACCTTCACACTTGTACTCAGATATTCATTGATATACATATATATGAAATTTTTGTTACCTGAGCCTCGAGCACTTGAGCACTTGTGTACTTGCCTTTGCTTTTGCTTTCTTTCTTTTGTTCCTTTTCGTTCTTGTTCGTTCTTGCCCTGCGATTCACACTTAAACAAATAGATTAATCCATCTGTTCGGCTTGTCCCCTTGCTCAATAAGTAAGGGGTTGTCTCTTCTTTGACCTTGTTGACGGGTCAAGGGGCCAAGCCTCTAATCAATAAAGGCCAATAACAAATATAAGGAAAATGCGACAGGCAAGTAAAGAGATGTAAACTTAAAATAAAAGATGCCCACATAAAAATGTAATCAATCATATGAAATGGTGGGAAGCGGTAGGCTTAATTTTAATTTTTTTCATTTTTTTCCTTTTTTTTCTTTTGAAAATGATGCCCTCGCACACAAGCGTTGATTGAAAAATTATTCTTTTTGTTTATTTTATTTAAAATGATGACATTGACAAAGCCGTGAATTGATTAAATGACGCCCCCTCAAGCGGGGAGTGAATTGAAAAACTATTTTTTTATTTTTTTTCTTTATTTGAAAATGACGACATGGACACCGTCGTTAATTATGGAAATGACGCCTACCTATGAAGGCGTTAATTAAAAAAAAACACACAATTTTTTCTTTTTTTTGTTTGTTATATTTTTCTTTTTTGTTCTTTTTTTTCCTTTCTTTTATGAGGCTGAGCATAGTACAAGTGTCTTAAGCCTTACACAATCACCATCTTAAATTCATTAATATTTCTTAAATGACTTAACAACGGGTCAACGTGCTTAAGGACTTGTGCCTTTACTCATATCCTCTCGCGGCCCATCCTTCTTAGTCAGTCTTTGCCATTCTTTTGAGCTTAAAACATACCGAAGGGAGAAGTGAAGAATAAATTGGGGAAGCTCACGAGAGGTTTCGGAGAACCAGGAAACTTCCCTCCCCCGCCCTAATGCCTGTTGGGGGTTCGATCTTTGGCTTAGGAAAATTTTGTTGCTCTTTTGCCCTTATTCACGCATGCTTACGACCAGGGTTTTCCCTACGGGGACTTTGCCCTCTTGTCATGCTTTTATTATAATTTTACTTTTATCGAAATTTTGACTTGATTGTCATAATAGCCCTTTTTGGCTAGATGTATCATGAAAATTCACTTTAATTTGGGTCAAGACTGCCCCTATTTGAGATTTCTCTCGTATTGGGGAGTACCTAGGTTGGTCATCTCATCCGTCAACCTCTTGTACCTACATTCGACCAAGTAAAGAAGAGAAAAGACTTTTACACATACTCATGTCATGGCCAAAGTAGCAACAATGTTTTATCAAAGAGCCGACTAAGGACGCCGTGAAGTGTGTGAAGTGCCCAGCTAAGGGTTACTCTTAACAAGCGGGGAGAGAATGTCGAACTCCCAGCGCGGGGTTCTTATGACCGAAGTGCTGCATGGCAAGCCTAAAGACTCTTTTCTAAAATTGACTTAATTAAAAGGCCTAAGATAAAGATCTAGAATAACACTCTTGATCATGTTAAGAAGCACTTCATTTTGAAAAACCGTGCGTGAAGAACGATGAAATCAAATCATACGCAAAACATTACCTTGCAACCTTGTAGAAGCAGCAGCTGTCGGAGGCGATCTTGATGAACATGAGATTTGTCCTTAAGTGGCAGATAAAAGGATTGGAAGCCAAGGTTTGAAGTGGCTTAACAAGAGTAGTACCAAGACCATACTCAAACGAACAAGGATAAAAGGAAAAGATGCGAGGGCTAGAACTCCCTCATTAAGGTACAGAGACCCTGATCACATGAATGGTCTACAGAAGGAGAGGAAAATCAAGATGTGGAGTGAGGACTAAAGCCTCGGAAGCAGTGAGAAAATGAGCAGATGCCCAAAGCGATTGACGTGGAAGAAGTTGGGTTGGACCCGTGATTGGGAGGAATTAGGAGAAGAAATTGATAGATGGAAAGAGGTGGATCATGATGCGGGTAGGAATCATCCGGAAGTTCCGGAGGAGGAAAACCCCGAGGGACGTGATGCCCTGCGAAAAGGTATGGAAAAAGATGATTGAAGAGGAAGAAAAGAATGAAGGATGCAAGTCTTGAAAGAGTAGGAGGACGAATTAGAAGAAAGATAGGGGATCCGGAGGTTCCGGAGGAGGGAAATGCCGAGGGACGCGGTGCCCTGGGTAATCAGATAAGTCCGGAGGTTCCGGAGGGATAGCGAAAGAAGGGACGCGAAGCCCTAGGAGGACGGGAGAGAAATTTGTGAATTCCAGAGGAAGAAGACACCATGGGATGCGATGCCCAAGGAGGAAAGATAAGTCTGGACGTTCCAGAGGTGGAAGATGTGGAAGGTCCGAAGGTTCCGGAAGGCGGAGAAGATACGGGTTTTGAAACCCGGGAAAGAAGAAATGCAAATGCATGTGAATGCCATATGATGGTTGTAAGGGATGCATGAAATGCATGATATGCAAAGAATGCAGAGAATGCATGGAATGAGAGGGTAAGATCCTCCTCCTCACCCATGGAGTGGCCCGTAGAGAGAAAATGTGGGTGGAACAGAATAAGGAGTGAATGAATTGGTGGAAAGCCCTTTAGCGAAAGGATGCCCACCCCTCCATGGTAAGGAGAGTGCCCGGCCAGACGGCTCAATGGATGGAATTAACACCCGAATACTCTCATGTGTTATGGCAACATGGGAGGAGAACCCCTTCTTTTGACAAGGAAGTTGTATAATGATGGAACGAGGGGTAATGAGAGCATTAAATGAGTATCGACGAATGAATAAGGTTACTTTGATAAAGGGTCGATATGGCATCAATTTAGAAGAATTTATCATAGTGAGCCTTGAAGGAGACTTCTAAAATATGCCCAGCACAATGACACGGATCGGCATCTGGCAAATAAAATCTTGAATTTTGAATGGCATAGTCGAGGTCAAGCCCTTCTTGCCCGGTTCTTGGATATCCCTGGCACATGTGCTTGTAGGAACACACCCACTCCGAGTGGTAGAGGAAGGTGAAGCGGAGGCGGTAAGCTCTGTGGATGGTGGAGGTGTAATGGAGAGTTTTAATGGAAGGGTAAGCAGAGGTTCAAACACATCGGGCTTCTCCCCTTTCTCGGAAGCGACTGGGATCGGCTCGAGTGCAGAAATAGGTGAGTCCTGCCCAGGACTAGCCACGGATTCGGGTAAAGGTGTAGGCAAAATTGGGTTTAGGGTAATTGGCTTTGGTGTTATGGGGATAATGGAGGCTTTAGGTGGCTAACAAGGAAGAGGTGTTATGGCTTGAAGTTTAGCGGGAGGTTCGGCAGAGGCCGGTAGAGTGAAGGTTGATGGAGGCTCGATGGAAGCCCGGGGAGTAGGGGCTAATGGTGTGGTAATTGAAGGAGTAAAAGATGAAGGTTTGGTGCGGAGGAAGTGCCGGGTGGGACGAGAAGGATTAGGGATTGGGGAAGATGCATGATGCACCGGTGTGGGTGACTGAAATATCGACCCGTCATCGTAGCACCAATTAGTCTCATAAATAGGGTTAAGGACAGTGGCTTCATCCTGAGCAGGGGGTTCATCGGGTGTCAAGGGAGGGAGAGGAAAATGAAGGAAACTCGGAGTGGATGCTTTTGGAACTTCATCATCTTCATATGCCGGCTCCAAATCTTCATAATCATCAAAAATATTAAGTGGACGCCATGGTGGAGGCATAATAATAGGTGATGGAGTACAATGTTGTGGTGGAGAGTTTTGTGGAGGATTATGTAAAAGCGAAGGTGGATGTGGAGGGCCATGTGAATGAATGGGGCAAATGGGTGGAGGGCGAACGTCATCCACTTGATCATCAAAGCTTGTTAAAACGTCTGGCTCACTTGAATCTATAATGCCGTTATCTCTCCTCTCCTTCCAATCTTTTTCCATCTTAGTAATATTGTTCATGAAATCATGAAGAGGGTTGACTGTTGGAGGAGGAGGAGAAGGAGCGGGCCACGGGCCTGTGACCCTCTTTAATTGTTCCTCCATGGAAGCAACTTTATCAAAAAGAGTTTGTTGGAGGTGTGTGACATGAATAACAGAGGGTTGGCATGATTGCCTTGGAGGGGTGGCTTGATATTAAGGCCGTGGAGGAGGGTTAATGGGTCGACCTACAAAAGGACCTGGACGGGCCGAGTTGCAAGGAACGTGTGGGCCATGGGGTCGAGAAGGAGGAATAGAAGGAGGTGGGTGATGGATCACCCGAGAAGGAGTTCGTGTAGAAGAAGGCGGATAAAAAGAGGGAGGCGGGTGATGGATCACTTGAGCGGGAGTGTGAATAGGAGAGGGAGGCTGGTTATGGGCCACCCGAGTGGGAGTGTGAATAGAAATAGGTGGGTGATGGGCCACCCGTGAGGGATTCGAAGGAGGATGAGAATGAGAAGATGCACTATCAATAATGGCCTTAAGGGCTTGGATTTGTTGAGCGGTGAGATGATCTAATGCATGCAAAACTTGGGAGACCTTCTCATCATGTGGAGGACATAGTCCCGGGGAAGTAGTGGCTCGCAATGGATGTAGGGGACCATAAGATTGGAAATTACCCATGGGTCGGGCAAGACCATAAGAGTGAGGACATGGTCCTTTAAAAGAATTGTGGTGAGAATTATAAACTTGAGGATTGTATGATGTGCTAGGTTGATCATCCTCATGATTACAAATTGAATTAGACATGTTGGTTTTATTATCAAAGCTAGACATCATGCAAACAAACAATATTCAATCAAAGTAATGTTACAAAGATATCAAACAAGTTGAGATGCTTACGCTTGATTTAGTTGATACCTTGATGTTAATTAGATGATTTTTAACAAGATTGGTATGATTCACTCAAGGTAAGAACCTAGTTTCAATATGATTTTGCTTCAATACCAACTAGGTTTATTCTCACCATGCATGGGCCAACTAACCCGGGAAACTTCAAAGGTACAACCTGCCCGGCGTCCGTGAGGGAATCCACGGGTGTGGAGACTTATGGAGGCTTAGTTTAGGAATTTTCGGTCCAATGAGACGGAATGCTCAATGGAGGGTCCTTCTTTCACCAAGGGGGGGTAGGAGGTCATAAAAGGAGTAGGGAGAGGAGGTCTCCCAAGCCAAATGCGCTATATGCAAGTGCTAATGCAAAAGACAAAGAAAAGAAAGTATGAACAATGATATGAGCCAAACTAATGAAATATAAGGTAAAGCACTCACATGGCCATACAAATCAAGGCAATCAACATAATATGAAGCATGGCATCCATTTTTTTTTTTTAAATGGAGAGATAAGAAAGTGAAATTTTCCAAAACCAACAAGTTAGCAATCACATAAGGAGAGGGGGATGTGCACGCGGTGCACAAGTGATAAAACAAAAAGGAAAGTGCTACGTGGAGCACAAAGGGAGTTGCACCATGGGTGTAAAAGGGGAAGGGTAATCAAAGAAAAATAATAGTGGTCCCACCGTGATCGCCAATTTGTGAACGTGTCACATAGACATTTTAAAAAGAAAAGAATTAGATTTTAAAAATAAAAAAATTATAATATGGATGGAAATGCTAAAATATGTGGGACATAAAGAAAAGAAGAGCATGAGATGCTCAAAAGAGGGTGATCGCCATAGGGGTTACCTCAAAATGTAAGGATGATCGCATGTACCTTGTATGAAGCGGGTGAGATTGTAAGCTCTTCCTTCCTCCTTCTATCGGCCGACCGATGAAGGGGGGTTTCTAGTTTGATTACCCTTGTAAAAAACACACAAAACAAACAAAGATATTGATTAGCCAAGTGTGCAGTATCAATGCTCTAAAAATATAGAATCAATCAAATTGGGCATGAACACACCTTGTGTGTTTTGGTTTTAAAACCCCTATGAGGAGTAACAAGGTATGAAATATGGATGCAATGATATGAATATGCAGACAAGATATACGTAATATGATGAAGATATCTCTAGCAGAGAGCTAGAAAGAGGGATACGTGATGATGATGATACGATAATAAACTAAAGACTAAAGAGAGGAAGGCCATGCTGCTGTGTGTGCAGCAGTAAAGGGGAAAAACAAGAGCTTCAGCGATTGAAGCAATAGGATGAAGAAGCTTCGCCTGGGAGGGAAGAAGCTCGCCGTGGGAGGGAGAATCTTGGAAGAAATACTTGCAAAAGAACAAACGCTCTTCTCTCTGTAAAAAAACTCTCACAGTGTTTTCTTAGCTCTCGTTAGCTCCTGTTGTTCTTAACCTCTCGCGCGTGAGGAACATATGGGGGTATTTATAGGCCAAAACTCCTTGTTTCAATAGGATTCAAACAAAGACATCAATCCTCTAGCAAAGATCCCCCATCCCAATCGAACACAATGTGTAAAATGGGGAAAGGATCACTATTGGAAGGTAGCAGGCGAAACGGAAACAGAAGTGAAAATGACGAGCTGAAGAGGGGCGTTAATTGAAATGACGACACCCACTCAGTCGTTAATTCCTGGATTTAATTATAGAAATAAAGGACTTTCCTAATTTAAAAATGAGAAATGACGCCTGTTTGCGATGGCGTTAAACAATACACGCCCCATAAACGGGCGTCAATTCTTTGAGTTATATTTTGTTTAGGATTCGTAAAATTCAAGAAACAACACCTGTTTGAATATTCATTTATTTACGAAATCACGACCCCCATCAGGTCGTCAGTTAAATGACGCCCTTCCTCCAAGCGTTTATTACATTTAGAAAAACTTCATATTAAGCCAATATTGAAGTCCACTTTGGGGCGTCACGTGGTGACATGAGATTTACTCATCATAGCATCGATTTTGGCGTGTCTACAAATAACATACGCCGGCTTTGAATCCATGAACAGGATCACACCAACGCCACGCCCCGATACTCGCGCCATCACGCCTCAGGTCAGCTCCACGCCGTCACCACCTCACCCAGCTCCACACCGGTCGTACACCCCGGGGGAGAGGAGAAGAGAGGAGAGAGAACGGAGGGAGAGAAAGTGAGAGAACGTGAGGAGGAGAAAGGAGAGAGAAAGTGTTAAGAAGAAAAGAAAAATATGAAAATTAGTAATTTTCCTAAAATCTGATTTTCTGCATAAAATTCTGTAAATTCATAAAAATATGAAAAATAGTCTTCGTGATCCTCAGAACGAGCACAACGGATCTGTAGTGTCCCGGAGTCGTAAAACTGAATGGTTAACGAGACTGGATTTCGCAAGTTACACAAGGGAAAAACCCGAGTGCATCGTAAAACACGTTTCAGGACCCACGAAAGCACTCTGAAAGCTCTCCGATTCCGATCCGAAGAATCCAAGATATTACAGTCCTCCCCCCTTTAAGGAATTTCATCCTCGAAATTCAAGGAGCCAACAAGAGAAAAGGGAAGAACAACCCCAAACAACGGGCAATGCTCTCCAAGCCTCAAACACAAAACACAATAACATAATTCTCGAAAAACATAATTCAGAGGAACACTACCATACCACAATCACAGGCACACGCTCTAGATCTCAAGGCACATCGATCCACAAAACGAGCATGGCACACAAAGGAACACAAGTCTGGCACCTCCGAAACAAGGCATCATCGCCTTCGTCTCACAGGGAAAGGAGACACGACCCATGCCACGAAAATAGCTATCGATAAAACACACTCGGCAGACACAACAAGCATCAACTTAAACAAGGAAACACAGTCCTCTCAGTCGACCATGACCTCAAACCAATAAACAACACCTATAGATCCCAGCTCCGTTCTCAACATAGAACCACGGAACAACTGCAAGCTGGGTCACATCCAGGCACAAATAAAGCTGGACATACGACTAAAATGCACTAGCCGCTCGCAGCTTACCAACAAGGACCCACAACAACAATCTCAAAGATTGCATCTCAAGGACCATGATCACGTCCAGAGAGCACAACTCTCAAGAAATATAGAAAATAAAGGGTACTCAACTAGCATATACGTTGATAGATTTTCCTAATCCTCAAACCTGCTAGTGCCAACAACCATAATGCCTCAAGCAACGGCACGACAACTAACAGCATCAAGGCATACATAGCCAAGACGATGTTACATCGAGGAAACAAACCTCTCGGCCGGTCAGGATCTTCCAACCAAACGATCCTCGACCTATGGGTTATAAGCCCACACGCTTACGCTACGCACTCAGCACCTCACACAGGCATCACAAATAACTCGCCATCCGCATCTCAGGACACACCCGGCGCCATCGCAATTCATGAAACTGTAATGTACCATGCCTCGAGTATCGATCCCGCTAACGCTAATCTCAGCTTATCCTCACGTCCTGAAACAAACACTGAACCTTCACAACACAACAGTCACCAAACACGATTTTTATGTCGGTTAAGTCGGTTTAGGTCGGTTCCTAGTTGTGGCCTTGCGACTGACCACCTTATGAAGTAGAGATCAGGGGAGGACCACAACCAGGATGGGTTTGCATACGTTTTTCGAGGCAATTTCAAGGTGATTTGGAGATGGCGGTCTCGCCATGACCGCCACCTTCACGACATGACCCTAGGAAGACCGTCGCCTGTCCTTCTGGTTTTGGATGTGGCGGCCATGTGGTGACCGCCTTCTATAAGTTGCGGCCACCAGGAGACCATATTCTGCCTGCTTTGGTCTATTTTCCATGTTTATGGCTCCCATTTGATGGTGGTCCTCAGAGATCTGCTATTTGATGGTAGCGATCACTTCGTGACCATAAAATCATTGCGTCGACTCCGCTTCGTGAAGCGTCAACACCATCTTCCTCTTCTTCTCTATTCTCTGATAGTGGCAGGAGGCGGTCTGCCCATTTTCACAACCTGGCCATTGTTAGGAGGTGGCGGCCCTCTTTAGACAGCATTCTCCTTTCCCTATAGGTGGCAGTTCTGCCTTGACCGCAACCTGGTTCTATTTGGAAGTGGCGGTCTGGCCATGATCGCAACTAAGGTTTCTTCACCCTATGTCACGTCCCGACGCAGAATATCAGGACTGGCAGTAGAAATAATTAATGAAATCATGTTAAGTTACCGACATGTTATGTTAAGCTAAAGATCAACACAATACCATAAATAGAAATAACTCCATAACTAAAATTTCATTTAAAGATCCACGTTACAATCACATAAACTGTCACGCCCTGACGCGGAATATCGGGACTGGCAGTAGAAAACGCTAGTAATGATAACAAGCTAAGCTAGGAATTAACGTAACGTCACGAACAAAAATAACTCCAAATCAATTACAATAACCATCAAACCGACTTAAACATAATCAAGCACAACCTCTACTTGACTCCGTTACAGTAACTAACACAAGCTCTAAGGCATAGCTAGATGTAAAATAACTATAACAATCTCAACATATCTATCAACTGATACCCCCCAAGTCATCACTCTGGCCTATTCCCATCCATCTGTGAATCTTCACCTGAGCTGCCTGGAAAGGGGGAAACAACTATATGAGCGAACGCTCAGTAGGTAACAACAGGCAAGTGTAAGTAATTAACCAATTAATTACATGTTTATATGAAACGGAAAGAAAAGAAATGACGATCGGATGAAACAACATAAAGAAAGTGCTAAAGAACGAAATGGAATAACAATATGGCAGGATGATATAACTACAAGAATTGCAAGTTTGTGAACAATATAAATAACAGAAAATTGTAGGAAATTGGCCAACAAGCAAGAATATAACCAAGTCGAACACGATTCAAGTAAGAGATTAAGAGATCGTTGTCATAGATATCACGCTAGTCATGTACTCGGTGCAATGCCTCACCATGTCATTACAAACTCCCATGGGCACAAGTACTTTTCGGGCGCTATCCCCAAGACCAGACCGGGCCCCTATGATGCATTGGCATTGATTTAATGGATCCAAGATCCCAAGTTGTCTAGACTTTAATCAAGTTAAAATGGCAAATTACAATCAAGTACAAACTTACCTCGGAACATCCCAAGGCTAAGTTGAAGAGATACTCTCTAGAATTTCTGTCCAAGAATTCAAGTTATCAAGAACCATCATGTTCTTGGATTCAAAACCATAAAACACGGAGGAAACTAGTCTCTGGATGATATACGGTCAATACTGGACCGCTCAAGCACTTGTGCGGTCGACTTAGGGCCGCACTAAATAGAAACTGGGCTAGGTTGAACGGCTGCTTAAGGGCCGCTCTTCAGCATGAACGGTAAGCATTGGGCCGCACAAGGCCAGAAGTTTATGAAATCAAAGACAGGATATGCGGTCCACTAACGGCCGCGCATGTCTCTATTAGTCCAATTCGGACTAAGACTCATATCACAGCAGTTCGATTGAGCCCAAGTTCAATTCTAGGGGATAATAATGGTTCAAGATTTACGGTTCAGGTATAAGGTTATAACAAGTATAAACCTAATAGCCATTTCAATTATAAATGATTCACAATTTAGATTGACATTCATTGGAAATATGAATCAAGATCAAGCTCAAATTAAATAAATCAGCAAGAATTATTTACTGTCATGAATTACAGTTTATTAGGTGTGTTGCTAACATGCCGTTTACCACTAATCTACTAACACAACATGATGTAATGACAATTAATCTGTTCAGTTATAGATGTGCAATCGGTTCTGGACCTTACATCTCCATGGACGGTCACAGACAGGCCGCGCATGCTCCCTCAGGTCCGAAGGCCTACAGGAGATGGACCGTCGGTGGGGTGCCGCTGGGAGGGATGTGCGGTCTGGAACTGTCCGCAGGATAGGCATGGGGTTAGGATTCGGCCGCACGTTCCAGGGAAATGATCAGAGATAGAAACCTTTAAACGGTCAACAACATGCCGCATGTCTTGGTTGTGCGGTCTATCGTGTGGCCGCACAAGTCCAGACAGGTCGCTGCCCCTTTGCCTTGCCCGACTCCGGCGAGGTTTCTAGGGTTAGACTAAAACATGGAATTCGCATGATATAAAGCATAGAATTTGGGGCTTTTACTACCAGCAGAAAAAGCATAAAAAACTCTACAAGATGCATGAATCAATTTTATGTTTACAGCCTGAAATTACTACTTGATCGAAAGGGAACAGTTATAACCCTAGATGTGACATGCTTCTACTAAAACCAAAAATTCTCACAGAACACTTCATAAAATTTAGGACTTTCTACATCAATGAAAAGTTGACACGATGATGCTTCCAACCATATATTATTTGTAGGGTTTGGCTTGCTATCACCTACCTGAATCGGATGAAGAAGGGAGGAGAAAGAAAACCCAAGGTGATGGTACACGCAGCCCCTAATCGCTGGAGATCTCCCTTGATCCAACTCCTCTGCAGCCGCCACTGGTTCTAAACGATTCTAGGGTTAGAGAGCTTCATTTTAATAGGTCACACGCCTTCTAGAGGTTTCTATGCGTGGAGTATTCATCCACGCAAGTTGGGTTAATGCGAACGCCGCCGCAATTGTTGACGTGATCCAACCTCCGCAGATAGCATCTCCTAGGGTTAGGGTTTCGAGAGATTAAGAGAGGGGAAATGATCCTCTCATCTCGGCCTTTCATTTGCCACTGGTTTGGGCTCATCTGATGGAGTATTGGGCTCGAATTTCGCGTTATAAGGTATGGTTAACTAAGTGTTTAATTTGGGCTTAATCCACTAATTCGACCTATGTACAGATTTTATTTGGGTTGGTCACAAAAGACAAGTTTGTTTAACGTGTTATCCTCTACAAGAATATATTTTTTCTGGATTTTTATAAAATGGTCAAATTTTAGCTTATTATATTTATTAGGGAATTTTTAATTAATTTCTTGAAAAATCGGGGTATTACACCCTTCCCCACTTAAGGAATTTTATCCTCCAAATTCAATGCACTTAATAATAAAAAGAGGGAGTGAGACAGCTCACCTAGAATAAGTCAGGGTACTGCCTCCACATAGTATCTTCTGACTTCCAAGTAGCTTCTTCAGTTCCACGCCGACTCCACTGCACTTTAACCATCGGTATGGAACGATTCCTGAGTTGCTGTTACTTTCGATCCAGAATCTTGATCGGTCTTTTTTCAGAAGTCAGATCTTCCTTCAATTCGAAGTCCATATGCTGAATAATGTGAGTGAGATCGTACACATATTTCCGTAACATAGACACATAGAAAATATTATGTACTCTAGATAACTGAGGTGGTATTGCCAAACGGTAAGCAACCTCCCCCACTCTTTCCAGAATCTCGAATGGACCAATGTATCTTGGACTCGGTTTGCCCTGAATACCAAACCTCCGAATTCCTTTCATAAGAGAAACCTTTAAAAACACATGCTCACCAACCTGAAATTCCAATGCTCTCCTCCTGGTGTCGGCATAACTCTTCTGTCTTGATTGTGCTACTTACAACCGATCTCTGATAATACGGATGTTCTTGGACGATTCGAAAATGAGATCTGGTCCAAGCCATTGCTTCTCACCTACCTCGTCCCAACATAACGGGGATCGACAGCTTCTACCATACAAAGCTTTAAATGGAGCGATCTGAATGCTGGCCTGGTAACTGTTATTGTAGGTAAATTCAACCAATGCCAAGTGATCACTCCAACTACCTCCAAAGTCAATCATGCAGGCTCTAAGCATATCTTCCACTATCTGATTGGTCCTTTCAGTCTGTCCGTCTGTTTGTGGATGGAAAGCAGTACTGAAATTCAGACGAGTTCCCAAGGACTCTTGCAATCCTTTCTAAAAATGAGAAGTGAACCTGGGGTCTCTATCAGACACAATGCTGACTGGTATACCATGTAGTCTTACCACTTCCTTCATATACAAAGTAGCCAAGACATCAACTGTCCATTTAGACTTAATAGATATGAAATGAGCAGATTTTGTCAATCTGTCGACAATCACCCATATTGCATCAAATCTACCACGAGTCCTATGTAGACCCATAATGAAATCCATGCCAATGCACTCCCACTTCCATTGGGGTATATCAAGGGGTTCCAATTTCCCTGCTGGTCTGAAATGCTCGGCCTTGACTTGCTGACAAACCAAACATCTACTTATGAAGTCCGCAACTTCCCTTTTCATATTCGGCCACCAAAAAGATCTTTTCAAATCCTTAAACATCTTAGTACCTCCAGGATGAATGGTGTATCTGGATCTATGAGCTTTCTTGAGGATCTTACTCTTTATCTCAACAACATCAGGTACACAAGTTCTTCCCTGGAATAACAATCTTCCATCATCAGCCATCATGAAGTCAGGTATGTTACTCAGGCTTCCCTTGATCTCTACCAACTCGGGGTCATCATCTTGCAGAGACTTAATTTCCATCAATAATTCGGGCTTAAGTTGAATCTGAGCAATCATAACCCGATCCTTGTCAACATTAAGATCTAAACTAGCTAACTGCTCCAGCAATCTCCATTCTTGTAACATGAGGCTTGACAACTTAGCTATAGCCTTGCGGCTTAAGGCATCTGCCACAACATTACCTTTTCCAGGATGATACTCAATGGAGAAATCTAAGTCCTTCAAAGACTCCAGCCATCTTCGCTGCCTCATATTGACTTCCTTCTAAGAAAATAAGTATTTCAAACTCTTATGATCTAAAAACACCGTAAATGCCTCTCCATACAAGTAATGCCTCCATATCTTCAAGGCGAACACCACTACTGCTAACTCCAAATCATGAACATGATAATTCTTTTTATGCTTCCTCAACTGCCTAGAAGAATAGGCTATCACTTTCCCGTGCTGTATGAGTACACACCCTAAACCAATACCTGAAGCATCAGTGTATACAACAAAACCTCCTTCTTCAGAAGGTAAATCCAAGACAGGTGCAGTAGTCAAATATTCCTTCAAGGTCTAAAAGCTTCGCTCGTAATCTTCTGACCAATCAAATTTGACCTCCTTGCGGGTTAATCTTGTCAGAGGTACTGCAATTTTGGAGAAATCTTGAATAAACCTTCGGTAGTAACCTGCTAAGCCTAGGAAACTCCTCACTTCAGTCACATTGGTAGGCTTATCCCAATTCTTTACTGTCCCTACCTTCGAAGGATCAACAGAAACATCTTCTTTTGTGATGATATGCCCTAGAAAGGACACCTCTTGCAGCCAGAAATCACACTTACTAAACATGGCATATAATTGATGATCTCCCAACAGTTGCAATGCCATCCTCAAATGTTCGGCATGCTCCTCCTCACTCTTAGAATAAATCAAGATGTCATCAATGAACACCACGACCCATTGATCAAGATAGGGCCGAAACACATCGTTCATCAGCTGCATGAAAGTTACAGGTGCATTCGTTAGCCCAAAAGGCATTACTACAAATTTGAAATGCCCATACATGCAGCGGAAGACTCTTTTATAGATATCCTCTTCCTTAATTTGTAACTGATGATATCTAGATCGAAGGTCGATCTTAGAAAAATACTGAGCTCCTACGATCTGATTAAATAACTCATCAATCCTTGGCAATGGATATTTGTTCTTGATAGTCAATTGGTTCAATTGTCGATAATCGATGCACAATCTCATCGAACCATCCTTCTTCCGGACGAATAATACAGGGGCTCCCCACGGGGAAGTACTTGGACGAATGAACCCTTTCTCAAGCAATTCCATCAACTGCTGCTTTAGTTCTCTTAGCTCCGCAGGAGACATACAATAAGGAGCTTTGGAAATAGGAGTCACACCAAGAATTAGATCAATAGAAAAGATAACTTCCCTTTCAGGAGGAAGTCCTGGCAGTTCCTCAAGAAAGACATCTGGAAAATCTCGGACGACAGAAAAGTCCTCAATCTCAATCTTCTGCTCAGGGGTCACAAAAACAAAGGCTAGAAAAGCCTTACATCCTCTCCTCATTAGCATATCAGCTGAAAGAGCCGAAATAAGTGGAACAGACTTATGGTGTCTAATTCCTATAAAAGAAAGTCCAGGGTGTCCAGTGAAAGACACAGAACTAGATCTGCATTGAACATTGGCCCCATACTTAGTCAACCAATCTGCTCCTACGATTACATCATAATCCTTCATGTCCATACAAACTAAATCAGCTGGCAGGTTTTGTTCATTGATCATGACCTTACTAGAAGGATAGAAATACTTAATTGCTGACCCGGAACCAATAGGGGTCAAAATCTCTAACGGAGAATTCATCAAAACTGGCTTCACAGCTAAAGACTTGGCAAATTTCTGAGAAATAAAAGAATGAGTGGCACCAGTATCAAAAAGAACAAAAGCTGACTTATCATGTATAATAAGAGTACCTTCGACGAGTCCACCCTCCTCGGCAGATCCTGCCTCATCTTCTTGTAGAGCCTGGAGCTTGCGTTGCTGCTTCTTGATTCCTTGCAGTTTCACCGGGGTAGCTTGCTCAGATAAAAGAGGACACTCGGGAATACGGTGGTCCCTACTACCACAACGTAAACAGGCGCCCAGCTTGCACAAGCACTCCTCCATCTCGTGACCTGGACGGTCACAATACTTGCATACGCCCTTGAATGGAACAATAGGGCCAGGTTTCTTATCTTCAATCTTCGGCATCTTGCCCTTCCATGAACCAGACCCGCTAATGGGCCTCTTCCCGCCATGGCCGGGCTTGATACTCCCAGAACCAGTATGGTGTTGTTTTTTCCTAACATTCCTTCCACGGATTCTTTCCGTCATTTCTAAAGTATCTTCCAATACTTGAGCCTTTCTTACCATCTCGGAATAAGTTTGGATTTCCATCGGTGACAACTGGTTGATATAATGTAGCTTCAACCCATTAAGAAAGTACTTAGCCATCATCTTCTCGGTAGATATCAAGTGAGTAGCATAACGAGACAACCGAGAGAACTGATGATGCGGGACGGACTGAGGGACCGACTCTATAGGATGCGAGCCTCGGACTCAAGATGCAGACGTGACCAGCAACATACGAGTATGAGAGACACTAGGCCCGACACTACGAGCTCCTATGGGCTATATGTCGCTAACAGAAATGCAAGCTCACTCGTCATCCCAAACGAGGGAAACGCGGATCGTGCACGGTTGAGGAACCGGCAGAGTTAAGGGTAGTCGACTCAATTCCGTGCTCGGATCGAGCCATGGGACGGGTCACTCTCTCGCTCACAGCGGTGACATGGACTCACGGGCTAGGTTTCTATCGCACTCAAGCAGCGGCCTACGATCGTATACTAGCTAAGCAAATGTAATGTCATGGAGTTAAGACCGTTACCTCCATGCTCCCGGCGTGGGGATGACAACCCCGGCCAAATCCGTACTCCCGGTTAACAAATATTACAGCGGTACAAATATTTCGACCCACTCCACGCAGGGAGGTAACAGGTCACATTTGGGGCCCGGGAGTCTCGGGAAGTGGGTTGACGGGCAGCATCTTGATGTCGCTCTGATAGTGCCGAAACTCACGTTTTAGTGCTGTCCGGACGGTGCGATCTGTGGGTACATGGGGCCCACGTGCTGCTCAGTCCTCCGGACTTGGCGGGGTGGGTCCCGCTGTGATGGTGACACCTGGTGGCACGCTCCCCTAGATGGAAGCCAGGCTGGAACACTAGTCGTAGGCCGATCGTCTCCGATCTCCAAGTCTAGGAGGTGCTGCCCACGGATCTGTTGCTTCTGTTTTGCAGCACGTGATCCGGCGAGATCTGCTGCTGCGATCACTCCCGATGTCCGATCGACGCGCAAGAGGTATCGTTGGAAAGCTCTTTCGAAGTACTTCGACTCTCTATGACTCCAGAAACTTCGTTGGGATCGTGCTTCTGATGGGGGATTTTAGAACCGGACTGATCTCAGTTTCAGATCTGGCCGGCCAGAACTAAAGTTTCCTGAGAGATGGCATTGACCGTAGGGTAGACCTCTGATTCAGACCTCGAGCGCTTCATAAAAGTTGTAGAGGGGAGAGAGAGTAAAATGGAAATAATTTTTATGACCGATTTGGTGGAAGTTTGAATAGGGAAAGATATTTTAAACTGGTGGGTGGTTGGATCTGGACAGAGGCAGACAGAACTGAGTGGGATCTGTAAGGGAATTTTAGAAAATAGGTGAAGGCCTTTAGAAATTCCACGAAAATCTGTGGTAGGAAGGGGTATTGGACCGAACCTCCAGTAAAATTGGGTGCTCCAGGAAACATCAAAAGGTGGGTCGAAGATGGGAAGTTCAGGGTTGCTGTCACAGTAGATAGAAACCTGACAGATTTGGAAGGAAATGAAGAACAAAAATGAAAAAATGGAAAAGAAAAACTAGAGGCCAAACCAATTTTTCTGGAACGTGGAGGGAACCTCTGGAACACACCCTGAAAGTTAGGGCTCCATAAGATCTCATGGAAGGGAGCAGAAAGTTCTATCCTGAGTGGATAGAACTCCGGCGAACACGACGGTGGTGCGATGGCGGCACGGTGGCGGTGGCGGCGGCGGCGACGATCTCCGAAACCGATAGAGGAGGCTTCACACCTCAAAATCACAGCCTTCCCAGCTGCTGAGGGGGAGAGAGGAAAGAGAGAGGGGGCGGCCCTTGCTCATGGAGGAAATTCCAAGATTTTCTTCTCATTAATTCCACTCAAAATGAAAATACAAGGTTCTTATAGAAAATACAAAAAGACTAGTTCTATCCCTAGATCTAGGATTGGTGGGTGGTAAAAGAGGGAGTCCATAATTTATTTCTTTCATGTGATTTGGAACAAATAAAATAAGATTTCAATCCTAATAAACTATATTATACATGGGGCACCCCCTTGATTTATGTGTTCCAAATTTTGAATTTTGTTACCCTCTGTCTCTCCTTGGTCTAACCCTTCTAGAAGCCCACCTTGGAGGGTTGACTGACCCCACATGGGCCCAATAGCTGAGGTGGATAAATGGGAGAAGGGATGGGGGTTCCGCGGGACCCAGGTGGTCCCAAATTACAAATAAACGACTTTTACAATCTGAATTACAATCCGAATAAAGCCAAATAAACATACATTACACACAAATAAAATCCTAGTAAATATGATAAATACTAAGACTCAAGGAGAGTCTCTAGACTGTCTCCGAGCCAGATGAAAGTTGATGTAGCTCGAGTGGTGCTCTGCATACGATACCGACGGCTCATCGGTTCGTGCTTCTCGATCGCTCTGGTGTCCGCACCAATTCTCCCCGGGTGGGAGAAACTCGACCCTGTTGAGTTAGGGTCTGCATCGCTCTGGTTGCGCTCCAGTAGATCCGGATCTAGCCTCTGCAACTCTCCACGGGTGATCCAAGTATCCTCGGTGGCGGGTCACCCTCTCCATCGCACTAGGCAGCGCGGGTAGGATCCACTCCTGGTAACAGTCACCTGCTCATGTAGTATATGATCTATATGCTCTCACTGCCATGGAAATGGGGCTGGTGGTGGACACTCAGGTGTGGGATCACTCTCAATGGGAGGAGATATCTCGAAAGGCTCACTAGGGATCACCGCTGGGTCCCTATATGCAACTAGATCCGATACATTGAAAGTTGAGCTTATACCATATTCCTCGAGCAGGTCCACAACATATGCATTGGATCCAATGTGTTTCAACACTCTAAATGGATCGGCTCCGTGAGCTTGTAATTTCTTTACAGTTCCAGAGGGAAACCTGATGCTGGATGAGACCACGGACACGACAAGCTCGCGATTGTCCCTTAACGAGGGAAGCGTCGGACGTGCACGGTTGAGAAACCGGCAAGAGCTAGGGTGGTCAATTCTCTTTTGTGCCCGGATCGGGTCACGAGACGGTAACGCTCTCTCTCGCAGCAGCGGTGATATAAATATAAAGCGAGATAATTATCCCTACACATGCTCTCTAGCAGCGGCATAAACAAATATCTATGAAGTAAGCAAAATGCCGAGAAGGGAGCGAAAATGATAGCTCCATGCGCTTGGCGTGGGGACGACGGACCCGGCCGAAGTCGTACTCCCGGGACAGTTAATACATAAAGATTACAACAATGAGTTACTGCCCACTCCACGCAGGGAGGTAAAGGGCGATACAATGGGGTCCGAGAGGACCGATTTCGGGTTGACGGGCGGCTTCTCGCGTAGCTTCGGTCGCACACGTACTCGCGCCTGTGGGGCCCACTTGCTGTCCGGAGGGGCCGTGTGGGACCCGGTGGCACCGCTGTGGTGGTGGATGCCTGGATGAGCGCTCCCTGGAGTGGAGGTGCACTGGTTCACCGGCCGAAGGCCGGGCGGCTCCGATCGGCACCGGTCGGAACAACCGGCCACGGGTCTGCAACTTCTGGTTTTCAGCGCGCGTCCCGGCGAGAACGGACGCTACGATCAGCCCCGATGTCGGATCGACACGAAACTGGCGCCGTTGGAAAGATAACTTCAAATAATTCAATGTAGGCTTAAAGATCTGACCTGGATAGTTACGAATCTGGGCTTTAATGAATTTACAACTTCCTGTTGTACAATAGCCAAACACTCAGATCTGTAGGGCTATTCTCTAAGAACTGCCTTTGACCGATATGTGAACGTCCGAATCTGAAGTGGTGGTCTTCAGTAAAGTTGTAGGACATCAAGCTAGGAAAACGGAAAAACTAGTTTGGACAAGTTTGGATGTGGATATGAATTGATAGTATTTTTGCACTAACAGTGGGTCGGATCTGGAAATGGGCTGAAAGCACTGTAGCTGAGATAGAACACGAATTTTGAAAAATGAATAGATGGCGGATTAAAAAATCAATAAAAATGGTGGATGTAGGGGATGATGGACAGAACTCCCAGTAAAATGGGGAGGGTTTGGAAAAATCAAAAAGAGGGCCGGAGGTGAGAAACGCAGGGCTGCTGTCATTGTAGACAGAGACAAAACAGATTTGGGAATGAAAGATGCACGAAAATGGAAAATTACTAAATGGAGGAGTTTGGACGTGAAAATTTAGGTGGAGGTGGGGATTCAAGGTAAGAACACACCCTCAAAATTTCAAATCCATCTGAGCTCATGGTTGACACCAAGAATTCGTGGAAGTCACATCTATCCAGTAGGACAGAACCTTGACGATGGCTCCGTGGCGGCTCGTAGGCGGCACGAACGGCGGCGGCGGCGGCACAGATGATCACCGGAGATAGAGGGGAGATGATAGGAGGTAGAAACCACTCTAGAACTGGAGGTTGGAGGAGAGGAACCAGGGGGGAGGAGCTGGGGGCGCAAGAAGCCTTTGGCCTTTCAACAAATTTTCTGAATTTTCACTAATTTCCACATGAAAATACACACTTTTATATGTTAGGTATCTAATCTAATCTAGACCCTTGGATCTAGGGATGGGGGATTGAAGGGATGGGATTAAGTGTGAAACACACACAAAAATTAATACAATAATAAGGGGAGAGGGGCGCCCCCTTGACCAAGGTTAATGGGTTGAATGGGGTAGGTGGCCAACCATTGGAATGTTGACCCCTTTAACCCCATGTGTCCATATGACCAGCCCACCATTCTAGATGTCCACCTAGGATGGTTGACCAGCCCCACAAGGTGACATGGACCAATGGGAAAGGGCTGAGGGCCCCCTACCTAGACCTACTACCTAATTACACAAAAACCCACACAATCCATGGGAATGACTCATTGGCTTATAAAGCCTTACATTTGCGTACATACTTTCCCAAGGATATAAACACAAACTAAAAGGACATAAATGCAAAAGAAAAAGTACATGCCCGGCGTCGATTCCCATCAAAACCGTTCAGGTCTTACCCTGATCATGACATATTCACCCTCTTGGAACTCACGGTGGTGTCGATGGGCATCCGCTAACTCCTTATACCGTGCATTGCTAGCCTCAAAGTGACGACGGACGTCATCATGCAGACTCCTAACATGCTTAGCAAAAATAAAAACACACGGATGCACACACGACCCTAAACAACCCTACGATTAGTCCGACCCAATCATATGCAAGGTGGTCCAAGACATCCAAATGTGTGCCATGCAAACCCTAGGTGTGACCGAATGTCGGTACAATCATAAGATGGTCCTTTGGATTTGGGAGGTTTGGGTGGGCCAGGAGGGTTGGGTGTCTCTTGCTCATGAACGGACTCGATGGGTGTCGATGGCCCAACCCGTGGGGAAGGGGTATAATGGTGGACTCCCCTAAAGAGGTGGAATGGAGATTGTGGGCAAAGGGGCCCACTAAGAAAGGGATCGAAGGGATCAAAGAATGCGTGACCCCTCGATATGGATTCCCTCATCTCAAGGTCCCATGTGTAGAATTCTAGAAGGTGTTGATGGTCACCTTCATCCATGAAGGGAGATGGGACGGTGGTCTCATATGGAAAGTACGATTCCTCCCTTGGGATAAAAGGAATGAAATCATGCTCGGCCGGCAAGGGGAGGAGTAGAAGAACCTCCGTGGTGACATGACCCACGGTATACATAGAGGTAATGGACTCTAAGGCGGGGTGGGTGAATCTACAACTTATGGGTTGGTTGAAGCCTCGGGCCAATAAGTGCGTCAACTTCCATTGCCAGTCTAAACCCAAAATAAGGTCATCCAATGTATTAACATGGTGACTAGACCGAAATGTAGTGTGGTAGGAGTTGACGGGCACCAAAGGTAGTGTAGGGTCCATGGATGGGTAGGGAGGGGGGACCAAGCCATCCTTGAGCCAGCTAAGTAGTGGCTCGGCGATGAAAAGCGTTCCCGTTAGAAACACGGGTGGCTCAGGTTGAGGTGGCTCCACACAAAGATTGGAAGATGAGGGTGGTGGCAATGGAGCTCTCATGGGTGGGGCAAGAGGATCCACCATGATGGGGAGAGGACCTTGGGATGGAACCATATATGGCACCGGGTTGGGACTACCGGTTGCTGCCTCCTTAGGCTCGTGCTTGGTTCCATCCCGGCTAGGAGGTAGGCAAGGGGGAACCAGGGACTCAATATAAGCACACCTTCTATCCACTCTATCCGAAATGATTTGGAAGAGTTCGGTAATGGTGGGGTTTGGAGTAGGAGCGATGTGATGGACTCTCCCAGATGAACTCGACTTAGTCGAAGACCTAGGAGCTTCTACATGCGTGGCGCTTTGCCTCCGATTATGGCCCACTTGGGTGGAGGTGATTGGGTGGGATCGGTTGGAGGTGATCGGGCCGGGTAGGTAGACCTTCCTAAGTTCACCCTTCATCTCATGCCACGACTCGATGGGCCTTTGCCTCCTAACCTCTCTCATAAGCTCAATGCTCTCCCATTTCTAGGCGGCTTTGTGGACAAGTCTCTCTTGGGCAAAACTGACTTGCATGGCATCGGACATGGTGTAACATTCAAAATATTTGTCCATGGCGGCCTCCCACTTGAGGTAGTCACCCGGGTCATTGGAGCCATAAAAATCCGAGGCTTCGGGCCTACAAAAGTGGAGAGGGTGGTTGCCAAGCCCATGGGTGGACCAATGGCCATATCGCCTGGGCGACCGAGAGTCCATTGGAAACTGGGGACTAAACGATGGACATGCCAACACAAAGTGACAAGACAAATCAACTGCACACGACCTTAAACACTAATGCAATGTTGGAGTGCAGACTAATGCACACTAAGGACCCTAGACTTAAACCAAGATCCGGTACATTGGCGGAGTTATGGGATCCGAAGATCCTCTTGCGTAAGTGTGCGGTCTTCCCGATAGGCGTGGCCTAACATTTGGACAACACATTTTAATACACCGAATAAAGGTATGCGATGCAACCTTGGATCGACTTAAACTTAGACTCGACTTAAATTACTCTTTTTTTTGTATTTTTGTGGACTTAGACACAAAGACTACCCTAGACTCAACTGGCTCTGATACCAAACTGATGAGGGATGGACTCAGGGACCGACTCTATAGGATGCGAGCCTCAGACTCAAGATGCAGACGCGACCAACAACATACGAGTATGAGAGACACTAGGCCCGACACTACCAGCTCCTATGGGCTATACGTCGCTAACAGAAATGCAACCTCACTTGTCATCCCAAACGAGGGAAACGCGGATCGTGCACGATTGAGGAACCAACAGAGTTAAGGGTAGTCGACTCAATTCTGTGCTCGGATCGAGCCACGGGACGGGTCACTCTCTCGCTCACAGCGGTGACATGGACTCACGGGCTAGGTTCCTATCACACTCAAGCAGTGGTCTACGATCGTATACTAGCTAAGCAAATGTAATGCCATGGAGTTAAGACCGTTACCTCCACGCTCCCGACGTGGGGAAGACAGCCCCGGCCAAATCCGTACTCCCGGTTAACAAATATTACATCGGTACAAATATTTCGACCCACTCCATGCAGGGAGGTAATAGGTCACATGTGGGGCCCGGGAGTCTCGGGAAGTGGATTGACGGGCAGCATCTTGATGTCGCTCCGACGGTGCCGAAACTCGTGTTTTAGTGCTATCCGGACGGCGTGATCTATGGGTTGGTGGGGCCCACGTGCTGCTCAGTCCTCCGGACCTGGCGGGGTGGGTCCCGCTGTGATGGTGACACCTAGTGGCACGCTCCCCTGGATGGCGACCCGGCTGGAAGACCGGTCGGAGGCCGATCGGCTCCGATATCCATGTCTTGGAGTTGCTACCCACGGATCTGTTGCTTCTATTTTACAGCATACGATCCGTCGAGATCTGCTGCTGCGATCACTCCGACGGTGGATCGACGCGAAAGAGGTATCGTTGGAAAGCTATTTCAAAGTACCTCGACCCTATATAACTCCAGAAACTCCGTTGGGATCGTGCTTCTGATGGGGGATTTTAGAACCTGACTGATCTCAGTTTCAGATCTGGCCGGGCAGAACTAAAGTTTCTTGAGAGATGGTGTTGACCGCAGGGTAGACCTCTGATTCAGACCTCGAGCGCTTCATAAAAGTTGCAGAGGGGAGAGAGAGGAAAACGGAAATAATTTTTATGACCGATTTGGTGGAAGTTTGGATAGGGAAAGATATTTTATGCTGGTGGGTGGTCGGATCTGGACAGAGGCAGACAGAACTAAGTGGGATCTGTAAGTGAATGTTAGAAAATAGGTGAAGGACTTTAGAAATTCGACGAAAATTCGTGGTAAGAAGGGGTGTTGGACCGAACCTCCAATAAAATTGGGTGCCCCAGGAAAAATCAAAAGGTGGGTCGAAGATGGGAAGTTCAGGGTTACTGTCATAGTAGATAGAAACCTGACAGACTTGCAGGAAATGAAGAACGAAAATGAAAAAATGGAAAAGAAAAACTAGAGGCCAAACCATTTTTTTCGGAACGTGGAGGGAACCTCTGGAACACATCCTAAAAGTTAGGGCTCCATAAGATCTCGTGGAAGGGAGTAGAAATTTGTTAAAGGGGGGTCTATCCTGAGTGGACATAACTCCGGCGAACACGACCGTGGTGCGATGGCGGCACGGTGGCGGCGACGGCGACGATCTCCGAAACCGATAGAGGAGGCTTCACACCTCAGAATCACAGCCTTCCCAGCTGCTGAAGGGGGAGAGAGGAAAGAGAGAGGGGGCGGCCCTTGCTCATGGAGGAAATTCCAAGATTTCTTCTCATTAATTCCACTCAAAATGAAAATACAAGGTTCTTATAGAAAATACAAAAAGACTAGTTCTATCCCTAGATCTAGGATTGGTGGGGGGTAAAAGAGGGAGTCCATAATTTATTTTTCCCATGTGATTTGGAACAAATAAAATAAGATTTCAATCCTAATAAACTATATTATACATGGGGCACCCCCTTGACTTATGTGTTCCAAATTTTGAATTTTGTTACCCTTTGTCCCCCCTTGGTCTAACCCTTCTAGAAGCCCACCTTGGAGGGTTGACTGACCCCACATGGGCCCAATAGCTGAGGTGGATCAATGGGAGAAGAAATGGGGGTCCCGCGGAACCCAGGTGGTCCCAAATTACAAATAAACCCCTTTTACAATCCGAATTACAATCCGAATAAAGCCAAATAAACACACATTACACACAAATAAAATCCCAGTAAATATGATAAATACTAAGACTCAAGGGGGAGTCTCCAGACTGTCTCTGAGCCAGATGGAATCTGATGTAGCTCGAGTGGTGCTCCGCGTACGGTACCGACGGCTCGTCGGTTCGTGCTTCTCGATCGCTCTGGTGTCCGCACCAATTCTCCCCGGATGGGAGAAACTCGACCCTGTCGAGTAAGGGTCTGCATCGCTCTGGTAGGGCTCTAGTAGAT
Source organism: Amorphophallus konjac (assembly GCA_022559845.1). NCBI lineage: Eukaryota > Viridiplantae > Streptophyta > Magnoliopsida > Alismatales > Araceae > Amorphophallus > Amorphophallus konjac. The sequence goes on from CM040126.1 coordinate 307,524,938, forward strand.
TCTAATCTAGCCTCTGCAACTCTCCACTGGTGATCCAAGTATCCTCGATGGCGGGTCGCCCTCTCCATTGCACTAGGCAGCACGGGTAGGATCCACTCCTAGTAATAGTCACATGCTCATCCAGTATATGATCTATATGCTCTCGCTACCGTGGAAATGGGGCTGGTGGTGGACACTCAGGTGTGGGATCACTCTCAATAGGAGGACATGGCTCGAAAGGCTCACTAGGGATCACCGCTGGGTCCTTATATGAAACTAGATCCGACACATTGAAAGTTGAGCTTATACCATATTCTCGGGCAGGTCCACAACATACGCATTGGATCCAACGCGTTTCAACATTCTAAATGGACCGGCTCCGTGAGCTTGTAATTTCTTTACAGTTCTAGAGGGAAACCGTTCAGGTCTTACCCTGATCGTGACATATTCACCCTCTTGGAACTCATGGTGGTGTCGATGGGCATCGGCTAACTCCTTATACCGTGCATTGCTAGCCGCAATGTGACGACGGACGTCGTCATGCAGACTCCTAACATGCTTAGCAAAAAGAAAAACACACGGATGCACACACGACCCTAAACAACCCTACGATTAGTCCGACCCAATCATATGCAAGGTGGTCCAGGACATCCGAATGTGTGCCATGCATACCCTAGGTGTGACCGAATGTCGGTACAATCATAAGATGGTCCTTTGGATTTGGGAGGTTTGGGTGGGCCAGGAGGGTTGGGTGTCTCTCGCTCGTGAACGGACTCGGTGGGTGTGTTGTGTTAGATGGACGCAGTCTATCTCCACTAACTGTGGATCTAGAGGGGGGTGAATAGATCTAATGCCTAATTAAAAGCTAGTATAAGCTCTAATGCGAATATAGGCAAATAGCAGGTAAACCAAAAGAAGATGCACTAAGCAAAGGGTCGACCCATGCAGCCACACAGCATATCACTATCTCGAATACTAGATATGAACATGAGCGATATTAGCAATGATGCTAAGTAAGGAAACCCATCGCACACAATTCAAAGACAATCACACAACCATAATGCACCCAAGAATTTTAGGTGGTTCGGTCAAAGACCTACGTCCACCCCACACTCAACAGAGTATGGCTTACTGCGGCGCAGTACAGCTTGCGTCTGCTGGGCACTACAGCTTGGCCTACAAACCGCTGAGCAACACAGCTTGCTGTCCGAGACAAGTCTCGCCTATTGAGGATTACAACTTCACCTGTCCAGTGGAATCCTCCACTACAACTGCTGGGGTTTACAGCTTACCCGTACAGAGGAAGCACCTCTGCAAAACAGCTGACTTACAGCTTGAAGAAGCAATAGTTCGGAAATAAAAGTGCAGAAGCAAAACAATAAAGAAAACCCCAAAGGGGAATGTAGCTCTAATGAGCAAATGCTCAGCTCTGGTATCTGAACCAAGAGACTGAGTACAATCCTCTCGAACAAGCTCTCTCAATCTCACTCTCTCAACTCATCTCTTCTCACTTTCTCTTCTTCTCTGTTTTCTTTCTTCTCACAGTGGATCGATGGCTCTCTACTGTATAGACTTTTCTTCTCTTCAGTCGATCAGCCTCCATCTGAAGACGAAGGCTTCATTATATACTAGCAGTAGGTGGATGAGGGCGCGTGGCTTCCACATTTCCCGCCCAGAGAATTCACCAGAACCGAGGCAATTCCATCCACATGGCAGCATCCTGGAAAGGCTTCTTCCACGTGTCATCATCATGGTACCTCGTCCTTCTTGGATCACGAGCCAGGTCATCAGTCCAGGTAAAGAATCCCTGTCAAACAGAATACCAGATTATCAGTTTAAGTATCGAACTCTGTATAGACTTGTGAAATGAAATGCGATGTATAGACATGAAAACACAGGGAGTGTATAGACTTGGAATATACACGCAGGAGGGAGCAGTGTATAGACTTGCTGTGAAGAACAGTAATGTGTAGACTTCGATGAGAATAATGCATGAACACAGTGTATAGACTTAGAAGTCTAAAGGGGGTCGACCCATCTAATCAGGGGGTCGACCCATGATGCATGAATGAATACACTTCCAATGTGTAGACTTCGGACTTGCCATGATGTATAGACTTGGGGCATAAAAGCCACGATGTACGGACTTCATGAGACTTTAATGAAGACAGACGATGTATAGACTTCATGACTGATGCACGTGCAGACTCGTCCAATGTATACACTTGCTCAATGTTCAATCTTCATGAATGATGTACAGACTACCAAAGTGTAGACTTGCCAAGACAAAAGAACGATGTACATACTTAAACAATGCAAAGTCTATACAGGCTTTGAGGTTCATAATGTATGGACTTTGGCAACCCAACAGCTGTACAGACTTCCACTAAACAACGTTCTATAGACTTGGAAATCTGAACGGGAGGATGTATAGACTTGGCCCCTTGAAGGATGTACAGACTTTGAAGAAATCAAGCGATGTGAAGACTTTACCAATGTATGGACTTGGGCCAACAAAGAATCGATGGATGTATAGACTTTACGAGCACAGTCCAATGTATGGACTTTGCGAAGCATAGTCCAATGTATAGACTTCAAAGGCTTGAAGGCCCAATGTGCAGACTTGGAAGCTTGAACCAATGTAGAGACTTAACAGTCGCCTTGGCTGTACAGACTTGGTCACAAACTGAACAGTCGGTTGTATAGACTTGCACAAACCAAAGTCTGTACAGACTTGAAAAGAAAACCAATGTATAGACTTCGTGAGTGCCTAGAGGATGTACAAACTTAGTGACTGTACAGACTTGGAAGGCTCAGCGAAGGATGTACAAACTTCAACGAAGAGATGCACGATGTACATACATCATTCAAAGGCCAGTGTGAAGACTTCACGATGTATAGACTTTCCAAGTGAAAGGCTGTACAGACTTGAGCACAAAAGCTCTGTACAGACTTGATCAAGACAAGGCACTCGAGTGTATAGACTTCAAGTGAAACGACGGTAAAGCCATCAGTGTATAGACTTCAAGGGAAACGATGGTAAAACTACCGATGTATAGACTTGAAGGGAAACGTAGGTGAAACTTCCAATGTACAGACTTCGAAGTTGAACAGTTGGATGTACAGACGTAGAAGAACACTGATGAATGTACAAACTTCGAAGTTGAACAGTTGGATGTACATACTTCACCCCGATGTATAGACTTGGAAGATCAAGGGAGGATGTACAGACTTCACCTTAATACGTCTACAGTGTAGTGTATGGACTTTGAAGAATGATGCACAGTGCGATGTACAGACTTCATATGATGCGAGCTACAGTCCAATGTATAGACTTATGAAGTTCAACTGGTGAGTGTACAGACTTCACTAATGAGACGCTCGCTGTACAGACTTGGCACCGACCAATGTGAAGACTTGACAATGCTGAATGAACGAATGAGCAATGTATAGACAATGGGTGCCACACTGTGCAGACTTCACGATATATGGACTTGAGTGTTCGTGTGAGCTGCACTGTATAGACTTTAACAAAATGCCTAAGACGCTGCATGAGGCACAAGATAGACAGACAGTTTATAGACTTCACTCTGGGGGTGTCGACCCATTAGAGAAGAGGGTCGACCCACTACTGTCCATACTAAACAAGGAAAGGTATAGACTCTATGTTCATGCTGCAATGCACTGTGTAGACCTGTGAGTGTGTGCATAACAATATATAGACTCTGACTGCGTTATATACATAGACAACCTGATAAAAATAATTTCATCAAAATAAGAACAGTTGCCAAATCACTCAAAACAAGGTGTTGCCAATGAATTAAATCAATATGTCAGCACCATCAACACAGACGAGTCACAACAATCTCCCCCTTTTTGATGATGGCAACCCCCTATTAAGTAGAATAGCAATATCCTGTCATATAGATGCATTTTTGATGAAAAGCATGATTGGTTATTCAGATTATCATGCAAATGCTATGAATGCATGCAACTTCCTGCTAACCCTCTTTGGCCATAGCATGATGCATACCCTCCCCTGGATGAATTCAGAATTCAGACAGTGTATTCTCCCCCTTTGCCATCAACAAAGAGGAGGGAAAGGGAACACAAGGGAAAGATCAGGAAATCATCTGACTGGCATTCTGAACAAGTAGTTCAGGAATAAGAATTCTAAAGCATATAGTCTTCAGGCATATGAATTTAGAAACTACTTTCAGATAGAGTTCTGGTTTAAAGACTATATAATTTTGAGTTCATGCACTGCAATCAATGGATAAGTTGGCTGTGCATGATAAACCAATAAACCAGAATCACATTTGCATGAGAGAGTCAGTTTCAAAAATATCTTACTGTCATATACTCAACAAAAATAAATGAGAGATACCAAGTCATGTATTGAAACTAAACAAATTGACATTCATAAAATTACTTTTGAAGGAACAACATTTATCAATATGAGTTCATTTTGGGCAGTCAGGTACCATTTATCTTTTTGCTTAAGGGTATACGTTTATCAGACGCCAATACCCCTAGATACTCAACATGATGGACCATTCTGCTATGATCAAACTCAATATAAGTGATTTACATCTTGTTGTGTGAGGGTACACGTTTATCAGACGCCAGTTACCCCCAGGTATTCAATGAAACCACCCTACTGTTTTGATCATTTTATACAGAGATAGCTGATACACCTCATGACATGAGTGTTGTCCACTTCTTTGATAGATCACTCAATTTCTCAGTGATTTACAAGTCATTGCTCTGCCAATGTTATTTTTTAATGATTTTCAATATTTTTCAATATCTTTATTAATTGTCCTTTATATGTTTCAGAATGACTTGTTTAAGAACAATACACATACTTAGCTTCTCTAATCATGATTTCAGATTAGTTTTCAGATTTTAGATGTGATTAGCTTTGTCTGACATGAAATAAGAAAGGGGTTGAGAGGTTTATCAATTTTCAGCTTTCTTATATATAGATTGTAATCTTTAAACTCCAAAAATTATAAGATTTAAACCATTTGGTCAGTCTTTAAGCAATTCAAATTCTTATAAATGAAGAAGTCCATTTTCTATTGCTTAGAAATCAGAACTGACCAACAGATTGCCATATTGTCAGATTCAAGCATTCAGAGTTAAAGGATGAGTGAATTCAAGAAAGTTGAGGACCACTCTGAATTTCTAACAATACTCCCCCTGTCTATATGCATGCAGCTTTGCTAATGAATGGCAAGAATCAAGTATCGACTGTTATGATATGCATTACTTGCTCTACATGAAGACCTGACCCTTAGTACTTAGCGGAGAACCTGGTCACAAGGACCATCTCACACATAGTAAGACCCTCCAGACAGATTTCCCTATCTTTTAGTAACTTACCATTTGATATACCAGGGTTATGCAAAGAAATGCAGTGCAAGACAGTTCTATATGCATGTGGTTTTAGGTGAGAGAGATCTTAGACACAGACATGACTAAGTGATATGCAATGATGATCATGAGTGTGATGCAAACAAATATGAATGCATGCATGATCATGAGTCTGTTTTATCATCCACAGGTTTATTCAAGCTATCATATGCAAGTCCAAATCAAAAATTTTATGCAAAACAGCTGAACACATCATTCATCATGCTGAAATTTACATAAGCCAAGTTCTCTTCTAAGAAATTTAAATCTTTCATTCCCAAGTGGCTTAGTAAAAATATCAGCAATTTATTTTTCAGTTTCAATAAAATTTATTTTAATTTTCTTTTTATTTACAACATCTCTCAGAAAATGGTGTTTTATCTCTATATGCTTAGTCCTTGAATGGTGAACATGATTTTTAGCAAGGGATATGGCACTAGTATTATCACATAAAATTGGAATGCAATCCAATTTTATCTGATAATCATCTAGTTGGTGCTTGATCCATAGTACTTGGGCAGCACAATTACTTGCAGCAACATATTCAGCCTCAGCTGTAGACAAGGTTACAGTGTGTTGCTTTTTAGATGCCCAAGATACTAGACAGCCACCAAGGAATTGGCAATAACCACTAGTGCTCTTTCTATCTACTCGACACCCAGCATATTCTGCATCAGTGTAGGCTAGAAGATCTAACTCACACTTAGCAGGATACCAAAGACCTAGCTGTTGGGTGCCTAGTAAATATCTAAAAATCCTTTTCACAGCCTTAAGATGAGATTCTTTAGGACTAGCCTGAAACCTAGAGCATAAACACACTGCAAATTGAATATCAGGCCTAGATGCTGTAAGATAAAGAAGGGATCCGATCATACCTCTATATAGCCTTTGGTCCACTGGTTTACCTTTAGGATCTTCATCCAAACTGGTTGAGGTACCCATTGGAGCAGCTATTTCCTTGAGGTTGTCCATTTTGTATTTCTTCAATAAATTCTTTACGTACTTGGACTGAGAGATGAAAGTGCCATCCTCTGATTGTGTAACTTGCAGTCCAAGAAATAGTTTGAGCTCGCCCATTGAGCTCATTTCAAACTCATTAGTCATTATCTGAGAGAATTCCTCACACAATTTGGGGTTAGTTGACCCAAACACAATGTCATCAACATAAATCTGAATAATAAGAATATCTGAATGACTCACTTTGGTAAACAATGTTTGATCAACTATACCTCTTGTGAAATTCTTGTCGGTGAGGAACTTGCTCAACCTGTCATACCAAGCTCTAGGAGCTTGCTTTAAATCATAAAGAGCTTTATTGATTTTGTAAACATGATTAGGGAAATCTAAACATTCAAACCAGGAGGCTATCTCACATAGACATCCTCACTAATTTCCCCATTTAGGAAAGCAGATTTCACATCCATCTGCTGAAGATTTATACCTAGGGAGCATGCATAAGCCAATAATATTCTGATTGCTTCTAACCTAGCTATAGGGGCAAAAGACTCTTCAAAGTCTATTCCAAATTCCTGATTGTACCCCTGAGCTACAAGTCTGGCTTTATTTTTAATGACATTCCCTGATTCATCAGTTTTATTTCTAAACACCCATTTAGTCCCTATGACTGTTTCATGATCAGGAGGTGGAACCAAATGCCACACCTTATTCCTGTCAAATTGATTAAGCTCCTCATGCATGGCATTAATCCAATGCACATCTTGGAGAGCACAGTCAATGGACTTGGGTTCTATATTTGAAACAAAAGCATAAGCATTCAATTCATGTTGAATTCTCAAGTGGCCTCTAGTCCTAGGGGGGTCATGCAGATTTCCAATTACATTATCTACAGGATGATCCTTAAGATATCTGATGTTTACAATTGGATTATCATGAGTTTGATTTATCTCCCTCTGAACTGTAGGCTCTTCTTCATCAAGCTCTCTATGTCCTTCTTCATCCTCGGATTTGTCTGCAGGATCTCCTTCCTTCAGAATTTCACCACTGTCTTCATTCCTGCATTGACCAACATTAGTATTTACCAAGGATTCATCAAAAACTATATGTGGAGATTCTTCAACAGTTTTAGAATTCAAATTGTACACTCTATATGCTCGGGTGTTTTCAGAATAACCAAGAAAGATTCCTGGTTCACCTTTAGGTTCAAATTTATCAAGGTCTCTTTTATCATTTATATGAATGAAACATTTACATCTAAAAACCTTGAAGTGAGCAATAGAAGGTTTCTTACCCTTTAAGATCTCATATGGTGTTTTCTGGGTAGAAGGTCTTACCATGGCTCTGCTAATTACATAACAGGAAGTGTTCACTGCTTCAGCCCAGAATTTCCTAGGTAGACCACCTTCAACAAGGAGTGTACGACCCATCTCCACTAGGGTTCTGTTCCTTCTTTCCACAACTCCATTCTGCTCAGGTGTCCTTGGTGAGGAGTACCTATGGTTGATTCCATTTGACCTGCAGAATTCATCAAACTGTGAGTTTTAAAACTCACCTCCATGATCAGTCAAAATGTTTTCAATTTTTTGATTTATTCTAACATAGAACTCCTGAAATTCTGAAAATGCATCACTCTTATGAGATAAGAAATAAACCCAAGTATATCTAGAAAAGTCATCTACCATGACAAACCTATACTTCCTCCCTGATAAGCTAACAGATCTGGTTGGCCCAAAAAGGTCCATGAGTATTAGCTCATAGGGTTTAGAAGACAGATTTTCAGTTCTAGACTTAAATGACTTTCTAGTTATCTTTGATTGAGTGCATGCATCACAGATTTTATTTTCCTTTTTGAAGGAAACTTCAGGAAGTCCTCTAACCATGCCATGCTTATTCAGTTTATGCAAAACAGTGTAACTAGCATGACCTAACCTACGATGCCATAAAAATGCTAAGTCTTCTCTACTGGCAGTAAGGCAAAGGTTAGTATGTTGAATGTCATCTAAATCTATCATGTATGTATTATTTATTCTTTTTCCAGAAAATTTGACAATTTCAGAATCAGGTTCAAAAACCTTGCAGCATTGAGAATCAAATAAAACCTTATATCCTTTATCACACAACTGGCTGATACTAAGTAAATTATAAGCTAACCCTTCAACCAGCATAACATCATCAATGCAGCAGGTAGAACACTTACCTACCTTACCTGATCCAATAATCCTACCCTTTGTGTTGCTTCCAAAGGTGACAAGGCCTTCTAGTTTCTCAGTCAGCATGCAGAACTTGGCCTTATCTCCTGTCATATGCCTGGAGCAGCCGCTATCCAAGTACCACAAGTTGTTCTTGGCTGCCAGACATACCTGCATACACAATTAGGTAGAGAGGTTTGGAACCCAAGACTGATTGGGCTCCATAACAGAAGAAGTAGAAGCAAGGCAAGAAAGCAAGTTTTTCGGAATCCACATTTGTTTAAATGAATTTTGTTCAGTGGATCCTATAGGTTTTCTTCTGTTGTTGTTCCTCTTCTTTTTGTTATTTTTCTTCTTATTTGCACCAACATGATTATTGACATTGTTGTTTCTTTGCCAGTGCCTTGGCCAGGTTGCATTCATGGAATTGTGGCCATAGTAGTTCCTGGGCTGGCTGTGGAAATGTTGGTTCCTAGGTGTCCAATAACCATACCCATTAACCCAATTTCTAGTGTAAGGTCTTTGATATTATGCAGCCTGATATGCAAGACCTGTATGCTTCCCCGGAGTTCTAGTCCAACCTAACCTATTGAAATAGGTTGACTGTGCATTGTAACGGGTCTGAACTCTGGGTTGGTAGAAATGGTTGGGTTGACTCTTAGCAGCATTCTGTCTCCCCTGCACCTTGGACCCTGCTGACCTATTCATAGGTTTGTTTTGGGTCTTCTTCAGAGGTGGAGGTGATGGTGGAGACTTGGTTACCTTGACCTGGTGTTTATAAGACTGGGTAGCTTGACCCCTAACCTGAGATTGAGCCTTTGGATTTTGCTTGGATGTGCTAGCTCTACTAGGCTCACTGACTTTTTGTTTGCCCTTCTTCTCAGCACTGGTCTTTTTTAGATTAGCATTTTTGTTCATTGAATTGTTTGGATTCATGCTAATTAGAGGTCCTTTTTCTTTTGTGCAACAAATGAAATAGTTTTCATTCCAAAGGTTTTCGTTGCACTTGAATTAAATCCTAGGCCCTCTTTTCTGAAATTGACCTTTGACCCTAACAAAGCATTTAAGTTATCTGTTCCTTGGGTCATTTTCTCAATGGTTCTCAGTTTATCCTCATTATCTTTCTGAATTTCATCAATAGACTTTTTCAGTTCATTATTTACATTGAGGACAGTTTCATATTTTTCAGAAACAATTTTTACTTCACTCTCACATTTCTAAATTTTCAGCTTCCACTCATCAATTTCATTTTCAAGCCTCACATTCTCTTCCCTAGAAGCTTTTAACTCATTTTTGATTTCATCTAATTCAGAACATGTGAGTTTCAAATTTTTATTCTCAGATTCTAAACATGCAATTTTATTAGTTAGAGTTTTATCATTTTGAATGGAATTGATCTTTCTTCTCAGATGCCTGTTTTCTTTTCTAATATCATCAGCTCTATCAGCTATATCATGGTAGGCATCTACCCAATCAGCGATAGTAAAATTTTCAAATCTAGTGTTTCCCTCATCTGAGTCCTCTTCTCTATCTTCTGAGCTTGTTGCCATAAGGCAAATGGGCTTCTCAGATTCGGCTTCACTGTCTGAAGTGTTGCTCAGGGAGCCTTCATCTTCATGACTCCAGGTACTCACCATTGCTTTCTCTTTCGTGTTCCTTCTCTTTGACTTGTCCTTATATTTTTGATTATCTGGACAGTCAGCTTTCAGATGGCCTGGTTTCCTGCATTAATAACAAGTGTTAGTTTCAGTTTTCTTTGCAGGGTTGTGTTTATACCTTATGTCCCATCGGCCGCCACTGTATTTCTTTTGGTCGAATGGTCCTGCTCCTTTTCTGAGAAATCGCCTGAACTCTGGTCATCATGGCCATCTCAGAACGAGTCATATCTTCTTCTTCATTCGGGCTCTCCTCTGATGATGAAGAACTGTTGGAGCTGGATTTGTTGGATTTGCTGGAACCAGCCTTCAGCGCTATCGCTTCTTCTTCCTTTCAGCTTATTCTATCCTTGGCATATTAATCTCATATGCCATCAGCGAGCCAATTAGCTCATCAGCTCTTGTATTGCGCAAGTCCCTTGACTCCTCCATCACAGTAGCTTTCGTATGCCAGGCATGAGTCAAGGACCGAAGTATCTTCCTTACTAAATCATATTCTGTCAGAGGTTTCCCGAGACCTCTTAGACCATTGGTGATGATTGTCAGTCGAGCATACATTTCTTTGATGGTCTCGTTTGGCTTCACCTTGAAGGCTTCATACTCAGACACTAGGAAATTAGCCTTCGTCTCCCTGACTTGAGAAGTCCCCTCATGGATAACTTCCAGTGCATCCCACATCTGCTTGGCTGAAGTGTATGCTAACACGCGGGAGAATTCTGTAGGGTGCAGAGAGCACTGGATGGCGTTTATGGCACTCCAATTCAGCGTGGACCTTCTGATCTCCTCCTTGGTCCAGACATCTTCATTCGGGGACAGCTCATAAGGTCCCTTGCTAACAACCTTCCAGATCTCGTAATCTTTAGCCCTCAGAAACACTTGCATATGATTCTTCCAGTATGCGTAGTTAGATCCATCGAAGAATGGGGCTTTGTGGTTGAGTGACCTTCAGCTATCATCCCTCGAGCATCCATCTCTTCCTATCCTCTTCGGGCGATGAGTCCCTGTAGAAGAGTATGATCTGATACCAATTGTTGTGTTAGATGGACACAGTCTATCTCCACTAACTGTGGATCTAGAGGGGGGTGAATAGATCTAATGCCTAATTAAAAGCTAGTATAAGCTCTAATGCGGAATATAGGCAAATATCAAGTAAACCAAAAGAAGATGCACTAAGCAAAGGGTCGACCCATGCAGCCACACAGCATATCACTATCTCGAATACTAGATATGAACATGAGCGATATTAGCTATGATGCTAAGTAAGGAAACCCATCGCACACAATTCAAAGACAATCACACAACCACAATGCACCCAAGAATTTTAGGTGGTTCGGTTAAAGACCTACGTCCACCCCACACTCAACAGAGTATGGCTTACTGCTGCGCAGTACAACTTGCGTCTGCTGGGCACTACAGCTTGGCCTACAAACCGCTGAGCAACACAGCTTGCTGTCCGAGACAAGTCTCGCCTGCTGAGGATTACAGCTTCACCTGTCCAGTGGAATCCTCCACTGCAACTGCTGGGGTTTATAGCTTACCCGTCCAGAGGAAGCACCTCTGTAAAACAGCTGACTCACAGCTTGAAGAAGCAATAGTTCGGAATTAAAAGTGCAGAAGCAAAATGAAAAAGAAAACCCCAAAGGGGAATGTAGCTCTAATGAGCAAATGCTCAGCTCTGGTATCTGAACCAAAAGACTGAGTACAATCTTCTCGAACAAGCTCTCTCAATCTCACTCTCTCAACTCATCTCTTCTCACTTTCTCTTCTTCTCTGTTTTCTTTCTTCTCACAGTGGATCGATGGCTCTATGCTGTATAGACTTTTCTTCTCTTCAGTCGATCAGCCTCCATCTGAAGATGAAGGCTTCATTATATACTAGCAGCAGGTGGATGAGGGCACGTGACTTCCACATTTCCCGCCCAGAGAATTCGCTAGAACCGAGGCAATTCCATCCACATGGCAGCATCTTGGAAAGGCTTCTTCCACGTGTCATCATCATGGTACCTCGTCCTTCTTGGATCACGAGCCAGGTCATCAGTCCAGGTAAAGAATCCATGTCAGAAAAAATACCAGATTATCAGTTTAAGTATCGAACTCTGTATAGACTTGTGAAATGAAATGCGATGTATAGACATGAAAACACAGGGAGTGTATAGACTTGGAATATACAGGCAGGAGGGAGCAGTGTATAGACTTGCTGTGAAGAACAGTAATGTGTAGACTTCGATGAGAACAATGCATGAACACAGTGTATAGACTTAGGAGTCTAAAGGGGGTCGACCCATCTAATCAGGGGGTCGACCCATGATGCATGAATGAATACACTTCCAATGTGTAGACTTCAGACTTGCCATGATGTATAGACTTGGAGCACAAAAGCCACGATGTACAGACTTCATGAGACTTTAATGAAGATAGACGATGTATAGACTTCATGAGACTTTAATGAAGACAGACGATGTATAGACTTCATGACTGATGCACGATGCAGACTCATCCAATGTATACACTTGCTCAATGTTCAATCTTCACGAATGATGTACAGACTACCAAAGTGTAGACTTGCCAACACAAAAGAATGATGTACAGACTTAAACAAGGCAAAGCCTATACAGGCTTTGAGGTTCACAATGTATGGACTTTGGCAACCCAACGGCTGTACAGACTTCCACTAAATAATGTTGTATAGACTTGGAAATCTGAACGGGAGGATGTATAGACTTGGCCCCTTGAAGGATGTACATACTTTGAAGAAATCAGGCGATGTGAAGACTTTACCAATGTATGGACTTGGGCCAACAAAGAACCGATGGATGTATAGACTTTACGAGCACAGTCCAATGTATGGACTTTGCGAAGCACAATCCAATGTATAGACTTCAAAGTCTTGAAGGCCCAATGTGTAGACTTGGAAGCTTGAACCAATGTACAGACTTAACAGTCGCCTTGGCTGTACAGACTTGGTCACAAACTGAACAGTCAGTTGTATAGACTGGCACAAACCAAAGTCTGTACAGACTTGAAAAGAAAACCAATGTATAGACTTCGTGAGCGCCTAGAGGATGTACAGACTTAGTGACTGTACAGACTTGGAAGGCTCAACGAAGGATGTACAAACTTCAACGAAGAGATGCACGATGTACAGACATCATTCAAAGGCCAGTGTGAAGACTTCACGATGTATAGACTTTCCAAGTGAAAGGCTGTACAGACTTGAGCACAGAAGCTCTGTACATGCTTGATCAAGACAAGGCAGTCGAGTGTATAGACTTCAAGTGAAACGACGGTAAAGCCATCAGTGTATATACTTCAAGGGAAACGATGGTTAAACTACCGATGTATAGACTTGAAGGGAAACGTAGGTGAAACTTCCAATGTACAGACTTCGAAGTTGAATAGTTGGATGTACAGACATGGAAGAACACTGATGAATGTACAGACTTCGAAGTTGAACAGTTGGATGTACAGACTTCACCCCGATGTATAGACTTGGAAGATCAAGGGAGGATGTACAGACTTCACCTTAATGCGTCTATAGTGTAGTGTATGGACTTTGAAGAATGATGCACATTACGATGTACAAACTTCATATGATGCGAGCTACAGTCCAATGTATAGACTTATGAAGTTCAACTAGTGAGTGTACAGACTTCACCAATGAGACGCTCGCTGTACAGACTTGGCACCGACCAATGTGAAGACTTGACAATGCTAAATGAACCAATGAGCAATGTATAGACAATGGGTGCCACACTGTGTAGACTTCACGATGTATGGACTTGAGTGTTCGTGTGAGCTACACGGTATAGACTTTAACAAAATGCCTAAGACGCTGCATGAGACACAAGACAGACAGACAGTTTATAGACTTCACTCTGGGGGCGTCGACCCATCAGAGAAGAGGGTCGACCCACTACTGTCCAGACTAAATAAGGAAAGGTATAGACTCTATGTTCATGCTGCAATGCACTGTGTAGACCTGTTAGTGTGTGCATAACAATATATAGACTCTGACTGCATTATATACACAGACAACCTGATAAAAACAATTTCATCAAAATAAGAACAGTTGCTAAATCACTCAAAACAAGGTGTTGCCAATGAATTAAATCAATATGTCAGCACCATCAACACAGAGGAGTCACAACAGGGTGTCGATGGCCCAGCCCGTGGGGAAGGGGTATAATGGTGGACTATCGTATAGAGGTGGAATGGAGATTGTGGGCCAAGGGGCCCACTAAGAAAGGGATCGAAGGGATCAAAGAATGCGTGACCCCTCGATATGGATTCCCTCATCTCAAGGTCCCATGTGTAGAATTCTAGAAGGTGTTGATGGTCACCTTCATCCATGAAGGGAGATGGGACGGTGGTCTCAAATGGAAAGTATGGTTCCACCCTTGGGATAAAAGGAATGAAATCATGCTCGGTCGGCAAGGGGAGGAGTAGAAGAACTTCCGTGGTGACATGACCCACGGTGTACACAGAGGTAATGGACCCTAAGGCGGGGTGGGTGAAGCTACAACTTGTGGGTTGGTTGAAGCCTCGGGCCAATAAGTGCGTCAACTTCCATTGCCAGTCTAAACCCATAATAAGGTCATCCAAAGTATCAACATGGTGACTAGACCAGAATGTAGTGTGGTAGGAGTTGACGGGCACTAAAGGTGGTGAAGGGTCCATGGATGGGTAGGGAGGTGGGACCAAGCCATCCTTGAGCCAGCTAAGTAGTGACTCGGTGATGAAAAGCGTTCCCGTTAGAAACACGGGTGGCCCAGGCTGAGGTGGCTCCACACAAAGATTGGAAGATGAGGGTGGTGGCAATAGAGCTCTCATGGGTGGGGTAAGAGGATCCACCATGATGCGGATTGGACCTTGGGATGGAACCATATATGGCACCGAGTTGGGACTACCGGCTGCTACCTCCTTAGGCTCGTGCTTGGTTCCATCCCGGCTAGGAGGTAGGCAAGGGGGAAGCAGGGACTCAATATAAGCACACCTCTTATCCACACTATCGAAATGATTTGGAAGAGTTCGGAAATGGTGGGGTTTGGAGTAGGAGTGATGTGATGGACTCTCCCATATGAACTCGGCTTAGTCGTGGACCTAGGCGCTTCTACATGCACGGCGCTTTGCCTCCGATTATGGCCCACTTGGGTGGAGGTGATTGGGTGGGGTCGGTTGGAGGTGATCGGGCCGGGTAGGTAGACCTTCCTAAGTTCACCCTTCATCTCATGCCATGACTCGATGGGCCTTTGCCTCCTAACCTCTCTCATGCGCTCAATGCTCTCCCATTTCCAGGCGGCTTTGTGGACAAGTCTCTCTTGGGCAAAACTGACTTGCATGGCATCGGACATGGTGTAACATTCAAAATATTTTTCCATGGCGGCCTCCCACTTGAGGTAGTCGCCCGGGTCATTGGAGCCATAAAAAACCGAGGCTTCGGGCCTACGGAAGTGGAGAGGGTGGTTGCCAAGCCCATGGGTGGACCAATGGCCATATCGCCTGGGCGACCGGGAGTCCATTAGAAACTGGGGACTAAACGATTGACATGCCGACACAAAGTGACAAGACAAACCAACTGGACACGACCTTAAACACTAATGCAATGTTGGAGTGCGGACTAATGCACACTAAGGACCCTAGATATAAACCAAGATCCGATACGTTGGCGGAGTTACGGGATCCGAAGATCCTCTCGCGCAAGTGTGCGGTCTTCCCGATAGGCGTAGCCTAACATTCAGACAACACCTTTTAATATACCGAATAAAGGTATGCGATGCAACCTTGGACCGACTTAAACTTAGACTCGACATAAATGACTCTTTTTTTTGTATTTTTGTGGACTTAGACACAAAGACTACCCTAGACTCAACTGGCTCTGATACCAAACTGATGCGGGATGGACTGAGGGACCAACTCTATAGGATGCGAGCCTCGGACTCAAGATGCAGATGCGACCAGCAACATACGAGTATGAGAGACACTAGGCCCGACACTACGAGCTCCTATGGGCTATACGTCGCTAACAGAAATGCAAGCTCACTCGTCGTCCCAAACGAGGGAAACGTGGATCGTGCACGATTGCGGAACCGACAGAGTTAAGGGTAGTCGACTCAATTCCATGCTCGGATTGAGCCATGGGACGGGTCACTCTCTCGCTCACAGCGGTGACATGGACTCACGGGCTAGGTTCCTATCGCACTCAAGCAGCGGCCTACGATCGTATACTAGCTAAGCAAATGTAATGCCATGTAGTTAAGACCGTTACCTGCACGCTCCCGGCGTGGGGAAGACAACCCCAGCTAAATCCGCACTCCTGGTTAACAAATATTACAGCGGTACAAATATTTTGACACACTCCACGCAGGGAGGTAATAGGTCACATGTGGGGCCCGGGAGTCTCGGGAAGTGGGTTGACGGGCAGCATCTTGATGTCGCTCCGACGGTGCTGAAACTCCCGTTTTAGTGCTGTCCGGACGGCGCGATCTGTGGGTATGTGGGGCCCACGTGCTGCTCAATCCTCCGGACTTGGTAGGGTGGGTCCCGATGTGATGGTGACACTTGGTGGCACGCTCCCCGGGACGACGGCTGAGTTGGAACACCGATCGGACGTCGATCGGCTCCGATCGGCTCCGATCTCCAAGTCTTGGAGTTGCTGCCCACGGATCTGTTGCTTCTATTTTACAGCACGCAATCCGGCGAGATCTGATGCTGCGATCACTCCTGACGTCGAATCGACACGCAAGAGGTATCGTTGGAAATATCTTTCGAAGTACTTTGACCCTCTACGACTCCAGAAACTTCGTTGAGATCGTGCTTCTGATTGGGGATTTTAGAACCGGACTGATCTCAGTTTCAGATCTGGCTGGGCAGAACTAAAGTTTCCTAAGAGTTGGCGTTGACCGTAGGGTAGACCTCTGATTCAGACCTCAAGCACTTCATAAAAGTTGTAGAGGGGAGAGAGAGGAAAACGGCATTATTTTTTATGATCGATTTGGTGGAAGTTTGAATAGGGAAAGATATTTTATACTGGTGGGTGGTCGGATCTGGACAGAGGCAGACAGAACTGAGTGGGATATGTAAGGGAATTTTAGAAAATAGGTGAAGGCCTTTAGAAATTCCATAAAAATTCGTGGTTGGAAGGGGTGTTGGACAGAACCTCCAGTAAAATTGGGGTCTCCAGGAAAAATCAAAAGGTGGGTGGAAGATGGGATGTTCAGGGTTGCTATCACAGTAGACAAAAACCTGACAGATCTGGAAGGAAATGAAGAATGAAAAAGAAAAAATGGAAAAGAAAAACTAGAGGCCAAACCAATTTTTCTGGAACGTGGAGGGATCCTCTGGAACACACTCTAAAAGTTAGGGCTCCAGAAGATCTCGTGGAAGGGAGTAGAATTTCGTGGGGGGTCTATCCTGAGTGGACAGAACTCCGGCGAACACAATGGTTGTGCGATGGCGGCACGGTGGCGGCGGCGGCGGCGACGACGGCGACGATCTCCGGAACCGATAGAGGAGGCTTCACACCTCGGAATCACAGCCTTCCCAGCTGCTGAAGGGGGAGAGAGGAGAGAGAGAGGGGGCGGCCCTTGCTCATGGAGGAAATTCCAATATTTTCTTCTCATTAATTCCACTCAAAATGAAAATACAAGGTTGTTATAGAAAATACAAAAAGACTAGTTCTATCCCTAGATCTAGGATTGGTGGGGGGTAAAAGTGGGAGTCCACAATTTATTTCTCCCATGTGATTTGGAACAAATAAAATAAGATTTCAATCCTAATAAACTATATTATACATGGGGCACCCCCTTGACTTATGTGTTTCAAATTTTGAATTTTGTAACCCTTTGTCCCCCCTTGGTCTAACCCTTCTAGAAGCCCACCTTGGAGGGTTGACTAACCCCACATGGGCCCAATAGCTGAGGTGGATCAACAGGAGAAGGGATGGGGGGCCCGCGGGACCCAGGTGGTCCCAAATTACAAATATACCCCTTTTACAATCTGAATAAAGCCAAATAAACACACATTACACACAAATAAAATCCAGTAAATATGATAAATACTAAGACTCAAGGGGGAGTCTCAAGACTGTCTCTGAGTCAGATGGAAGCTGATGTAGCTCGAGTGGTGCTCCGCGTACGGTACCGACGGCTCGTCGGATCGTGCTTCTCGATCGCTCTGGTGTCTGCACCAATTCTCCCCGGGTGGGAGAAACTCGACCCTGTCGAGTAAGGGTCTGCATCGCTCTAATAGCACTCCGGTAGATCCGAATCTAGCCTCTGTAACTCTCCACGGGTTATCCAAGTATCCTCGGTGGCGGGTCACCCTCTCCATCGCACTAGGCAGCACGGGTAGGATCCACTCCTGGTAACAGTCACCTACTCATCCAGTATATGATCTATATGCTCTTGCTGCCGTGGAAATGGGGCTGGTGGTGGACACTCAGGTGTGGGATCACTCTCAATGGGAGGAGATGACCCGAAAGGCTCACTAGGGATCACCGCTGGGTCCCTATATGCAACTAGATCCGACACATTGAAAGTTGAGCTTATACCATATTCTCGGGCAGGTCCACAATATACGCATTGGATCCAACACATTTCAACACTCAAATGGACCGGCTCCGTGAGCTTGTAATTTCTTTACAGTTCCAGAGAGAAACCGTTCAGGTCTAACCCAGATCATGACATATTCACCATCTTGGAACTCACGGTGGTGTCGATGGGCATCGGCTAACTCCTTATACCGTGCATTGCTGGCCTCAATGTGATGACGGACGTCGTCATGCAGACTCCTAACATGCTTAGCAAAAAGAAAAACACACGGATGCACACATGACCCTAAACAACCCTACCATTAGTCCGACCCAATCATATGCAAGGTGGTCCAGGACATCCGAATGTGTGCCATGCATGCCCTAGGTGTGACCGAATGTCGGTACAATCATAAGATGGTCCTTTGGATTTGGGAGGTTTGTGTGGACCAGGAGGGTTGGGTGTCTCTCACTCATGAACGGACTCGGTGGGTGTCGATGGCCCAGCCCGTGGGGAAGGGGTATAATGGTGGACTCCCCTAAAGAGGTGGAATGGAGATTGTGGGCCAAGGGGCCCACTAAGAAAGGGATCGAAGGGATCAAAGAATGCGTGACCCCTCGAGATGGATTCCCTCATCTCAAGGTCCCATGTGTAGAATTCTAGAAGGTGTTGATGGTCACCTTCATCCATGAAGGGAGATGGGATGGTGGTCTCATATGGAAAGTATGGTTCCTCCCTTGGGATAAAAGGAATGAAATCATGCGCGGCCGGTAAGGGGAGGAGTAGAAGAACCTCCATGGTGACATGACCCACGGTGTACACAGAGGTAATGGACCCTAAGGCGGGGTGGGTGAAGCTACAACTTGTGGGTTGGTTGAAGCCTCGGGCAAATAAGTGTGTCAACTTCCATTGCCAGTCTAAACTCATAATAAGGTCATCCAATGTATCAACATGGTGACTAGACCGGAATGTAGTGTGGTAGGAGTTGACGGGCACCAAAGGTAGTGTAGGGTCCATGGATGGGTACGGAGGTGGGACCAAGCCATCCTTGAGCCAGCTAAGTAGTGGCTCGGCGATGAAAAGCGTTCCCGTTAGAAACACGGGTGGCTCAGGCTGAGGTGGCTCCACACAAAGATTAGAAGATGAGGGTGGTGGCAATGGAGCTCTCATAGGTGGGGTAAGAGGATCCACCATGATGCGGATTGGACCTTGGGATGGAACCACATATGGCACCGAGTTGGGACTACCGGCTGCTACCTCCTTAGGCTCGTGCTTGGTTCCATCCCGGCTAGGAGGTAGGAAAGGGGGAACCAAGGACTCAATATAAGCACACCTCCTATCCACTGTATCTGAAATGACTTGGAAGAGTTCGGCAATGGTGGGGTTTGGAGTAGGAGCGATGTGATGGACTCTCCTATATGAACTTGACTTAGTCGTGGACCTAGGTGCTTCTACATGCGCGGCGCTTTGCCTCCGATTATGGCCCAGTAGGGTGGAGGTGATTGGGTGGGGTCGGTTGGAGGTGATCGGGCTGGGTAGGTAGACCTTCCTAAGTTCACCCTTCATCTCATGCCACGACTCGATGGGCCTTTGCCTCCTAACCTCTCTCATGCACTCAATGCTCTCCCATTTCTAGGCGGCTTTGTGGACAAGTCTCTCTTGGGCAAAACTGACTTGCATGGCATCGGACATGGTGTAATATTCAAAATATTTGTCCATGGCGACCTCCCACTTGAGGTAGTCGCCCGGGTCATTGGAGCCATAAAAATCTGAGGCTTCGGGCCTACGGAAGTGGAGAGGGTAGTTGCCAAGCCCATGGGTGGACCAATGGCCATATCACCTGGGCGACCGGGAGTCCATTGGAAAATGGGGACTAAACGATGGACATGCCGACACAAAGTGACAAGACAAACCAACTGGACACGACCTTAAACACTAATGCAAGGTTGGAGTGTGGACTAATGCACACTAAGGACCCTAGACTTAAACCAAGATCCGGTACGTTGGCGGAGTTACGGGATCCGAAGATCCTCTCGCGTAAGTATGCGGTCTTCCCGATAGGCGTAGCCTAACATTCGGACAACACCTTTTAATATACCGAATAAAGGTATGCGATGCAATCTTGGACCGACTTAAACTTAGACTCGACTTAAATGACTCTTTTTTTTGTATTTTTGTGGACTTAGACACAAAGACTACCCTAGACTCAACTGGCTCTGATACCAAACTGATGCGGGACGGACTGAGGGACCGACTCTATAGGATGCGAGCCTCGGAATCAAGATGCAGACGCGACCAGCAACATACGAGTATGAGAGACACTAGGCCCGACACTACGAGCTCCTATGAGCTAAATATCGCTAACAGAAATGCAAGCTCACTCGTCGTCCCAAACGAGGGAAACGCGGATCGTGCACGGTTGAGGAACCGGCCACGTTAAGGGTAGTCGACTCAATTCTGTGCTCGGATCGAGCCATGGGATGGGTCACTCTCTCGCTCACAGCAGTGACATGGACTCACGGGCTAGGTTCCTATTGCACTCAAGCAGCGGCCTACGATCATATACTAGCTAAGCAAATGTAATGCCATGGAGTTAAGACCGTTACCTCCACGCTCCCGGCGTGGGGAAGACAACCCCGGCAAAATCCGTACTCCTGGTTAACAAATATTACAGCGGTACAAATATTTTGACCCACTCCACGTAGGGAGGTAACAGGTCACATGTGGGGCCCGGGAGTCTCGAGAAGTGGGTTGACGGGTAGAATCTTGATGTCGCTCCGACGGTGCCGAAACTCGCGTTTTAGTGCTGTCCGGACGGCGCGATCTGTGGGTACGTGAGGCCCACGTGCTGCTCAGTCCTCCGGACCTGGCGGGTTGGGTCCCGCTGTGATGGTGACACCTGGTGGCACGCTCCCCTGGATGGCGGCCGGGCTGGAACACTGGTCGGAGGCCGATCGGCTCCGATCTCCAAGTCTTGGAGTTGCTGCCCACGGATCTGTTGCTTCTGTTTTACAGCACGCGATCCGGCGAGATCTGCTGCTACGATCACTCCCGACGTCGGATCGACGCGCAAGAGATATCGTTGGAAAGCTCTTTCGAAGTACTTCGACCCTCTATGACTCCAGAAACTTTGTTGGGATCGTGCTTCTGATGGGGGATTTTAGAACCGGACTGATCTCAGTTTCAGATCTGGCCGGGCAGAACAAAAGTTTCCTGAGAGATGGCATTGACCGCATGGTAGACCTCTGATTCAGACCTCGAGCTCTTCATAAAAGTTGTAGAGGGGAGAGAGAGGAAAACGGCAATAATTTTTATGACCGATTTTGTGGAAGTTTGAATAGGGAAAGATATTTTATACTGGTGGGTGGTCGGATCTGGACAGAGGCAGACAGAACTGAGTTATAGCTCCAGAAGAACGAAAATGAAAAAATGTAAAATAAAAACAAGAGGCCAAACCAATTTTTCTGGAATGTGGAGGGAACCTCTGGAACACACTCTGAAAGTTAGGGCTCCAGAAGATCTCGTGGAAGGGAGCAGAAAATCATGGAAGGGGGGTCTATCTTGAGTGGATAGAACTCCGGCGAACACGACGGTGGTGCGATGGCGGCACGGCGGCGGCGGCGGCGACGATCTCCGGAACTAATAGAGGAGGCTTCACACCTCAGAATCATAGCCTTCCCAGCTGCTGAAGGGGGAGAGAGGAGAGAGAGAGGGGGCGGCCCTTGCTCATGGAGGAAATTCCAAGATTTTCTTCTCATTAATTCCACTCAAAATGAAAATACAATGTTCTTATAGAAAATACAAAAAGACTAGTTCTATCCCTAGATCTAGGATTGGTGGGGGGTAAAAGAGGGAGTCCACAATTTATTTCTCCCATGTGATTTGGAACAAATAAAATAAGATTTCAATCCTAATAAACTATATTATACATGTGGCACCCCCTTGACTTATGTGTTCCAAATTTTGAATTGTGTTACCCTTTGTCCCCCCTTGGTCTAACCCTTCTAGAAGCCCACCTTGGAGGGTTGACTAACCCCACATGGGCCCAATAGTGAGGTTGATCAATGGGAGAAGGGATGGGGGGCCCGCGGGACCCAGGTGGTCCCAAATTACAAATAAACCCCTTTTACAATCCGAATTACAATCCGAATAAAGCCAAATAAACACACATTACACACAAATAAAATCACAGTGAATATGATAAATACTAAGACTCAAGGGGGAGTCTCCAGACTGTCTCCGAGCCAGATGGAAGCTGATGTAGCTCGAGTGGTGCTCTGCGTACGGTACCGACAGCTCACCGGTTCGTGCTTCTCGATCGCTCTGGTGTTCGCACCAACTGACCTTCATATTCAGCTACGATTGATTTCGTTGCTTCAAAGCAGTAAACTCCGCCGCCTTCTTTTTTTTTTTCAACCCCAAATCACCTAATCGACTTAAAGGGAGAGTGCACCCCTTTCCAGAGAAAGGAATGTACCCACTCCACCTTCATGCCACTAGATGAAATTTTATTGCATAAAAGTTGTATATTGTTCAATGGGACTAAGCCCCTTAGGTACATACAGCAAAAATGAAAATTAACTCTATACAGCTCCAACTGTGGAGAGTAAAGGAGACTAAATCAAAACTATACATGTCTAATGCGTATGTTTGGTATGTTGGCAGCATCAGCTGTAGCAGCTCCTCTAGCAATAAGTGGCAGCTCCTTTGTCGATGCAAATTCAGTATTGTGGCCTACTATGACAGCATGATTAGCCAACGCATCCGCTAGCATGTTAGTTTCCCTGTATGTATGTACAATCAAGCATTGAAACCTGTTGAATATATCTTTGAGTTTATACCACCATGGAAGGAAAGACCAAGGGGGGCTTTTATTGTCCTTTAATAATTCCACCAAGACTAATGAATCCGTGTATATAACCGAGATAGGTATCTTATGCTGTTGTGCTAATCTGAGGCCATCAAGGAGGGCTCTACCTTCAGCAACCATGTTGGAACCCCATCCATTTGTATTCCCATTTTTTGAATTCGGTTATCAGTTGGTACGGCGTGATTTAAATTCTTCCAGTAGAATAGTGCTGCACGAGGAGGAAATTTATGATGCCATAATTTGACAACTGAGTTACCTGCCACCTATCCTTTAATGTGTCTATATGTAGACTTGGTATCAAAATTTCCATTATTAGTGAATGACCAAACAGATATATCACTCCCTTCCTGGATAGCAAACCTGAGTATATCATTCCTCAAGTTACTATCTTCAATACATTGCCAAATCGAATGTTGATGATCAGCTAATGCATCCTGTACTGAGCAATCCATAATTTGAGGCATGTGAGAAGAAATATAGTCTTTCAAATGCTTGTCCTTGAACCATAAATCCTTGAGAAAATTTGTATTAGCTCCATTGAACACTATCTTCCTCATACTAGCTAATAAAACCTTTCTAGCCTTTTCAAAATCCCTGACTTTGATACCAACAGGAAAAGGAATTTTGCAGTCTGAGATGTGCTGATTTTGAATATATTTACTCTTGATAAAAGTTGCCCACAGAGAATTACTTTGTAAGGACAGCCACCGTTGTTTCACATATGAACACAATTGAATGTCTGCTAATCTACGGATGCCTAAGCCACCATCATAGTATGGTCTACAGACCTTATTCCAAGATACCCAGTGTTTCCTGTGAACACTTTCAGCTCCTTGCCATAAGAAATTGGAACATATTTGCTCAATTTGCTTATGTATAGTATATGGAATAGCAGCAGCACTTGCTGAGTAAATGGGAATTGAAGATAGCACTGACTCAATGAGAGTGATTCTACCTGCCTGGGAGAGGAGCTTACTTTGCCATCCAGCAAGCTTTGCATTAATTTTATCAAGTAGATATTTAAAATGTGGAACTTTGGTCTTACCTTTGAATAAAAGAATTCCCAAATAGCTGATGCTGCTAGTTTTATATTGAAAGGCAGTTCTCTGTCTGATTTTTTCTATAACATTTCTTGGCATATGTTTAGAGGCCATGAATGAGCTTTTTTGAGAATTAATCCTCTGCCCCAATGAAGCTTCATATGTTCTCAGGAATAGAAGCAGATGCTTAATTGTATGCAATCCCCCATTTGAGAAAATGATAGAATCATCTGCATATAATATATGAGATATGGGCATAACATTCCAAGGAAGATGATAGTATCTACATTGACCTGAACTGAATATATGACTGAGGCCCCGGCTCAAAGCTTCCTCTACTATAATAAACAAAGCTGGAGCTAAAGGGTCCCCTTGTCTCACCCCCCGTGTAGATTTGAAATATCCATGAGACTGGCCATTAACAGCAACAGTGAACCAGCAGTTCATTAAAATCTGGGATATCAAAGAAGTAAATCTGTTGGAAAACCCAAATCTTTTCAAGATTGAGAGTAAGAAATCCCATTCCAATCGATCATATGCTTTGGCCATGTCCAATTTAATAAGAATGTTATGCCCTCTGACAAGTCTATCCAATTCCATGAATAATTCTTGGCCAATAAAAAATTATCAGTGATGAGTCTGCCACTTATAAATCCACTTTGTTGCTCTGAAATTATGGATGGAAGAATGTGATGCATTCGATCATTGATTATTTTAGATACAATTTTGCATGTGAAATTGCATAGACTAATTGGCCTGAAATCAGCATAGGTGGTAGGACTCTTTACCTTGGGGATCAGACAAAATGTTGTAGATGTAACTCCCTTCGGAAACCCCCACCCTTGGAAAAAACTTTGAATAGCACTTATTACATCACTCCCAACAATGTTCCAACAGTGAGTAAAAAAATTCCCAGTGAAGCCATCAGGTCCGGGGGAGCTATTTCCTGAAAGAGAAAAAACACAACTTCTGATTTCCTCAGCTGAAGGAATGTGGCATAATCCCATATTCTGCTCTTCTGTAACTAAATTGAAAATGACAGATAGCAGATTTTCTTCTATACAATGAGTTTCTGTAGATAGTAAGTTCTTAAAGTATTCCACGGCTCCATTTAGTAAGACTGCCTGATCCTCCACCCAAGTGCCATCCAGTTTTAACCTTTGAACAAAATTCATCTGTCTTCTGATTTTGGTATGATGATGGAAGAATTTAGTGTTACGGTCCCCATAAGTGATCCACTGTAGCGTGGATTTCTGAAACCAAAAAATCTCCTCTCTATGAAGAATAAGCCTCATTTCAGCATTAGCTTTTTGCAGATTTTCCGATTCTCCACAGATGGATTGTCATCATAATTCTCTTGCATCCGCTGTAATTGTCATCATAATTCTCCACAGATGGATCTCAGCATTTTCTATAGCTTTGTGAATATTGCCAAATACTTCTTTATTCCATTTTTTCAATGCAACTTTTAATTGCTTGATCTTTTCCAGCAGAGCATAAAAAGGATGGCAGTTTTGGACCTATATAGTCCAATGCTGTTTGACAAACTCCATAAAGTCAGGATGAGTATGCCACATTTGCTGATATATAAATCTTCCTGGTGCAACTTTCATAGGAAGCATATTCATAAGAATGGGAGCATGGTCAGAAGGACCTCTGACTAAGTGTTTTACAGATAAACTAAGAGAGGAGTTTGACCACATTTCGTTATGGAGGACTCTGTCCAAGCGAGCTCGGATGTGTGCTGTCCCACTTTGATTGTTTGACCATGTATAAGCAGATCCAGAATAACCAGAATCAAATAATCCCACAGCAGAAATAAAACTTTGGAAGTCTAACATAGCTCCAGCTGATGGCATAATCCTCCAATCTTTTCTTCAGGAGTAATTATGCAATTGAAATCACAACCAATAATCCATGGAATAGTTACCCCTTGACTGAAATTCATCAAAGAATCAAACAGGTCCCTGCGAATTCTAGCACTACATGAGGCATATACCGCAGTGAAAAACATATAGACAGAATTGCCTTCTTTCAGGCCAATTGTAAAATATTGGGAATGCATCTCTACTACATCAAGACTTATGTCATTGCTATAGAATATCCATATTTTTGAGTTATCACCATTATTCCCCAAAACTGATTGAAGTTTTATTCTACATGCCACCTTTTTAGCACAACTAAGTCAATGCGAGGTTCTAAGATAGCTGCCAAGCTAAGCCTTTGATCCTTTATAATCTGTGCAAGGCTTCTAACAGTGGCCATGTTTCCTATACCCCTTACATTCCAAATGAGAGCTGAATTAATCATGGGCATAAGAAGAAGAAGAGTGAGCTGCCAGAACCTTGGCCTTGGCTCTAGTCAATCGAGCATCATTGATAAGATCTCCTGAAAAAGCTGAAATCACATTATTTTCTTTGGCTTGAAAGAATTGTGAAGAATTTCTGTTATCCTGACTTATCATCCGAGAATTTTCTGCAGCTGATAATTCAGACACTTCCTTTGATCTGATTATTTGAATGTCTTTAATACCCAATTGCTGATTTGGCATATCAATATCCTCTATTTTCTGATGCGTCTTGCTAGTTTGGGTTGAAGGGAGTTCCTTTTGCTTTTCAACATGGAATAGCTCATTAAGATCATTATCCTCATTCTGCATACTTGAAGCATTTTGACAAACAGCTATGGGGCATGTCTTTAACTCTGTTTCTAATATTGAGAGACCTTAATCCTGATCATTATTCTTTAATCCTACTGAAGTTTTGTTCATAATCCTTTCAACATTCTTCTCTTGCACTGGTTCTCCTTCAAAGCCAGATTCTGCAGACAAATTAGACAAGGCATAGAATCTATTTGTATCATTGTATATCAGCTCAGAGTTTGGATTCTGTAATACTCGTGGTCTATATATCTGTCTAACCACTTTCTTTGCTCCATTGACATCAGTGTTATCCGTAAGTGAATTTCGATTCATGTACTTTTTCTGTATCTTTTTACAATCATTTTCCATATGCCCAATTTTGTGACAATGTAAGCACAGGTGCGGCACTCTGTGGTAGTTAATTGTTTGCCAAAATCCTCCTTCTTCCATCCCAATCCATATATGATTTTTTCTCTGCATAGCAAGGTCAAGTTCAACACATACCAGTGCCTCTGATGTTTCAGTCACTGTGGATGTAGCTTCATGAATTCGAAGAACAGGACCTACATTCCCTGCAATGGATCTAAGCATGTCATCATGATAAACATTCACTGGAAGAGAGGGGAAGCCTATCCATACAGGGACGATCGAAGGATCTGAATCAAAATCAAAATCATTCGTCCATCTGAAGAATCTGAACAAGAAACCTTTGATATATAAATTCCTTTGGAGGAGAATTTTGAGGAAATCAGCCTCACTCTCTAACCGGATTAGAATATGCCTAGCATTCATCCTGCTTAGAATGAATTCTGAATTTAAGTGCAGCCGTTGCATTAAGCACACTTTAATTTCCGGAATAGAGGGGCGACCATATGAACATTTAGCTATAACAGCATTCCGAAGGAACGAGCATGATTTCTGTATCTCTTCCTGTGTAAAGTATACTACAGATTCTCCCTTGTCTGTATATGCCGGAGCTTTCACCTGAAAAGGAGTATACGGCCGATTCTGATCATCCATGAGAGTTTGCGCATAAGACTTTCGAGGAACTGCGCTAGCGAGATCCGATCATGTATCTTTGAACACAGGAGGATGAGCATCCCCCACAAAACCAGCCATCGCCGGCAAGGTGGGGACGCTCCGATGAAATTTAGAAGAACACAAGCGGGAAGAACACGAACGGGAAGAACCGGAGCTTCTCACTCTAGGATTTAGAGAGAGAAAAAGAATAATGCATGCTTCAATTTGACTCCGCCTTCTTCTCTTGCACTCTATCAGAAAAATATTGACCATTGAAAAATTCCTCAAACTCTTCCCATGTGACTTGCCTATCATCAAGGGTAGCATTCACTGCATCCCACCATGTCTTCGCATCACGTTCAAGTTGAAAGGTCGACAAGAGGACACGTTCTTGATCGCTGCATTGCATCACTTCAAAAATTCTCCCTATCTCTTCAAGCCAGTGCTCGGCTTCATCAGGGTCAGTCGAGCCACCAAATCGCGGGGGATTCATCCCACGAAAGTTTCGATAAAGGTTGCCAGTGCCATGGTTTGCAGGTCCTCCTTGGGCCTGAGTAAGTCCTTGAACCGTACGCTGCAAGTTCCTCCATTCCGTGTGTTCTCCTGCCATTGCAAAAGCCTACACGTGGAATAGGTTATGTTAGGTTCAATTAAGAATGGATAATCGTGCAATTAGATTATTAACTCAACCCCAGTGTTCTACCCAAATCTCACCAGGTTGGGTCCTTAGACCTATAACAAGGCTACAGGTCCTATGATATCACTTAGGATCCTAGAACTTAGAGAACCTAGGAATATTAGAAGACCTAGGCTCTGATACCACCAAACTGTCACGCCCCGACGCGGAATATCGGGACTGGCAGTAGAAAACGCTAGTAATGATAACATGCTAAGCTAGCAATTAACATAACGTCACGAACAAAAATAACTCCAAATCAATTACAATAACCATCAAACCGACTTAAACATAATCAAGCACAACCTCTACTTGACTCCGTTATAATAACTAACACAAGCTCTAAGGCATAGCTAGATGTAAAACAACTATAACAATCTCAACATATCTATCAACTGATACCCTCCAAGTCATCACTCTGGCCCATTCCCATCCATCTGTGAATCTTCACCTGAGCTGCCTGGAAAGGGGGAAACGACTATATGAGCGAACGCTCAGTAGGTGACAATAGGCAAGTGTAAGTAATTAACCAATTAAATACATGTTTATATGAAATGGAAAGAAAAGAAATGACGATCGGATGAAACAACATAAAGAAAGTGCTAAAGAATGAAATGGAATAACAATATGGCAAGATGATATAACTACGAGAATTGCAAGTTTGTGAACAATATAAATAACAGGAAATTGTAGAAAATTGGCCAACAAGCAAGAATATAACCAAGTCGAACACGATTCAAGTAAGAGATTAAGAGATCATTATCATAGACATCACGCTAGTCATGCACTCGGTACAATGCCTCACCATGTCATTACAAACTCCCATGGGCACAAGTACTTTTTGGGCGCTCTCCCTAAGACCAGACCGGGCCCCTATGATGCGTTGGCATTGATTTAATAGATCCAAGATCCCAAGTTGTCTAGACTTTAATCAAGTTAAAATGGCAAATTACAATCAAGTACAAACTTACCTCGGAACATCCCAAGGCTAAGTTAAAGAGATACTGTCCAGAATTTCTATCCAAGAATTCAAGTTATCAAGAACCATCATGTTCTTGGATTCAAAACCATAAAACACGGAGGAAACTAGTCTCTGGATGATATACGGTCAATACTGGACCGCTCAAGCACTTGTGCGGTCGACTCAGGGCCGCACTAAACAAGAACTGGGCTGGGTTGAACGGCTCGTTAAGGGCTATTCTTCAGCATGAATGGTAAGCACTGGGCCGCACAAGGCTAGAAGTTTATGAAATCGAAGACAGGATATGCGGTCCACTAACGGCGCGCATGTCTCTATTAGTCCAATTCGGACTAAGACTCATATCACTGCAGTTCGATTGAGCCCAAGTTCAAATCTAGGGGATAATAATGGTTCAAGATTTACGGTTCAGGTATAAGGTTATAACAAGTATAAACCTAATAGCCATTCAATTATAAATGATTCACAAAATAGATTGACATTCATTGGAAAGATGAATCAAGATCAAGCTCAAATTAAATAAATCAGCAAGAATTATTTACTGTCATAAATTATAGTTTATTAGGTGTGTTGCTAACATGTCATTTACCACTAATCTACTAACATAACATGCTGTAATGACAATTAATATGTTCTGTTATAGATGTGCGGTCGGTTCTGGACCTTACATCTCCATGGATGGTCACAGACAGGCCGCGCATGCCCCCTCAAGTCCGAAGGCCTGCAGGAGATGGACGGTCAGTGGGGTGCCGCTGGGAGGGATGTGCGGTCTGGAACTGGCCGCAAGGTAGGCATGCGGTTAGGATTCGGCCACACGTTCCAGGGAAACGATTAGAGATAGAAACCTTCAAACGGTTAACAACAGGCCGCCTGTCTTGGTTGTGCAGTCTATCGTGTGGCCGCACAAGTCCAGACAGGTCGCTGCCCCTTTGCCTCGCCCGACTCTGGCGAGGTTTCTAGGGTTAGACTAAAACATGGAATTCACATGATATAAAGCATGGAATTTGGGACTTTTACTACCAGCAGAAAGAGCACGAAAAACTCTACAAGATGCATGAATCAATTTTATGTTTACAGTCTGAAATTACTACTTAATCGAAAGAGAATAGTTATAACCCTAGATGTGACATGCTTCTACTAAAACCAGAAATTCTCACAGAACACTTGATAAAATTTAGGGCTTTCTACATCAATGAAAAACTGACACGATGATGCTTCCAACCATATATTATTTGTAGGGTTTGGCTTGCTATCACCTACCTGAATCGGATGAAGAAGGAAGGAGAAAGAAAACCCAAGGCGATGGTACACGTAGCCCCTAATCGCTGGAGATCTCCTTCGATCCAACTCCTCTGTAGCCGCCACTGGTTCTAAATGATTCTAGGGTTAGATAGCTTCATTTTAATAGGTCACACGCCTTCTAGAGGTTTCTATGTGCGGAGTATTCGTCCACGCAAGTTGGGTTAATGCGAACGCCGCCGCAATTGTTGACGCGATCCAACCTCCGTCGATAGCATCTCCTAGGGTTAGGGTTTCGGGAGATTAAGAGAGGGGAAATGATCCTCTCATCCTGGCCTTTCATTTGCCACTGGTTTGGGCTCATCTAATGGAGTATTGGGTTCGAATTTTGCGTCACAAGGTATGGTTAACTAAGTGTTTAATTTGGGCTTAATCCACTAATTCGACCTATTTACAGATTTTATTTCGGTTGGTCACATAAGACAAGTTTGTTAAACGTGTTATCCTCTACAAGCATATAATTTTTATGGATTTTTATAAAATGGTCAAAATTTAGCTTATTCTATTTATTAAGGAATTTCTAATTAATTTCTTGAAAAATCGGGGTATTACATAAACTCTCTTAAACAAACTTCCAACATAACATCCACTTGACAATATTACAATTTCTAATCCCGAAATTACAACTCTTTCAAACACACACAATCTAAACATAACTAGACACAACAACTATGACTGGCTTCACACAGCTTCTAACAAGTTCGCTCTGTGGCCATCACTCTTGCCCGTCCCCATCAGTCTGCGAATCCTCACCTGAGCTACCTCAAAGTGGGGAACAACTGGGCGAGCGAACGCTCAGTAGGTAATAACAGGCAAGTTTAAATAATTAACCAATTAATTGTATTTTTAAGTGCGAAATAAAGAGCGAAATGAAATGACAAAGTAATAGAATAAAGAGAAGCCGATACCATGACGTAACTGGAAATTGGCAAACAAGCAAGAACTAACCAAGTCAAGAAAAAATTTAAGTAATAGATTATTGCCGTAGATATCACGCTAGTCATGCACTCGGTGCAATACCTCACCATGTCATTCAAACTCCCCGGGGAACAAGTACTTTTCGGGCGCTCCTCCCAAGACAAGACTAGGCCTTAACGATGCGTTGGCATTGGTTTAATGGATCCAAGATCCCAAGTATGTCTAGACTTTAATCAAGTTAAAAGGCCAATATGACAAGGTATAGAACTTACCTCGAAGAATTCCAAGGGTAAGTCGAAGAGATATTTGACCAGAAAGTTCAAATTATCAAGAACCGACAGGTCCTTGGATTCAAACATGAATAACCACGGAAATCATTTTCTGGAAGATACACGGTCCATATCGGGCCGTTCAAATAAATGGACAGTCGATAATGGGCCACTCAATAAATGGACAATCGATAATGGGCCGCTCAATAAATGGACGGTCGATAATGGGCCGCTCATGGCCAGAAGGGCTGGAAGCCCAAGAACAAGGTAAACGGGCCTTATAGGGCCGCTCAATGGATGAACGGTCCACTAAGATCTGCTCGAGTACATGGACGGTCTAAATCATTCCGTTCAAAATTGGGCCTAACTAGAAGACTAGACATCAACCCAAAAAATGGGCTCCGGCCTACCATAAGTGGGGCAGAACTGAATCAGGGTCCAGCCCACTCTCCACTGGTCGGCCTAGGGCTTATTGGGTTGATCAAATCATGATTTGGTCGAAGGTAGAACAAGGTTAATCGACCAATATAAGTGGCACTAGGCCAGGGATGCACGGTTCATACCAGCCCGCCCAATAAGATAAGCGCTCCCTTTTGGGCCGTTCAAGCTTCAGGGGGTCCAAGTTGAGCCGTGACTCACAACATGACAATCCAAGCGGTTCGATCACATAAACAGGTTCAGGTCTTGGTGGTACAACCTGCCCGGCGTCCTAGTGAAAATTCCAAGCTCGCTGGGGCTTACGGAGGTCCCGTAATGAAGGTACTAGTCCGACGGAAGGAGTATCCGGCGGAGAGTCCCAACCATTACAAGGAAATGAGGCTGTCAAATCATCAAAAACCAAGTATAGCGTCAAGCCAATCCTACCGGAGTAGAACGATTGTCAATCAATCTTAATAGCATGGTTTAAGAAATCATGTTGAACTTAATATATTGAAATAGGTTAGGGCCATGATGAATCAAGTGAAGACAACTAGGAAAAATTCATAATTGTTTACTTCCATGAGTTCCAGTTATCATGTGGGTTGTTAACCTACCATTAGCCAATAACCTACTAAGATAAATCATGCCTAAGTGAAGAAATAAGCAGTTCTGTGTAGTTGGGCGATTCGTGCAGAGCCGCTCACACGTCTCGGTGGTCGCCCGATAGGCCGTTCAGACCCCTTCAGGTCTGAAGGACTGCTAGGGTTGAGCGGTCTATAGGGTGCCGTTGGGGAAGATGAGCGGTCTGAGACTAGCCGCTTGAAGAAAAGGGCGATTGGGCTTCTGCGTGAAATCTACCAAAGTGATCGAAGATAAACATCTGAACGGTCAAGAACCGGCCGCCTACAAAGTATGGGCCGTCTATCGAGAGGCCGCGCAAGACAGATTAGTCTGCCGCCCCTTCGCCTTGCCCGTCTTCGGCGGGGTTGGCTAGGGTTAGCAATAATAACTAAATATGCACAATATACATCATGAAAATTAGGGCATTTATAGTCAATAGAATGAGCATGAAAATTTATATAAGATAGCATGATCAATTAGACGTTTAGTGCCTGAATTCCCTACTTAAATCGAGATGGAACATAGTTAACCCTAGTTCTAGCATGCTTCTACTAAAACCCAAAATCCTAGCAGGATACTAGATAAAATTTAGGGCTTTCTAGACCAATGGAAAGAGGACAAGACGGCGCTTCTATCCATATATAATAGTTAGGGTTTGGCTTGCTATCACCTACCTTAATCGAAGGAAGAAGAAAGAAGAGGGAAGCCGATCGCGCTAGGTACACACCGCCGGTAATCATCAAAATTCTCCCTCAGTCGAGCTCCTCTCCGACCGCCATAGCAACTAAACGATTCAAGGGTGGATACGGGTTATTTTTATAGGTCCAATTGCATTCTAGAGGGTTCCGTCGCGGAGATAAGAGTCCACAAACTCGGTTGCGCGCGAATCGCGCGGAATAGGGCGCCGCCGCCGTTCTCATCTGAAATACGTTCTCTAGGGTTAGGGTTTCAAAGATCAATCAGAGGGGAACAGATGAGATGATCCTAGCCATTCTTTTGAATCTGGTTTGAGCTTAAATGATCGGGTATTGGGCTCGAATCTCGTGATTTAAGGTCTGATTAGGCTAAGTGTGGTTTTGGGCCTTAATCTGCTAATTCAGCTTATTTACGAATTTCATTTGGGCTAGTCATAGAAGACAATTTTACTTAACATTTCATCGTCTACAAGATTCTATTTTTTTCAGATTTTTATAAAATAGTCAAAATTTTACTTGTCCTATTTCTTAAAGAATTTCTTATTAATTTTCTCTAAATTTGATTCCTTAATAAATCGGGGTGCTACACCCTCCCCCACTTTAAAAGAATTTGGTCCTCCAAATTCACAGCACTTAAAAAATGGGGCGCGAGAAAACTCACCTAGAATAAGTCAGGATACTACTTCCACATGGTATCTTCTGATTCCCAGGTAGCCTCTTCAGTTCCACGCCGACTCCATTGCACTTTAACCATGGGTATGGAACGATTCATGAGTTGCTGTTGCTTACGATCCAAAATCTTGATTGGTCTTTCTTCATAAGTTAAATCTTCCTTCAGCTTCAAATCCGCATGCTGAATGAGATGAGTGGGGTCATGCACATATTTCTGCAGCATTCACACATGGAAGACATTATGTACTCTCGATAACTAAGGCGGTAGTGCTAAACGATAAGCAACCTCCCCCACTCTTTCCAGCATTTCGAATGGACCAACATATCTTGGACTCAACTTGCCTTGAATGCCAAACCTTTGAATCCCTCTTATGGGAGAAAACTTCAGAAACACGTGCTCACCGATCTGAAATTCTAAAGCTCTTCTTCTATTGTCAGCACAGCTCTTCTGTCTTGATTGTGCTACTTGCAACCGATCTATGATAATATGAATATTCTTGGATGATTCAGAAATGAGATCTGGTCCTAGCCATTGCTTCTCTCCTACCTCATTCCAACATAATGGGGATCGACAACTTCTTTCATACAAGGCTTCAAACGGAGCCATCTGAATGCTGGACTGATAATTGTTATTGTAGGCGAATTCAATCAAAGTCAAGTGATCACTCCAACCACCTCCAAAATCAATCATGCAGGATCTAAGCATATCTTCCACTATCTGGTTGGTTCTTTCAGTCTGTCCATCTGTCTGTGGATGAAAAGTAATACTAAAATTCAGACGGGTTCACAATGATTCTTGCAATCCTTTCCAAAAATGTGAAGTGAATCTGGAGTCTCTATCCGACACAATGCTGACTGGAATACCATGGAGTCTTACAACTTCTTTCATATATAAAGTAGCTAAGACATCAACTGTCCACTTCGACTTAATGGACAATAAATGAGCAGACTTTGTCAATCTATCGACAATAACACATATTGCATCAAATCCACTACGAGTCTTGGGTAGACCCATAATAAAATCCATGTCAATACTCTCCCACTTCCATTGAGGTATATCAAGTGGTTTCAATTTCCCTACAGGTCTAAAGTGTTCAACCTTAACTTGCTGACATACCAAACATCTACTTACAAATTCTGCAATTTCCTTTTTCATATTCGGCCACCAAAAGGATCTTTTCAAGTCCTTAAACATCTTGGTACTTCTTGGATGAGTGGTGTATCTGGATTTATGAGCTTCTTCGAGAATCTTGTTCTTTATTTCAGCTACATCTGGCACGCAGGTCCTTCCCTGAAACAATAATATGCCATCGTCAGCTACCATGAAATCAGGTCTGTTACTCAAACTCCCCTTGATCTCTACCAACTCTGGGTCATTGTCTTGCAAGGGCTTGATTTATATCAAGATT
This sequence comes from Amorphophallus konjac, assembly GCA_022559845.1. Classification (NCBI taxonomy): domain Eukaryota; kingdom Viridiplantae; phylum Streptophyta; class Magnoliopsida; order Alismatales; family Araceae; genus Amorphophallus; species Amorphophallus konjac. The sequence continues at coordinate 307,561,192 of CM040126.1, forward strand.
TTTGGTCTAAGTTGAATCTGAGCAATCGTAACCCGGTCCTTGTCAACATTAAGATCCAAACTAGCTAACTGCTCCAACAGTCTCCATTCTTGAAACATAAGATGTGACAACTTAGCTATTGTCTTGCAGCTCAAGGCATCTGCCACTACATTCCCTTTTCCAGGATGATATTCAATGGAGACGTCAAAGTCCTTAAGATACTCTAGCCATGTTCTCTGCCTCATATTGAGTTCCTTCTAAGAAAATAAATACTTCAGACTCTTATGATCTGAGAACACCACAAACGTCTCTCCATACAAGTAGTGCCTCCAAATCTTCAAGGCAAACACCACAGCTGCAAGCTCCAAATCATGAATGGGATAGTTCTCTTCATGCTTCCTTAACTGCCTAGAAGAATAGGCTATCACTTTCCTATGCTGCATGAGCACACAACCTAGACCAATGCCTGAAGCATCAGTATATACCACAAAACCTCCTTCTCCAGATGGTAAAGCAAAAACAGGGGCAGTAGTTAAACACTCTTTCAAGGTCTGAAAGCTTAACTCGTAATCCTCTTACCAATCAAATTTGTTCTCCTTGCAGGTTAATCTTGTTAAGGGCACCGCAATCTTTGAGAAATCCTTAATAAACCTTCAGTAATAACCTGCTAGGCCTAGGAAACTTCTAACTTTGGTTACATTAGTAGGCCTATTCCAATTCTTCACTGCCTCCACCTTCGAAGGGTCAACAGAAATACCTTCCTTTGAAATAATATGCCCTAGAAAGGACACCTCTTGCAACCAGAATTCACACTTACTAAACTTGGCGTATAGCTGATGATCTCTTAATATTTGCAACGCCATTCTCAAGTGTTCAACATGCTCCTCCTTACTCTTAGAATAAATCAAGATGTCATCAATAAACACTACGACCCACTAGTCAAGATAGGGTCGGAACACATTGTTCATCTGCTACATGAAAGCTGTAGGCGCATTTATTAGACCAAAAGGAATTACTACAAATTCAAAATGCCCATACCTGCTACGGAAGGATGTCTTATAGATATCTTCATCCTTGATCCGCAACTGATGGTATCCTGATTGAAGATCAATATTAGAAAAATACTGAGCTCCTGCTATCTGGTCAAATAATTCATCAATTCTCGACAATGGGTACTTATTCTTGATAGTCAGCTGGTTCAATTGCCGATAATCTATGCACAACCTCATCGAACCATCCTTCTTCTGGACAAATAATACTGGGGCTCCCCACAAGGATGTACTTGGACGAATGAACCCCTTCTCTAGTAATTCCATTAACTGTTGCTTCAATTCTCTCAGCTCCGCAGGGGATATACGATAAGGAGCTTTAGAAACAGGGGTCGTGCCAGGAACTAAATCAATAGAAAAGATAACCTCTCTTTCTGGCGGAAGTCCCAGCAATTCCTCAGGAAAGACATCTGGAAAGTCTCAGACAACAGGAATGTCCTTAACCTCGGTCTTCTTCTCAGGGGTCACATAAACAAAGGCTAGAAAAGCCTGGCATCCCTTCCTCATCAACTTATCAGCTCGAAGGGCTGAAATAAGCGGCACATACTTATGGTGCCTAACCCCTATAAAAGAAAGTCCAGGGTGTCCATAAAAAGACAGAGAACTCGAACTGCAATGAACATTGGCCTCCTACTTAGCCAACCAATCCGCTCCTAGAATTACATCATAATCTTTCATATCCATGCAAACTAAATCAGCAAGCAAGTCCTGCTCATTAATCATAACCTTACTAGAAGGATAGAAATACTTAATTGCTGAACTGGAACCAATAGGGGTTGAAATCTCTAACGGGGAATTCATCAAGACCGGCTTCACAGTAAAAGACTTAGCGAATTTTTGAGAAACAAAAGAATGAGTGGCACCGGTATCAAAGGGAATGAATGCTGGCTTATCATGAATAATAAGAGTACATTCAACGAGTCCACCCTCCTCGGTGGTTCTGGCATCATCTTCCTGTAGGGCTTGGAGCTTGCCCTGATGCTTCTTGTTCCCTTGCGGCCTAGTCGAGGTAGCTTGATTTGACAAAAGGGGACACTAAGGAATACGGTGGTCCCTACTACCACAATGTAAATAGGCGCCCAGCTTGTGCCAGCACTCTTCCATCTTGTGACCTAGACGGTCACAATACTTGCATACGCCCATAAACGGCACAATCGGGCTAGGCTTCTTGTCTTCATTCTTTGGCATTTTGTTCTTCCACGATCCAGACCCGCCATTTGGTCTCTTCTTGCAAAAAATGGGTTTGACACTCCCGGATCCAGTAGACTGTTCCTTCTTAACATTCTTTCCACGGATTTTGTCCGTCATCTCTAAAGTGTCTTCCAAGACTTGAGCTTTCCTTATCATCTCTGCATATGTCTAAATTTCCAATGGTGCCAATTGGTTAATATAATGTAACTTCAGCCTGTTGAGAAAATGCTTGGCCTTCATCTTCTCTATAGATATCAAGTGGGTGGCATAACGAGATAACCGAGAGAACTGAGCTTCATACTCGGCTACTGAAAGATTCCGCTGCCTCAAAGCAGCAAACTCAGCCACTTTCTTTTCATGTATTCTATCAGAAAAATATTTACTGTTAAAGATTTCCTCGAACCCCTTCCATGAACTTGCCTATCTCCGAGGGTAGCCTTCACCGCATCCCACCATGTTCTTGCATCACGTTCCAGCTGGAAGGTCGTTAAAAGAACACGCTCCGGGTCACTGCACTGCATTACTTCGAAGATCCTCTCCATCTCCTTTAGCCAGTGCTCGACTTCATTGGGGTCGGTCGAGCCTCCAAAACATGAGGGATTCATCCCACAAAAGTTCCGGTGAAGATCGCCAGCTCCATGGTTCGCCGCTCCTCCTTGGGCCACTTGCTGCAAGGCCCGAGTAAGTCCTTGAACCGTTCGCTGCATGTCTCGCCATTGCGCACGTTCGGCTACCATTAGAACGTCATACACGTAGAATAAATTATTTAGGATCATTTAGAAAGAATAGTTTTTGAATTAGGTTATTATCTCAACCCAAGTCTCTACCCAAATCTCACTAGGTTGGATCTTAGACTTATAGCAAGGCTATAAGTCCTACGACATCACTTAGAATCCTAGAACTTAGAAAATCTAGGAATAATAGAAACCTAGGCTCTGATACCACCAAACTGTCATGCCCCGACGCGGAATATCGGGACTGGCAGTAGAAAAAATTAATGAAAATATGTTGATTTACATACATGCTATGCTAAGCTAAAGATCAACACAATATCATAAACAGAAATAACTCCATAACTAAAATTTTATTTAAAGATCTACGTTACAATCACATAAACTCTCTTAAACAAACTTCCAACATAACATCCACTTGATAATATTACAATTTCTAATCTCGAAATTACAACTGTTTCAAACACATACAATCTAAACATAACTAGACACAACAACTATGACTGGCTTCACACGGCTTCTAACAAGTTCGCTCCGTGGCCATCACTCTTGCCCGTCCCCATCAGTCTGTGAATCCTCACCTGAGCTACTTGAAAGAGGGGAACAACTGGGTGAGCGAACACTCAGTAGGTAATAACAGGCAAGTTTAAATAATTAACCAATTAATTGTATTTTTAAGTGTGAAATAAAGAGCGAAATGAAATAACAAAGTTGTTCACACTAGTTACTAGTTTGACAAATGGTTTGGTAACTTCAGCCTGACAGATTTGGTCCCTGCCAACCAAATTCCTAACCAGACTGCTTCTGTCCGGGATTTCCTTTTGCACCCCACCTCTGTTGACCTAGTCCTGCAGGATTCTTACTTTCCCACTGACATTAAAGCTGCATTAAGGTATGTAGCTTTGAATCAGGAGAAAGATCTGGAGGCCTAGAGCCTATCATCATCTGGTACTTGTAGTGTCTCTTCTACAATTAATTTCATTAACAGCAGCAACTGTACTCCAAGCCAAATTCCATGGGCTCAAATTTGGTCAAAGTGGTTACCTACAAAAATCTCTGTTCACTTATGGAAAGTGTTAACTCACTCCCTCCCCCTTGATTCAAATGTCCAGCAAGTTGGAATCTCCCTTTGTTCCAAATGCCACTATTGTCAGATGCCCCAGACTGAAGATTTTAATCATCTCTTGGCTCAAAGTGAGTTGGCCACTTATGTTTGGTCCTCTTTTGATAGTTATGGGTTGCACATTGAAGGAAACTCTGTCAGATCCATTATTCTGAAAAATATCAACAGAACACAGTCTAAGTCCCTTTTCGGACTCTTTACCCTTGCACTTGTTGGGTATGGGTTATGGGAATTATGGTGTGTAAGAAACCAAATCCGGTATGATGGTCAACAAACAACCAAGCAGAGCCTTGTTCACAACATAAACTTCAAAGTTAGACAAATATGCAGTACATCAGACCTCAAATAAGCTAATCCAAGCCACATGAGAATCTTGGGAGCCTTTGGGCTGCAGAATATCAAATCAACTCAACAACTTTGCTTGGCAATTAAATGGATTCATCCTCCTTGGCCTTCCATTAAGCTAAACACTGATGGTGCTTCAAAGCAAAATGGAGTTTCTAGAGGTGGTGGAGTAATTCATGATTACAGCGGTAGTATTCTCCTTGCTTTCTCACACTACTATGGAAAGTCAAACAGCATTATAGCGGAGGCCCGAGCTCTCCTTGACGGTGTTAAATATCTATACACTTTTGCTCCTTCTTCGCCTGTCTTTATTGAATGTGACTCGAAAACACTTGCCCAGATCATCAAAGGACAAGTACGTTGTCCATGGTCCATCCTCAAGCATGTCAGAGAAATTTGGAATCTAATTTCTCCATCGGATACCATTACTCATACATATAGAGAAGGCAATACAGTGGCGGATTCTTTGGCTACTTTAGCATGCTCTTTGCAATGTAACAATTTCTATTCCTCTCATGAGCTTCCCTCTCATATAAAGGGAGCTGCTCGCCTAGATAAGCTAGGCATGCCTAGCATCCGTTTGATGTAATTGTGCATATCCTCTTTCAGTAATAAAATACACCCCCTAGTGATAGTTTGGTGGTCCTTCCCCACCCCTATCCCTAGGCAGGGCTTTCAACAAAAAAAAAAGAAATGACAAAGTAATAGAATAAAGAGAAGGCGATACCATGACGTAACTGGAAATTGGCCAACAATCAAGAACTAACCAAGTCAAGAAAAAAATCAAGTAATAGATTATTGTCGTAGACATCACGCTAGTCATGCACTCGGTGCAATGCCTCACCATGTCAATCAAACTCCCCGGGGCACAAGTACTTTTCGGGCGCTCCTCCCAGGACCAGACCGGGCTCTTACGATGCGTTGGCATTGGTTTAATGGATCCAAGATCCCAAGTATGTCTAGACTTTAATCAAGTTAAATGGCAAATATGACAAGGTATAGAACTTACCTCGGAGAATTCCAAGGGTAAGTCGAAGAGATATTTGCCCAGAAAGTTCAAATTATCAAGAACCGACAGGTCCTTGGATTCAAACATGAACAACCACGGAAATCATTTTCTGGAAGATACACGGTCCATATCGGGCCGTTCAAATCAATGGACAGTCGATAATGGGCCGCTCAATAAATGGACGGTCGATAATGGGCCGCTCAATAAATGGACGATCGATAATGGGCCGCTCATGGCCAGAAGGGCTGGAAGCCCAAGAACAAGGTAAACGGGCCGTATAGGGCTGCTCAATGGATGAACGGTCCACTAAGATCCGCTCTAGTACATGGACGGTCCAAATCAGTCCGTTCAAAACTGACCCTATTTAGAAGACTAGACATCAACCCAAAAAATGGGCTCCGGGCTGCCATAAGTGGGGCAGAACTGAAACAGGGTCCAGCCCACTCTCCACTGGTCGGCCTAGGGCTTACTGGGTCGATCAAATCATGATTTGGTCGAAGGTAGAACAAGGTTAATCGACCAATGTAAGTGGCATTTGGCCAGGGATGCACGGTTCATACCAGTCCGCCCAATAAGATAAGCGGCCCCTTTTGGGCCGTTCAAGCCTCAGGGGGGTCCAAGTTGAGCCGTGACTCACAACATGACAATCCAAGCGGTTCGATCACGTAAACAGTTTCAGGTCTTGGTGGTACAACCTGCTCGGCGTCCTTGTGAGAATCGTAGGCTCTCGGGGGCTTACAGAGGTCCCGTAATGAAGGTCCTAATCCGATGGAAGGAGTATCCGGCGGAGAGTCCCAACCATTACAAGAAAATGAGGCTGTCAAATCATCGGAAACCAAGTATAGTGGTCAGCCAATCCTACCGGAGTAGAACGACTGTCAATCAATCTTAATAGCATGGTTTAAGAAATCATGTTGAACTTAATATATTGAAATAGGTTAAGGCCATGATGAATCACGTGAAGACAACTAGCAAAAATTCATAATTATTTACTTCCATGAGTTCCAGTTATCATGTGGGTTGTTAACCTAACATTAGCCACTAACCTACTAAGATAAATCATGCTTAAGTGAAGAAATAAGCAGTTCTGTGTAGTTGGGCGGTTCGTGCAGAGCCGCTCACACACCTCGGCGGTCGCCCGATAGGCCGTTCACACCTCTTCAGGTCTGAAGGCCTGCTAGGGTTGAGCGGTCTGTAGGGTACCGCTGGGGAAGATGAGCGGTCCGAGACTGGCCGCTTGAAGAAAAGGGCGATTAGGGTTCTGCCGTGAAATCTACCAAAGTGATCGAAGATAAACATATGAACGGTCAAGAACCGGCCGCCTACAGAGTATGGGCCGTCTATCGAGAGGCCGCGCACGACAGATTAGTCTGCCGCCCCTTCGCCTTGCCCGTCTTCGGCGGGGTTGGCTAGGGTTAGCAATAATAACTAAATATGCACAATATACAACATGAAAATTAGGGCATTTATAGTCAATAGAACGAGGTTGAAAAGTTATATAAGATAGCATGATCAATTAGACGTTTAGTGCCTGAAATCCCTACTTAAATCGAGATGGAACATAGTTAACCATAGTTCTAGCATGCTTCTACTAAAACCCGAAATCCTAGCAGGATACTAGATAAAATTTAGGGCTTTCTAGACCAATGGAAAGAGGACAAGACGGCGCTTCTATCCATATATAATAGTTAGGGTTTGGCTTGCTATCACCTACCTTAATCGAAGGAAGAAGGAAGAAGAGGGAAGCCGATCGCGCTAGGTACACACCGTCGGTAATCGTCGAAATTCTCCTTCAATCGAGCTCCTCTTCAGCCGCCACAGAAACTAAACGATTCTAGGGTGGCTAAGGGTTATTTTTATATGTCCAATTGCATTCTAGAGGGTTCCGTCGCGGAGATAAGAGTCCACAAACTTGGTTGCGCGCAAATCGTGCGGATTAGGGCGCCGCCATCGTTCTAATCCGAAATACATTCTCTAGGGTTTGGGTTTCGAAGATCAATCAGAGGGGAACATATGAGATGATCCTAGCCGTTCTTTTGAATCTGGTTTGAGCTTAAATGATCGGGTATTGGGCTCGAATCTCACGATTTAATGTCTGATTAGGCTAAGTGTGATTTTGGGCCTTAATCTGCTAATTCGGCTTGTTTACGAATTTTATTTGGGCTGGTCATAGAAGATAATTTTACTTAACGTTTCATCCTCTACAAGATTCTAATTTTTCCAGATTTTTGTAAAATAGTCAAAATTTTACCTATCCTATTTCTTAAGGAATTTTTTATTAATTTTCTCAAAATTTTATTCCTTATTAAATCGGGGTGCTACACCTTGTTTCACTGTTTGGTCTCCGGTCAACCCGGTTGTGATCCAGTGGTTGACACGTGACCCCGTGAGTGTCTTGGATACCTCGTGAGGAACAAGACCATACTTTTTGATATTCGTATCAATTATTATTTCTCGATTAGTGTGCCGAGGTGACTTGGAGGTCCGGATGACCCCTTGTGCTCGGGTTTCTTTGTTATGCTAGATCTAGTCATCGTATGTTTGCGTGAGTACGGAGGGTTGTCCTCGCATAGCGCGGGATTCTTTGTATAAAGTTTTGACCCAAGACTAGGCTGATTCGTCGGCTTGTTGCCGCTTTGTGCAGCGGTCTTGACCCAAGTCTTGTGACTCAAGGACCGTTATTTTTAGTAGGTCTAGTTGACTGTCCTAAGTCTGGCGGCATTGTGCTACTTTATCTTCCGAGCTACTAGTGACAACTTTTTGTGTAGCCTGTCTGTATTCTATTGCTTTCTTTTAGAGAGTCTCGGTGTCTAGTGAGCCTCCACTAGTCATAGCCTGATGACACTTTCATGTGTCGGCCCACCTGGGAGTGGTGGCGGGGCAGTTCCCGGTAGAGACGGTTTTTAGCTTGGTTGCCATGGGCCCCTTTGTCTAGCCATTAGAGTCCGACAGGAGGGGAAAACCAGCTAGAGGCCTCGCTCTAGACATTGAGCTTGTGTGTGCACACGTGGTCAGGGGCGTTGGACCAGCGCCGACAGGCGTAGCCCTGACTAGTCACTCGTTACTGTTGTTCCTTGGTTACTTGTTCAGTATCTCAGTTACTACGTTCAAGGCAAGTGGGAGATACCTGTAGCGTAGTGTATGACGTCAGTGGACGCATCTGGCTTTTCTTCTAGTGAGGAGGTACTTCTCTCACAGGACCCTGACTCTTGTGGCCTTCGTGACTCTTGTGGATTTTCGAGACTAAGGTCCAGGGTGCCGGTAGGGAGTTACCGTGTTTCTACCCGTAGATAGTGTAGGTGGCACGACAGCGGAGTCATGACCGTACCTTTGGGCCGTGTAGGTCTTTGTAGGGCGTTTGTCTATTCTGTAGGTCCTCCTGATATGGATTTTGTGCTTTATCAGTGGATGGGCAACTCCCGGCTTTGTGAGATCAGAGTTTGCCTTTCTGTTTCTGTTAGGAGTAGTGCGGCTTAACCGTAGTTTCCTCGACTACTATTGTTACAGTTGTTGCTTTTGTTGTTGTTGTTACTCATACTACTACTTTACTGTTTAGCACTACTGTTACTGCGTTTGTTTCGTGATGGGGATCCGCGGGACCCCTACTGAGCCAGTGAGACAAGACTCACCCTTGACTTTTCAGGTGTAGCTATTCTTCCTCATGGTTCGGAGGTGCAGTGCGGTGGTTCGTAGTCCCAGCTTTGCCAGTGTCGGGCTTCCCCTGACTTGAGAGTACGTTTCTCTTTCTGTTAGACTGTACTTAGTTGGACTGGACTCTGTTGTAGCTTGTCTTAGCTTTGTAGTTTTAATTGTTTCATTGAAAAATATAACTTTATTTCTGCTAATTTATCAATCCTGATCATAGTAATTAATTGTTTACTACTTTATCTTGAAGTTCAATCTACTCCACACACACCTTTCTTTCCCTACGGAGCCTTACAACTCTTGGGAGGCCTCTTAGGATCCAAGTGGTATCAGGTTTACCCGGTATCCAGATGCTGGGTCGTCGCAATTAAGGAGTCCCAATTGGGGTTAAAATCAATCCCCAAGAGTCGTAGACATGTTTCCTCATTGGATAGCATCGATCCATGGGGATTAGAATGCTAAAAATCCCATTTTTCCACATTTCTAGAAACCTCGTTCAGGGAAGATAGTAGCAGTCGTCCCTGGACTGCTACCAGGAAGATGCAATCGCACGATATACTGCGTTCTGGCATATTTTCCAAAAATTTTGAATTTTCTTATTTATCTTATATTTATCCCCTAATTTGCTCATTTATCCATTTTAAATCCGTAAATACCCCTAATTACGTCTCTAGAAGTGGGCTTGGGCCAAAAGGGCTTAGAAATTGGTTTTTGGGCCCAATTTAAGTGGGCTTATTCATTTGGTTAATTTAGGGCCTTCAAAATTTTTTACTTAACCCATAATTCATTAAATAGGCAATTAAGCCCTTTTAAATGCTTAATAACTTTATTTAATTCCTAAAAAATCTTAAAAATTTCCAAGGTGTTACACCCTCCGCCACTTAAAAAGAATTTGGTCCCCAAATTCTTTGCATGGGTTTTTATGGAGAGTATACTTACAATCAAATAGTTCTGGGAATCTCTTGTGCATAGCTTCTTCTGTTTCCCATGTCGCCTCTTGATCAATATTCTTATTCCATCGGACTTTTACCATGGGAATGGTTTTATTCCGAAGTTGACGCACTTCTTGATAAATTATTCTGATTGACTTTTGCTCGTACGTCATATCATTTTGAATCACCAGATCATCATTGTTGATATTTGTGTAGTGGGTGAAAAGGGGTGAGATGGAATATGAAGTGCGTGGCATGTGCCAAAACTCAAGCAAGCAATAACATGGAATATGAAGCATGTGGGTATGTCATCTCAGCAGTGCAAAGTAAAGCAATAGATAAACTAAACACACGCCGTGGGCATGGAACAATGATGGAGATGAAAATAAACACACGTCGTAGGCGTGGAGCAACCAAAAAAAATAATAAAGAATGGAGAAATATGATGAAAAATACCCAAATAGATAGATGTGATCGCCACCAAGGCATGTAACACAGAGGGGACTGCACTACGTACCTTGGAAAGGAGCCTTGTGAAGGCACACTCGCACGCGGGAGAAAGCTCAGCTGTAGACGAGGAAACGGTCCTCCTGTGGCCGCAAGACGAAGGCAAACGGTCTGTAGACGGTCGCAAGGAAACCCTGACGGTCTGAAGATGACCGCTAAGCGCACCCAAAAAATAAGACGTGGAACTCAGACCTCCCTCCCTTCTGGCCGGCCAGAAGGGTTGGGCCTCGCGTTAGGAGTGTTGTAGACCTGCAAAAGAGTGTAGAGATAGAAATAAAACAACTCAATTAGCCTTGGAGAAGTGTAGTATCTATAAAGCAATAAAACTAATATGCATGAATGGAAGGGTGAATACTTGGGGGGTTGGTGGTTTTTTAACCCCTGAGGATGTTTTAAAATGTCTTTTGAATGCAGAAGAACGTGGAGGAAGAAGAAGAAATGATGCTATAATGATGCAAAGATGAATAAAAATGAAATGAAGAAGACACAAAAAACTCAAAGGAACCGGCTACTCCCTGGACCAGACGACTCAAGGATGCAAAAACAAGTTCTCCCTGGTTGGTACTCACTCCAAAATACAGCAGCACTTCGTCGCAAGCTCCGAAAATCTCCCCCCTCAAGCCATGAAGTCACGGGTTCTATTTATAGACCCCCAAAACCCTAGGTCGAGTTGGAGGGATAATAGCAAGAAAATAGGGCTAAACCTTCATAAAACTCGTAGATAATACTCTCAAGAGTCCATAGAATCAATTAGAAGCTTCTGAGGATGAAGATCCACAGAAAAATAAGGAATTCAGGACTCTGCTCGACCACGGATGGAGAGAGAAATATCAGACGGAGCAGGACTCTCTATCCCTCCTAGCGGTCTCGCGATAGACCGCAAGGCACAGCAAACGGTCGTACCATGGACCGCTAGGACTGGTCACACACAAAGAGATAAAGCCAACAGGAGAAAAGGTAACCCAAACAGGACTCTCTGTTCACCTAGCGATCGAGCAATGGGCCACTACCCTTCGGTAGCGGTCCTGCGATAGACCACTAGGTAGACAGACGTTGGAAAGAGAATAGGGCAAGATAAATCTCCGTCTAAATCCACAAAATAATCCTCATCTAGCCCTTATCTTGGCCCAATAAGCTAAAATGACGAGAATTAGAGGGATTTGAGCGCAACCAGGGAGAAAAACCCATAAAATAAGCCCAAAATCAACCAACAATGGCCAAGTAACCAGTGAATAACCTGGGACATCATAAGATAAGATAGGGGGATGACACAACTCACCGGTCATAAAACGGGTGTCAATAGTTGTCCCTCCTTAACGTCCTCTTTGCAGGGGAGCGAGCGGAGGTGAGAAAGCGAAATGGAACATGGAGATGAAGCGGAAATGTAGTGAAGCGGACTGAAAAGTGGGCATTAAGGTAAATGACACCCATCCTCAACCAACGAGCGATAGGAATCTTTTAAAAAAGTCTGAACCAATCATAAGGAACGGCCAAATCGAATGACGCATGCCTGGAGGAGCTAACAACTAAAAGAAATAAAACACGACCAACCTCATCTGTGGAACACACAGCTGATAGGCGATCGGAGCAAGAGAAAAGTAAAAGGAAGCGACTAAACTCCAGACAAGAATCCTCAGCTAACCAAACCAAGCAAACAGACCAGAGAAAACCTTCCAACTCACAGTGGAATGACTCTCCCTATCCAAGACCATGGATACATGGTTTTCCACCATTACTGAGACAAATCGGGGCACATGAATGCTCAAAGATGCGCATGATTCATGCTGGGCTAAAATAAAAGAAATTATCAAAACGAATGCAAAGAAACCCAAAAAATAGAGAATACTCAAGAATAGTATTGCTAGACTGGATAAATCAGGGTCAGGACATTATCCGCAACCACGGCATGCAAGATAGAACCATCGTCTCCCAATCCTTCCAACATAACGGCCTTTCCAACGATTAAACATGTGCACTTAGATCATCATCCTTTTTGTTAAAGGGGAACATCAGATCCCAGAACACATGAATGACCAGCCGGTTCTCGAGATAATATATCATACATACCATGTGGTAATTCATTAAGGGGCTAAGGATCGAGATTCTTACCTAACTCACCTGCCCGGCGGGGAGTGGTGTAATGCTGTGGTGGTGCTCTAGGAGTGTGCAATTAATAGATCAACCATCAATAATCAAGCCAAAGAGATAAGCATGACACATCAAATAAGGCAAAGGCCACACAAAAATGGAACAAATATAGCATCTTAATCATAATAGACTTTAGCAACCAAACAGCCATGTACTAGACCGCAAGGGTGCCTAGTAGTCCACCGCTAGACCGCTACCCTTAAGGCGGTTTGAATTCTTCAACGGGGGTAACCCTGTGGAAAACGATCCCGTGAGGACCGCTAAAGTGTTCCTATATCACTACAAGAAAATTGGCCTTTTCCTATGTTCGAAAAACGTAGGTATAGGTCCAAAAAATGTAGGTAAAGTCTTTAGCTACGTTTGCTTGCCATGCTTTCAAAGTGTGGCACTTGCTCGCGTCACTATAGGTTATACCTTTGTTTCTACGAAACGTATGTATAGTTTGACCTATCCCTACGCTTTCAAAGCATAGGAATAGTCCAGCAAAAAACGTAGGTAGATATCACCCTATACCTACGCTTTGAAAGCGTAAGAATAGTCCAGCAAAAGCGTAGGTTAAAAATAGATATACACACGCATATAATTGACTATACCTACGATTCTAAAAACGTAGGTATTATTTTTGTCACGTACTAAAAGAAACGTATGAAAAAGTATTAGCATCATTGTCTAAAAAATGTAGGAAAAAGAACTAGTCTCAATAAAAAAAATGTTGGTATATTGTTCTTTTTTTTTACATACTCATTGTGCAATCATATTACACTTGTATACATTCATGTAATGTTTCATGTATGAATCTTACATTGAACACATCAATATTAACAAAAAACTCACATTCAACACATCAATATCAACATGTATAGGTAGAGACAGTGGCAAATACTTATTGGGAACCAATGAGCATTTAACTCCCAAAAAAGCCTTAACACACACTATAGCAGGACATGTTGCAGACAAGTTGACAAACTCAGTCACGCCTGATCAATCTGTAGAAGCCCATACCTTATCCAGGAAAGGATTACAAGATTAGAGACTCTTGTCAGCCTGATGTCAGATGAGTTGAAGATCAATAATTATGGTGTACAATATTTAACTCAAGTGTGTTAAGACCACAATGATAAAATACCATAACATAAAGCAACATGAAAAGAATCTTCCAGACATGAAAAATCGACAACACCAGTGTCCAATGGCTGGGTCTGAAGTTCATGAAATGTAATCTTCTTTTGGAAATCCAGTAGAGTATCCCCAAGCATTCTCAGATTGTCTCCATTGCAATCTAGTGACATTTCCAACATCTTGTAATCACTTGTCACTGCAAAGCTCTCATTTTTTATTGTCATGACATCCTTTGCCATGAAATACCTTAGATCTTCCCTCACATCCGATAAAAGCATATAGTCATATATTGATTACCTTTGGTGGGGGAAAACGGTTGGCAGTTATTGTGCTAAACAAATAAGGGGTTTTATATTGCACTCGCATTTAGATAGGTGATCACTTGCTCCATGAGTGCCTCAATGAGCTATTAACAATAGGTTGGATCTGCTAATGTTCCACTATCTGTCAAATTTAGCTTCAGATATAGCACCAATGGTAGGTATATCATTGTTAATAAACATAAATAGCTAAATGCAGAAGCTTCATACATAGCACCAATGGTAAGGTATATCATAGTGTTTACGTTAACCAGATATTTACACATGGGCTAACAAATTTGCTGAATTGTAGCTAAGATATACAAAATGTAAGATGCATAGCATTTCAGCTTTGAATATGAAATAAATGAACAGATAGATTATCAGTTCATACATTGCAAAAAATAATTAAGTACAAGGAGTCCTACCCCCTTCCAAACCAAAGAGAAAAAAAAGAAAATGCAGCAAGTGTTCACAGCCAATGGAAAATAAAAAGTTGGTCAAAGAAGCACACGATAAAAATGTAGATATCAAACATCATCAACTGTGGTAGTATGGATTTGACTAAAAAAACAAATATTGTAGCAATCAGAAGAAGTTAGCACAGATAGTCAAAGCCCTTGAAGATCTTCTAAAGCATGAGAATGATGTTCAAAATAAAAAATGTAACATAGCTCACCCCAATCCTAACATGCCCCCTCGAATTCTCTCTCCCTCCACTTGTTCCTAGAATCCTTAACCCACCTCTATCTACAACAGTTACTATCGTTGTAGCAGCTGTGTCCTCAGATCTGTCAAAAACGTTTTCCCACCCCAAAGATGCAAACTCATTTCCAACACATACACCATCCAAGACTGTGGATTCAAATTCGGCAAGGGGGTTGGATTTTCGAGTATCTCAGATTTCCTTCTCTAATATCTCTTTTGTGTCAAGGATTGACAATTGAATTCCCTTTCAGCTCATTCTCCTGGTCGCTTGCTGCTTCTCCTGCCCTTCTCACGCTGCATCAGTATGCCAAGTTAGCCAAGTCCTCTAAACCTGTCGACATTACTTCTACAGACCATTCTTCATCTCAAAGGATGTTATGTACAGCTGGCGCCACCCAAAGACAAATAGTTATGGGGCATCAGGAAATCCAGATTGCTCTGCCATTCGATCTCAGGCAATGGTTGTTTTGCTAGCGTGGTTGGGGGCCAAGCAGAAGCATCTCAAGACATATGCAGATGGGTACAGATTAAGAGGGTTCAATGTAATTACCTTCACACTTCCTATGACAGACATTTTGAGCTATACGGAGTTGTTCTTGAGAATTTTCAGAAGCAGGATCCATCATTGATGGGGAGGATTAAAGGCTGCATTGTGGATTCTGCTCCGGTTGCTCCACCTGAACCTCAGGTATGGGCTTCAAGTTTCTCTGCTGCATTTTTGAAGAAGCATAGTATTGCAACAAAAGGAGCAGTGAACATGGATGATTCCCATGTTCCCAAGGAAAAAAGGAGAAAGCATTGAACTAAGCCAATTGGAGGAAGATGAGCAAGCAATAACGCAAGCTCTTTAAGGCCAGGGCAAGGCTCTCTGTTTGAGAGATTTACAAATAATTAATGCACACCAAAGTATAATATCAAAGAATTAAGATTTCACTTTTGATACTCAATATGACAATTGAAAAGGTATTTCACTTTCAGTCATGCAATTGACAGTGAAGGTTTAATGGAATTAATGAAGAGCAGAATGTCCATTAATGATTATAAGAAGCCATTCATCATTACTAACCATCCATCTATACAATATCATGAAGGAAGCAAATCATCCAACTCATAACTTCCTTTAACAAATAAACATAAAATCATCATGACTGTAGGTACTTCAAATATCAGATCAATTAATTGAAAACTGTTCACACCTTAAAGCTCATTGGATTATGAGATATAGCTGCTATCATTGCTTCCTCACCTTCAGAAACAAGAGCTGGACCTGCAGACCACTTGCATCACATCAATGCACAATCCCAACCTCATATCTTAATTGACTCTATAAAACCTGATATTTTAATTAACTACATAGGGTGAGTAGTTTTAGAAATTGATGAAATACCTTCACAATTGAGAAGAAACACATTCTCAAGTCTATTTCAAGAAATCAGTGACTGAAGATAGCAAGATCAAGCATTTATACTCAACCACCCATGTTAGTTCGGAACTTGTAAACAAACTAAAAATCTGTTCACTGCCAATGACAACTAGAAAAGAGATGGAAAAAGTTTAGAGGATGGTATCAACCTGACAACTATGTACTTTTAATGTTGAAACTTTGGGCATTAAGGTATCACAATATGATAGCCAATCCAATTGAGGTGAGGTAAAGCATGTGATTGGTTCATTTACCCACTGACAGGCATAAAATTTTAATGCACATGGCCTAGGTGCAAAGTAGCTTGAACTTAAAATTCATGAACTCAACGTTCTACTGAAACAAAAACATATTAGTGAAGATAGGTACAGAATCTATGAAAAAAATTGTCAAGCTATATGTCTCTAGGAGGTAGGAGGCAAAAAACTACATTGCTAATCTTTGTCATTTTTTTGGATGAACCACTAAAAGAAAAATGTTCAATCCAAGATCCTCCAGTACTCTGGAATCTGTTTTAGGAGACAATGGCCATCCTTAAAAGGTCCTCCAATCTAAAGAAGCCACATATAGAGATGCATGGCTAGCAAAGGGTTGAAGTTACAACAAACATTTGTACTGAAATATTTTCCAGAATGGTAGCTCATCACCTGATCCATAAAACACCAGGCTTTCGAATCAGGATAAGCATAAAATTGTTTATGTAAACTACATGAAAATAAAGTTCTTATAACAATTTAAATGTTAATTGAGAACACAGATTATGCTTGCTCAACAAAACAAATTATTACAAAATTTGATATTAACCAATTCTAAAAAAACAGGGGTTGTTTCAAAATGCTCGGCTGGTCATATTCTCAAAGAAACCAAAAGAAAGTAAAAAGTAAATGAACGCCATTATTACCAGGGAAGAAATTCTGGAGATAGAAAAGAATAGAGATCCCATCCTCATTTTCAGCCCGAAGCTCAGTAGAACTATAGAGTACAATCTCACTATAGTAGGGAGTGAATACACTACAGAGGGTGTGACGACCCGGATCCCAGATACCGGATATACTCGATGGGACTACCGACTAGACCCGATACCACTTGGAACCCGTGAAGCCTCCCAAGAGTTGTAAAGCTCCAAAGGGAAAAAGGATTGTCGTGTAGTACATTGAAGCCACAGAGATATAACAGTAAGCAATTAAATTTCATTAGATCGGTTTGCTAAAGTAGGGGAAATAAAATTAATTTTTAATTAACAATTTAAGATTAACAATTACACCAGAGTCCAGTCCAGAGAAAAGACAAGCAGTACAGTCAATAGAAAAGAAGGACGTACACTGAGGTCGGGGGAAGCCCGATGCAGGTACCGCTGGCAACTACGAACTCGCCACACCAGGAACCGCGGAAGCAGAACGACGCCACCCACCTGAAAAGCAGGGGTGAGCCTCGTGTCACTGACCCAGTAGGGGTCACGTGGATCCCCACTGAAAAACACGCAGTAACACGGAACGATAAAAATAGCAGGTGTAGTAAAGTAGGAAAACTAAACTACAAAGCTGTAAAAGAAGGCCGAAACGAAAGGAGTAGAGCAGCTAAAAGAAAAGGGAAAAGCAGTACTGGACAAAACACGGCTGCCGAACTAACCTCGGCCCCTAAGATACTCCAAACAACAACAGCAACATATGGGTAACTCTGAACTGACGAAGTTAGGAGTTGCCGATCTGTCGGCAGGCACGAGGCCCAATGTAACGACCCGAGAATCTGATTACCGGGAGAGACCCGATAACCCGAGACTCGAACCGCCGCCCACGAACCAGGAGGGCTCCGAAGGGCTAAAAGGAGTGTGTAGGCAAAAAGAAATAGGAAATAAAGCAGGACAATTCAATAATTAACAGAAATAAATAAATAACTACAGCTACAACAGAGTCCAGTCCAACAGAAAGTACAGTCTAAAGCAGCAAAAACGTACCACATGCCGAGTGAACACTCGGCCCGGCGAGCTGGCAACAAAGAACCTCCGCACCGCTCCCTCGAACCTCGAGGAAGAAGAACCGCCACACCTGAAAAGTAGGGAATGAGTCTCCAAAATAGAGACTCAGCAGGGATCCCGCGGAACCCCAACCAGAAACAACAGTGGTAGTGGAAAGGAGAGCTACAACTACAGCAGGAACAACGAACCGGTGGCCGGTCAAAACTCGACACTACAGCTACTCCTAATGTACCAGAAACACACCCCGGACTCATGGTCGGGGGCTACCGAACTACACTAGTACCGCTTAACGAAGTAAAAATCCACGGCAACAACGCCGTAGAGGCCTGTCTCCCAAGACACGGCCAACCTGGACACATTGTCCAAGGTGCAACCCTGACCATTGGGTCGCGGGTACCGCACAACAAGATGCAACCTCGGTAGAGCCACTAGCACTAGTCTCGCGGCGTGAACATCGACCCGCGCGCCACGGCGAAACAACCGAAACTCAACAGTCAACACGACCGAAAACCTGAAGGTCAAAGTCACGAAAACTTACAGTCTGTCACTCCCGACTCGACCGGAGTACCTCCCACTAGAAGCAAGGCCGAATGCATCCACTGACGTCTTAGTCCGCACCTCAGGTGTCTCCCTCCGGCCCAGCGGGAACTGAGACACCGTACAAGTAACCACAAATAAGTGACTAGTTGGGGTCATGTCCATTGACGTGGGGCCAACCGCCCCCAACCACGTGTGCACACACCGACCATCTGCTCTAGGTCGGGTCCTCTAGCTGGTTTTTCCCCCCACCGGACTCTGGTGGCAAAGGCAAGGGGCCCTACGGAAACCAGCCTAAAAACCATCCTCAGGGTAGCCGCTCCACCACTCCCTGGTGGGTCCACTCGCGTGTGTTGTGCCCCTGTGGTTATTTGAGTTTCATATGGTCACTTGGGTCATTCGACATCATTCTATGGTCATATGTGTTCTGTGATATTCTTGGTTTTGATAATGGCTAAACACTATTCATCATTGTTGCTTTTCACTCTTATATGACTGACATATGTTCTGTTGTGTTTATGACAGATATGCACATGAAAGCTCAATGTTGCGCCCTCGCACGCGGATCGACCTGCGCGGTCAGGTCGCGGGGATCGACCTGCCCGGTCAGGTCGCGGAGGTCAAGGGGGCAGCGCCCCTTGCGGGGGTTTCTGGGGGCGGAGCCCCCGGAACAAAATTTAGAAATGCTCAAAGCATATTCTATGTTGATTTCAATCCCAAAATACATGAAATTGATGAGGACATGAATATCTTGACTTATGAACATGTTTCATTGGTCTAACACTTCATTTTTGCAGGTATAGGTAATTCCGGTCGACCTACACACCTTGGCCGGTCGACCAGATTTGCCAGAGCCTAAGAATTCCACGTTTTATAGGTTTCGGTCGACCGCCCCTGCCTTTCCGGTCGACCGGTTCTTCCAGAAATGAAACACTCCAGGAATTACAGATTTCGGTCGACCTCCCCTACTTTTCCGGTCGACCGGTTTTCCCAGAACTGAAATGTTGACATTATTACAGGTTTCGGTCGACCGCCCCCAGGCGTCCGGTCGACCGGTTTTGCCAGAGCCGAAACGTTCTGGCTGCAGCAGGTTCCGGTCGACCGGCCCATGAATTCCGGTCGACCGCCAGCCCCGAGCCTTCATTTTTGACTTTGTTTCCAACTTCGAAAAGGGCCATTCAACCTTGATTTCTTTAATCCAAATGTCACCTAATCACCCACAAATTGTGGATCTGGTCTGAGGCTTGTCTATAGACCAATCAAGGTCTATAAAACCAACACATGAGGGGATGAAAACCCTAATGCTTCAAGCCTTAAAGGGAGCCCATTTTCGAGCTACTGTAGCACCTCCGTGAACAGTGTTTCGGGAGGAAGTTCTTCATCCATCCAAGGTGATTCAAGCTCAGATCTGAAGCCAAGCAACCTCCTACAAAGCAAGAAGCAATCAAGGGCAAGAAGGGTGATCAAAGAAAGCTAGAAGGAGTATACTTCAAGAAGGAAATCAAGATACTCCGGGAAGAAGCTCTTCATCAAATCTTCATCCATCCTCTTCATCATCTCAAGGGGATCCATTGAAGCTCACTCTCAAGGGAGATCATCTTCATCCATTCAAGTTCTTTCAACCTCATTCAAGTTCAAAGAGAAGATCAAGAGAGAAGAATTGAAGGAAGAGGTACTGTTCACGTGAACAGTACTCCGTGAAGAACATTCATCCAATCAAGGGTGAATCAAGAAGATTGAGTTGAAGCCAAGAGGATCCTTGTTGCTGATCAACATTTCATACAAGGGCCAATTCATTTCTACTCATAACTCAATTTCTTGTCTTAGTTCATTCACATTTGTTTTCCTTTCAATATTGATTAAACATTGAAGTTGTGATTCGTCCCTACCGTTGGTTAGTAGGAAGGCAATCAGAGGTGTTTCCGATCTGCGGTGTTGACGTCCCTACCGTTGGTTAGTAGGAAGGCAATCGGTGGTTTCCGATTTACGGGTTGGTGCGCTGCACAAGTGAAGCCTCACCGGGTTTTGGTGAGGGGTGGACGTAGGGCTGAGGATTCAGTCTGAACCACCTTAAAAATCCTGTCTAGTGTGATTTGCTTGTGTGATTGATTCGTTCTAGATGCATGCTTAGGATCGAATTATTATATATCTTGCTTATCTTGCTAAGTGAATCATAGCATTCTTGGAAGCTAGTTTCTATTCCGCTGCAATTCATTTTAACTAGCTGTTTAGAGGGCCGCATTGCGAAAAGTGGGGCTGATCTATTCACCCCTCCCCTCTAGACCCGCTGTCCACTACACAACAGCGTGCAGACAGGCTACGACTAGTGGAGGGTCAAGGAGTATACTCTCAGGTCAACAGAAAACAACGTCCGAACCCGACGAAGTACGGGGACCGTCCCACGTACCGGCACCGTCGCACGGTGACCACAGTTGGAGAAGAAACAGGACTCATAGTCCACGGGCCCACGCCCGGCCATGCAGAAATGCGAAAACACGGTTCCCAAGGTAGCTCACAAGCCGCCAAACCAAATCCCTCTCTCAGGGAAAGGCGGGAACCATCCAGCCCCAGGCTGGGCAACTAGACTCGCAGTCCAAGGCCATACGCGTGGCCTACGCGGAAAGCACAGAAGCATGATTCCCAGGGCAACGCACAAGCTGCCACGCCGATAACTGGACTCACAGTCCAAGGCCAAACACATGGCCCACTCGGGAATGATCTTCCAAGAAAACTCACGGCATGTGGGGGAGACCCCACCGCACCCCTACCGACACACGGTGACTCGATCTAGCGTAACACGAAAGCCCAACACGCGAGAAGTCACCCAGACTCTCAAACCCATGGGCACGCTAAACGAGGTAGCACGGTCCTCCCGACACCCTCAAAATGCGGACACAGAATCCCACGGGTGTCTGGGGCACTCACAAGACCGCAAGTCAACCACTGGGTCACGACCGGGTCGACTAGGGACCGACACAATGCGAAACGATCGCAGAGAACACGAAAACTCATCTCGGCACCACACAGAGCCTGACGGTCTAACCTTGGGCCATCACAGTTTGTAACGGTCCAAGCCTCGACCGTCACAACCATTCTGACGCACCAACAAAGTTCCGTCAGACGCTCGGTGCAAAGTTGGGTGTGACGCGCCTAACCCGGTACGTCACAGTCTCTGACGCGCCAGCCCTGGTGCGTTACAGCCTGTGACGCGCCAGCCCTGATGTGTCACAAGACGAGATGAAACCAACTGTGACGCGTCCTGCTCGGTGCATCACAGGCTGTAACAGACCAACTCTGGTGCGTTACAAGGTGGGTACGCGTCCACTCTGACGCACCCACACAGGGGTGTTACAAGCCTGTGACGCGCCAACCTTGGTGCGTCACAGGCCTTAACCCCAAACGGTCAAAACCAACGAACGGAAGCCAACGATCAGATCATCCCTGATGGTCCAACCCAGGCGCATCATAGCGCTGTGGTGGTCTATCGTGGGACCGTCACACCCACAGACCAGCAAAAGGCTAACGGGCACTGGGGCGTCACAGGCTGTGACGGTCACTAGAAGGACCGTCACACCCGTCCGAGCGCGAAACGGTGGGAAACGACCCGAAAAATGTCCCACTCCCCCATACCTCCACAGGAGAGGGGGAAAACAAGGGGGAAGCCCCCAAATAGCCCCTAGCATGCATCTAAGGCCTTGGATCGGCCAAAAACGCAATGAAACGGGAGATCGGCCCACAAGCCCTAAAACAATGATTTTTTCCCAAATCGCCCCGATTAGCCCGCTCGGCTCACCACGGCCTACGAAACTCGTGGAAAAGAAAGAGCACGAGCTGGGGGTCCATCTCCCTACCTCCACCGAAGAAACAACGCGCCGTGGATGCCGATCCACGAAGAAAACGCCGTGAAACCCTCGCCGTTCCATGAACCCACGGCCGAGCTTCCACGCGCCACCGGCCCTTGATCCTCGACCCGTTCCCCGTTCCTCGCCTCCCGCCATCGCCGCCTCACCCTCCTCCGCCACCGTCGGCCACCCGGGGAGAGGGGGAGAGAAAGAGATGAGAGAGAGTGAGAAAGAGAGAATGAGAGGGGGAGAGAGAAAAGGGTTAATATATATAGAAAAACCCATTGCTGAAATTCAAAAAATTATGAAAAATTACCTCCGTGATCCTCGGAAGGAACACAACGCAGTGGTACTGTCCCGGAGTTGAAGAACACCATGGTTTGCCCTGCACAGAGTTCCGAAGGTACATCACAGAAAAACACGTGTAAAGCACAAAATACACTCCGAGACCCACTAAAAGATCCAAAAAAAAAACCTGGGGCATTACAGCCCTCCCCCCTTAAAGGAATTGCGTCCTTGAAATTTAGGACCTAGCACGAAGCCACAGGGGAAGAACACTGAACCAACTGACAACGCTGTCAGAGCCCCAGCACAGAAAATCTCGATTCTCACGAGAACACCGATCCTGAGGGACACATCCAGACTTACAATCACAAACAACACCTCGCTCCGCGCACCGTGCACACCGGCCATCAGAGCAGGCATATACCAGAGGACACAGTCCGGCATCACCTCAGACACCATGAAAACCAACATGGCACCGCTGCCACCAACTCACCCACCGAGGAAACACACCCTCGACACGAGAAATAGCTACCGATCCATCCTATGGTCGGCAGACAAAACACACATAAGCTTTACAACCAGCTGACAAGTCGCACACCCTTCGCAAGGGAACAACCAACACAGAGCCTTCATCGGCTCACGTAGCAATCTCAACAGACCGCAACCAAGATATCGGCTCAGCACCAAGAATCACCTCACACATGGCAAGCTGAAAGCCAGACATATCACTGTACCAACTCTGTCAGAACTCAAACTTCAACAAAGCCCAGATCCTATCCGGAAAGCACATCACAGAGACGACCACCAAAGGTCTCACTGGCACACGGCTCTCGCCACGCTCGAGCCACGACAACCAGCATCTTCTGTCTGTGAAAAGACCATCCACTGGTCGCCAGATACACGTCAACGGGAAACCTCCACCGGCCCAACAGGCACGATCCAACTCACAGCAGGCCATCTGGTGACTCACACACAGACCGATGCCACATCTCGAGCTACACTCCTCTCGAACTCCGCATCTGAGCTCGAACATCGCGCCAACTCGACCCTCTCGGGGAGCACGAAGAAACCAGATGAAAAGATCATGGTGTCCTCATTCATCACCTCACTCGACTCAGGCTCACAGGGAAACCATCCCATGCTGGTCACCAAACCAGGGATAACCATTGCGACACCAACGTTCCATCAAGGACCACCACGCACAAGCGTCACTCTTTCGTCTGGTCTCATCGAAGCCTTCGTCTCAATTAATCCAAGTGGAGACCTGCCAATCCTAATTCTGCCCTTACCACAGAGCCACGGGATACCACCTGAACAATGCTCACGAGTCCCCAAGCAACATACATCTCACCGTGGTCGGCTACGAGACTAGCCTTACCAGTCACTCGCAGCCACCAACAGGAACCCACAGCCTGCCAAAGATCACTTCTCCAAAAATGATCTCATCCTAGGACACGACTGGGAACACAAGTCGGGCACCAAGCCACCGACTCTGACCAACACGTCCTCGACCTCCGTCAGGCGACGTCCTCAACAATCTCATCCAGGTCCAACACCGACGCCTGACACGGGTTCCATCACAGGAACATGGTACTCATGCGGCGCACTAGCCAGCACATTCCCCAACACTCCATCCTGCCAGTGCCAAGAACCATAATACCTCGAGCAACGGCACGGCAACAACACGTTTCACACAGAGTAACCAATCCTCCAATGCTCAACCCAAACTCAGGAATCCGCCCGTAGCAACCAATGCTACGATCCTGAACCAGTGGGTCACAAGCCCACCATGCTTCCGCTGCGCACTCTGATCCATGCGCGCACAGCCAAGAATGCGAACACCGCCCGATCGGCACTCATCCTTTTGGAAAAGCGCCAACACCCTTACACGACAAGGGAATGGGCACAACTTCTCACAGGCAACCACCTTGCCAAGACAAGGAGCATGTCTCACACGGACTTCATGGCACACAAGGCCAACCAATCCGAACACACAATGCAAGATGACAATCCTAGCCAAACATAATACTCTCCAACCAAAGGAGAAACCGACACTCCTATGACCAATGGAAGAACTCCACGCTCGACTTGACCTCGAACCTTGCGCACGCTGGGAACAACACCTTCCAGCACTGAGAAAACCATAACTTCCATCAAGTCAGCACCTCCGACACACTCGACGAGTGTCATGTCAGACCACAACCACAGCATCTGTCGATGCACCACCACTGCAATTCCTCGAACTGCAATGCACCACGCCAAGGGCCGCAACACGAGCCATAACAACAATCGCCGACGCTCATCCTTGAGTCCTGAAACTCACCGCAGAGCCTTCACATCTCAAGCCACCTCCAAGGCGGACACCACCCATCCACTGACAGAAACACAGGAGCAAAGACATACTAGGACACCACAACCCAATCCTGCCTCGAAATCCGCAAGAACAATCGGGACCGACACATCATTTCTGACGCCACAGAGCACGACAAGAGCATCAGGCTCGACGAAACAGCAGCTCACCGAGAAGGTCCTCCGCTCACCCGAGCACACTTCTCGACCAGAGCACCCGCTCTAATGCCTCAAGCCACGACCTCGGCGCCTCAGGGGCTGGATAAACCTTGATCTGAAGTGGCCCAAAATCGACAGCAGCTCCCTCAGAGCACGCTCACGGCCACTTATCCACGAACAATCCTCTCCAGCCACCTGACCATGCTGCAGATTCCTCGAACGCAGCACCGCGAGCTCACGCCTGCCAGAAACCTCTGCCCAATGCAGTACAACCAGGGCCACCACCGATGAGGGAGAAGGCTCTCAACCTCGATCCGTAGACCCCACACCGGAACGAAAGCCACGAACAGGAACCACCTTCACAGCGCTGCACGGCGCACTCAAGCTCACAAGCGAGAAACAAAGTGGAAAGTGAACACAAAACCCTATGCCAGCTGCCGACTGTACTGGACCTTATAGACTCAAATCACTGCAATATCTCGAATTCCTATGTACGTCCACAGCCACTGCTCTGATACCATCTGTAATGACCCGAGAATCTGATTACCGGGAGAGACCTGATAACCCGAGACTCCAACCACCGCCCACGAACTGGGAGGGCTCGGAAGGCCTAAAACGAGTGTGAAGTCACAAAGAAATAGGAAATAAAGTAGGACAATTCAACAATTAACATAAATAAATAAATAACTACAGCTACAACAGAGTCCAGTCTAACAGAAAGTACAGTCTAAAGTAGTAAAAACGTACCACATGCCGAGTGAACACTCGGCCCAGCGAGCTGGCAACTGAGAACCTCCGCACCGCGCCCTCGAACCTCGAGGAAGAAGAACCGCCACACCTGAAAAGCAGAGAATGAGTCTCCAAAACAGAGACTCAGCAGGGATCCAGCGGAACCCCAACCGGAAACAACGGCGGTAGCGGAAAGGAGAGCTACAACTACAGCACGAACAACGAACCGATGGCCGGTCAAAACTCGGCACTATAGCTACTCCTACTGTACCAGAAACACACCCCGGACTCACGGTCGGGGGATACCAAACTACACTAGTACCGCTTACCAAACTAAAAATCCACGGCAACCATGCCGTAGAGGACTGTCTCCCAGGACACGGCCAACCTGGACACACTGTCCAAGGTGCAACCCCGACCATTGGGTCGCGGGTACAGCGTAACAAGACGCAACCTTGGTAGAGCCACTAGCACTAGTCTCACGGCGCGAAAATCGACACGCGCGTCACGACGAAACAACCGAAACTCAACGGTCAACACGACCGAAAACCCGAAGGTCAAAGTCACAGAAACTGACAGTCTGTCACTCCCGACTTGACAGGAGTACCTCCCACTAGAAGCAAGGCCGAATGCGTCCACTGACGTCTTAGTCCGCACCTCAGGTGTCTCCCTCCGGCCTAGCGGGAACTAAGACACCGTACAAGTAACCACAAACAAGTGACTAGCTGGGGTCACGCCCGTCGACGTGGGTCCAACCGCCCCCAACCACGTGTGCACACACCGACCATCTGCTCTAGGTCGGGTCCTCTAGCTGGTTTTCCCCCCCACCGGACTCTGGTGGCAAAGGCAATGGGTCCTACGGAAACCAGCCTAAAAACCATCCTCAGGGTAGCCTCTCCACCACTCCCTGGTGGGTCCACTCACGTGCAGGCATGCTACGACTAGTGGAGGGTCAAGGAGTAGACTCTCAAGTCAACAGAAAACAACGTCCAAACCCGACGAAGTACGGGGACGATCCCATGTACTGGCACCGTCACACGGTGACCACAGTTGGAGAAGAAACAGGACTCACAGTCCACGGGCCGCACGCCCGGCCACACAGAAACGTAGAAACACGGTTCCCAAGGTAGCTCACAGGCCGTCAAACCAAATCCCACTCTCAGGGAAAGGCGGGAACCCTCCAGCCCCAGGCTAGGCAACTGGACCCGCAGTCCAAGGCCATACGCGTGGCCTACGCGGAAAGCACAGAAGCATGATTCCCAGGGTAACGCACAAGCTGCCATGCCAATAACTAGACTCACAATCCAAGGCCAAACACATGGACCACTCGGGAATCATCTTCCAGGAAAACTCATGGTATGCGGGGGAGACCCCACCGCACCCCCACCGACACACGGTGACTCGGTCTAGCGTAACACGAAAGCCCGACACGTGAGAAGTCACCCGGACTCTCAAACCCACGGACATGCTAAACGAGGTAGCACGGTCCTCCCGACACCCTCAAAACATGGACACAGAATCCCACGGGTGTTTGGGGCACTCACAAGACCGCAAGTCGACCACTGGGTCACGACCGGGTCGACTAGGGACCGACACAACGTGAAACGATCGCGGAGAACATGAAAACTCATCTCAGCACCACACAGAGCCTGACAGTGTAACCTTGGGCCGTCATAGTCTGTAACGGTCCAAGCCTCGACCGTCACAACCATTCTGACGCACCAACAAAGGGCCGTCAGATGCTCAGTGCAAAATTGGGTGTGACGCGCCTAACCCGGTGCGTCACAGTCTCTGACGCGCCAGCCCTGGTGCGTTACAGCCTGTAACGCCCCAGCCCTGATGCGTCACAAGACGAGATGAAACCAACTGTGACGCATCCCGCTCGGTGCATCACAGGCTGTAACGGACCAACTCTGGTGCATTACAAGGTGGGTACGGGTCCGCTCTGACGCACCCACACAGGGGCGTTACAAGGCTGTGACACGCCAACCTTGGTGCATCACAGGCCTTAACCCCAAACGGTCAAAACCAACGAACGGAAGCCAACGGTCAGATCATCCCTGACGGTCTAACCCAGCCGCATCACAGCGCCGTGGTGGTCTATCGTGGGACCGTCACACCCATAGACCACCAAAAGGCTAACGGGCCCTGTGACGCACCCACCCTGGGGCATCACAGGCTGTGACGGTCACTGGAAGGACTGTCACACCCGTCCGAGCGCGAAACGGCGGGAAACGACTCGAAAAATGTCCCACGCCCCCATACCTCCACAGGAGAGGGGGAAAACAAGGGGGAAGCCCCCAAATAACCCCTAGCATGCATCTAAGGCCTCGTATCGGCCAAAAACGCAATGAAATGGGAGATCGGCCCACAAGCCCTAAAACATGGATTTTTTCTCAAATCGCCCCGATTAGCCCGCTCCGCACACCACGGCCTACGAAACTCGCGGGAAAGAAAGAGCACGAGCTGGGGGTACATCTCCCTACCTCCACCAAAGAAACGACGTGCCGTGGACGCCGATCCACGAAGAAAATGTCATGAAACCCTCGCCGTTCCATGAACCCGCGGCCGAGCTTCCATGCGCCACCGGCCCTTGATCCTCGACCCGTTCCCCATTCCTCGCCTCCCGCCATCGCCACCTCGCCCTCCTCTGCCACCGTCGGCCGCCCGGGGAGAGGGGGAGAGAATGAGATGAGAGAGAGTGAGAAAGAGAGAATGAGAGGGGGAGAGAGAAAATTGTTAATATATATAAAAAAACCCAAAAATTGCAAAATTTAGAAAATTACGAAAAATTACCTCCGCGATCCTCGGAAGGAACACAACGCAGTGGTACTGTCCCGGAGTCGAAGAACGCCACGGTTCGCCTTGCACAGAGTTCCGAAGGCACATCAGGGAAAAACACGTGTAAAGCATAAAATACACTCAGAGACCCACTAAAAGATCCGAAAAACAAAACCTGGGGCATTACACCCAAGACAAAGGCCCACGAGACCAAACAACAAGTCTAGAAAAAGATCTAGACAGACACAGACGGCCTAAAGCATACATGACTCGATGACCGTGCACGCTCTTCTAGATACGACCACACATACATGACTAGAACGTCGTGTACAAGACACGACACTGACCTCGGGCAAGACCATGGGAGGGCTAATCCGGAAAGGTCACGACGCATGAGAAACGCGAGAGTCACGTGCCACGTGACGGAAGTACCTCCTCACAAGAAGAACAGCCAACTGCGTCCACTGACGTCTTATGTTGCGCCTCAAGTGTCTCATCTTCTATGCCGCCTGAAGCACGACAGAGACTAAGACACACTCGGAACCAGAACAGGACTATAGTAATGAGTGACTAGATAGGGTAACACCTATCGGCGTCAGTCCAAAGCCCCTGACCACATGTGCACACACCGACTCTTGTTGGAGAGTCAGGCCTCTAGCTAGTTTTCCCCACCCAGCAGGACGCCACTGTATAGTGGGGGCCCACGGAAACTAGCTTACAAACTGTATATCGGGAACTGCCACGCCACCACTCCCGGGTGGGTCGACACGTCGTAATGTGTCACCGGGCTACGACTAGTGGAGACTCACTAGACACAGACCTCCAAAACACGGGTGCCGGAGTATAGACATGCAAAGAAGCACTGTCGTACGTACTATGAAGCACAGGACACGAGGTAACATACCAGACTGCCATCGGACTCAGGACAAGGCAACTAGACCTGAAAACACAATGATCCTTGAGTCTCACGACTCGGAGTCAAGATCGTTGTACAAAGCAGAACAAGCAACCAATCGGTTTATTTCTAAGCCAGAGGAAACAACATGACCGCGTAAAATGACACACGGGGACATGAGAGAACACCAAGACCCTCATCACATATGGACATGCAAATGGAGGTGAAATGATACCTCGAGGCATCTAGAACCACATATCGAACTGGACAGAACCGCCGAGACACTCAAGGTTACCTGTCAACCACTGGGTCACCTGGGGTTGACCGAAACCCCGACAATGATGATTCTACAGTAGGAAAGAAAATCATACCTCAAGCAAGAAAACTCCTGGCTACCTCCTAATGTAGTCTTAGCCCTCATAGGACATCAAAAGATATCCACGGGGATGGCAAACCACAAGGTTAAGCCAAGATATACGGAAATCGAAACGACGGGAAACGACACTCTGGGCATAAGCGATCCATCGTTCAGCTACTAGGGAAACCAAGCAGTCAAGGAGGAAACCACTATGCACACAGAGACAAGGACACTGGCGGTCAGGGGTAGAGCCACGAGGCGACTGTAGCGGTCAAGGATGAACCACTTGACTCAGTCAACTATAGCCGACCTGCCCAACGAACCACCAAGCGGTCGATGACAGACACGCTACATGGACTAGGAGGTCCAAGAGACAACCGTCACACTAACCGCCCTAAGATACTGACCTAAGCCAAATGACTCGTAGCGGCCTAAGGAAGGCACGCTATAGCGAAGAAACGCATGAAGGTTGGGCCGCCAAGGCCAACCAACTTAAATCTTAACCAGGTCTAAACCACGGTAACACAAATACTGAGGCAGACCATAGGCCGTCGAGACCATTCCCTCAAGACGGGAACTCATGGAAGGCCACTCACATGCGGGGGAAACCCCACCGCACTCACACCGACTCACGGTGACTCGATCGAGCGTAACACAAAGCTCAAAACACACATGCCTATGGGCACACTAATCGAGGTAACACGGCACCTCCCGACAACCTAGAAACATGGACATGGGACCCACAGGGTGTCCGGGACACTCACGAGGCCATAGGTTGGTCATTGGGTCTCAACGGGACCGACCGGGACTCCAAACGATGAAAAATACAGCATTTCGGTTGACCTGACCCCTAGGGGTGGTCGACCTAATAGGGTCGGTCGATCGGCCCTGGGCGGGCGGTCGACCAGACCGACAGGCCCACCAGCTTGCTGGCACGAGCCCCGGCCGGTCGACCAGCCCGCCCGTGGCGGTCGACCGGTTACGGCGGAAAACCAGTCGGACCGAGCCTAAAAACCCGAATCCATGCCCCGTTCAATCCCGATCGAAGGGGAAACATCCATAACGTCACAGAACGATGATATACAACATTTAGACTCCAACGGGAGTCAAATCAACCAAGAAACATCGAGAAATGGGCGATTCCATCGAATCGACCCTAAATGAGTCACTGGGGTTCCCGGACTCGTACCGGCCCCAAATGACAACCAAACGAACGAAATCAGCGGATCTGGAATGCTGACATCCCAGGGGTTCGATTGACACTAACTGATCTAAAAACCGTCGCCATTTTTCGACGAACCCTACGAACTCCCAAAACCACGGTTTTACCTAAATGGACCCAAACTCGTCCGTTCTAACACCGAACATCTTGAAATTACAAGGGAAACGTGCAGGAAGAGTAGGTGATCCGTCTCCCTACCTCCACCGAAGAAACCGTGCGCCAAAGCAACTAAACCGCGCTAAAAATGCCAAATCATGAATCGCGCCGATCTCAGAATACACCGAGGGATCGCGCCACTCCACGCTCAAACCGTCGCCCCATCCTGCATCCCGATCACTCCATCGCGTCCTCGCCTCGGCCAGGTTCGCAACGGTGTGCACCCCGCGCCGAGAGACCCAGAGACAAGAGAGAACGAGAGAGAGAAAGAGAGGTGAGAAATGAGGGAGGAGAGAGGTGGTCGAGGGAATAAATAGAAAAGAAAATTAGGATTTTTCCTAATATTTGAAAATTCAATTATTAGCCCGAAAATCCACTAATTCAGAAAAATACGCAAAAATAGTCAAAATGATCATCTCGAAGAGTACATCGCAACTGCGGCGTCCATGAGTCGATGAACTGAGAATTAAACTCACCACAGGATTCCGTAACTAGTACGAGAGAAAAACCCGCGTGGATTGGAAAACTCAACTCAGGACCCACAAAAGCGATCTGAAACTCTCCAAAAAGGATCCTAAATACCCAATAAGAATCCAGGGCATTACATTATCCCCTCCTTTAAGAAATTTCGTCATCAAAATTTAAGGACTAGCAAAGGAGAAGCAAGGAAGAACAACCCTAAGACATGACTTGAAACAATGCGAAGCTCGAGAAACATAATTAAGAGGGACATAGTTAGACCATAATCACAAGTACACGCTCTGGATCGAGCATGACACAAGTGAACATAAGTCTGACACCTCCGAAACAGGGCAACACCGCTTATGTCTCACCGGAAAGGAGACACGACTCATGCCATGACAATAGATATCGGGAAAACAAAACGACAGAACCGGCAAGCATCAGCTTAAACAAGGAAGCATAGTCCTCTCAGCTGACAGCTCGACAACATCATCGGCTCTAGTGCCAAAGGCAATCCACGAAAGCCTGGCACACAGGATGCCCATGCCAACATCGGACCACAAGCACAATCAAGTCAGTCCTCAGTTAGACATTACATCTGATCGAGTCGCAAGCTAACTCTACCGGGAGAGAAGAGTATAGCAAGGCTAACCGACAAGACCTGGTCCACATAGTGCCAAGACAGACAGACAAAATCATAGAGAAATAGTGATAAAACAACAACAACAGCGGCACTTGGAGGATTTCGGCTCCGTACTGAACACAGAACTATGGAACACCACTGCAAGCTGGGTCACATCAAGGCATAACGACAACTGAACGCACGACCATAAGGGACGAGTCACGCATTGAGCAGCTTACCAAGAACAGACCCACGACAACAAGGAAACGACAATCTCAGGAAATGTATCTCAAGGACCACGATCACGCCCCAAGAGCACAATACCCAAGAAAGAATTACAGAGCAGAGGGTACTCAACCAGCAAAAATACTGATAGATTCCCCAATACTCACAAATGTCGATGCCAACACCAGAATGACTCCAGCAACGACACGACAAAAGACCACATCAAGGCACAGAGAGCCAAGATGAAGTCACATCGAAAAAGATAATTCTCTCAACCGGCCAGAATCTTACCACACGATTCTCGACCCGTGGGTTATCAGCCCACACGCTTCCGCTGCGCACTCAAACAACGCACATAGGCATCAGAAATACTTCAGTATCCGCATCTCAGCACATACACGGCGCCATCGTAATTCATAAAAATTGCAATATAACACGCCACGAGTACTGATCCTGCGAGCAACCGATCACTAATAGCCTATGTGTAAGCGAAGGAGAGCACCATCTTCAGCACAAAGCACAAAGAAAGGCTAATCTCAGCTTACCGTTACGTCCTGAAAGAATAAATGAGCCTTCACAACACATCGGCCGCTGGACACGGCACGACGAACACGGTGCATAACGGCTCTCAACACAAATATAAGGTCCAAAGCCAGGCAACCGTAAACCAAGGAGAAGATCAGGCTCAGAAGAAATATTGTCCACACTTAAGTAGACACAAGACAAAGGCCTCACCAAGACAGCAATTCCAAGGCTTACCTTGAAAAAGACTCCACCAAACGGAACGAGAAGCATCAAGCTCGATTAACAGAAGCTCACCAGGAAGGAAAAATCCTAGGCTCGCTTGAGCATCTTCTCAATCAAGGGAATCTAGTCGAGCACTTCGACAGAAGTGAACACCTCAGGAGCTACACAGACTTAAGCTGGGACGACCAAAATAACGTAAGAACGTGTACGGCCATCAGACCAACGCTAAAAGTCAATAGCAACCTGAAAACCATGAAAAAATCTAGAACAATGTACTGCATATTCAAGCCTATCGGCGAACCCTGCCAAGTACAACACAATCAAAACAACCACCACGATGAAAAAGAGCATCCCGTCGCATCCTGACGAGAGCAAAACAATCTCGTACAGTGCTGACACCGCACGCACAAGACAACACTTGGAAACAAAGCGACAAAGAATCACGAAACCTAATGCCAGCTGAAGACTGTACTAGACTTTCAGGACTCTGGTAACTGTATATCTCAGATTCCCATGTATTGCACACAACAACGCTCTGATACCAACTGTGACGACCCGAATCCCGGATATCGGATATACCCGATAGGACTATCGAGTAGACCGATACCACTTGGAACCCGTGAAGCCTCCCAAGAGCTGTAAAGCTCCAAAGGGAAAAAGGATTGTCGTGTAGTACATTGAAGTCGCAGATATAACAATAAGCAATTAAATTTTATTAATCAGGTTGCTAAAGTAGTAGAAATAAAATTACTTTTTAATTAATAGTTAAAATTAACAATTATACCAAAGTCTAGCCCAAAGGAAAGACAAGTACAGTCCGACAGAAAGAAGACGTACACTGAGGTCGGGGGAAGCCCGACGCAGGTACCGCTGGCAACTACGCACACGCCACACCCGAAACCGTAAAGGAAGCAGAGATGACCACACTTGAAAAGCAGGGGTGAGCCTCGTGTCACTGGCTCAGTAGGGGTCACGCGGATCCCCACTGAAAAATATGCAGTAACACGGAACAATAGCTAAAACATCAGGAGTAGTAAAGTAGGAAAAGTTAAACTACAACTAGAAAGCTATAAAAGAAAGCCGGAAGAGCAGGAGTAGAATAGCTAAAAGAAAAGGGAAAAACAAAGACGTAAAGAATGAGAACACGGCTGCCGAACAAAGCACGGCTCCTTAAGCTACTCCAAACAGTGACAGAAGGGCGAACCTTGATCTCACAAAGTCAGGAGTTACCAATCCATCAGCCAACAGTTAGCCTAAAGGCTAAAGCCCACGAAACCAGGCAAAAGCCCTAGAAAAGACCTAGATAGACACAGACATCAAAGCATACACGACTGGATCGTCATGCATGGAACAGAGGGCCGACCTCGGGTAAAGTCAAGAATAGACTAACCCCGAAAAGGTCATGACACGAGGATGAGAAACTCAGAAGTCATGTGTCACGTGATGGAAGCACCTCCACACTAGAAGAACAGCTAGATGGGTCCACTGACATCTTACACTACGTCACAGGTATCTAGCTACGGACGTCGAGAATGACGGAGACTGAGATACTCACTGAACCAGAACAGGAACTACAGTAATGAGTGACTAGTTAGGGTCATGCCCATCGGCGTTCGTCCAAACGACCCTGACCACATGTGCACACACCAGCTCATGCCTAGGGCCAGGCCTCTAGCTAGTCCCCCCCCCCAGCAGGACGCTACCGTAAAGCAGGGGCCCACGAAAACTAGCCTAAAAATCATATCTCGGGAACTGCCTCAACCACCACTCCCAGGTGGGCCAACACCAGGAACGTGTGGTCAGGCTATGACTAATGGAGGCTCACTAGACACGGAGACTCAGAAACACGAGTGCTGGAGTACAGACAGGCTGAGAAAGCACTATCGCACGTACTACGAAGCACGAAGGCAGCATACCAAACTACCAACAGACTCAGGACAGGACAACTAGACCTGCTAACACAATGATCCTTGAGTCTCACGACTCGGAGTCAAGATCGTCTCACAAAGCGGTGACACGCCGCCAATCAGTCTAATCCTAAGCCAGAGAAACTGACTCATCCATGGGAAACGACTCACGGAGACCTGAGGGATCACCAAGACCCTCAACGCATCTGGACACGCAGATTGAGATAGGATAGTACCTCAAGGCATCTAGAACCATTGTCTCATGTTGTATAGTGGACAGCGGATCTAGAGGGGAGGGGTGAATAGATCTGCCCCTCTTTTCGCAATGCAACCCTCTATATAGCTAGATAATGATAATAGCAGCGGAATATAACTAGCTAAACGAAGAACTCAGTGATTTGCTTAATAAGATGATTATGCAATATAGATATTGAACCTAAGCATGCATCTAACACAAAGCAAACCACAACACATGAGATTTTAAGGTGGTTCGGACTGAATCTCCAGTCCTACGTCCACCCCTCACCAAATCCGGTGAGGCTCCACTAGTGCCACGCACTGAACCGCAAATCGAAAAGACCACCGATTGCCTTCCTACTAACCACTTGGTAGGGACGTCAATAATGCAGATCGGACAACCTCCGATTGCCTTCCTACTAACCACCGGTAGGGACGATCTTCAGTTCCAAATGCTTGAATGAAATGAAAAAGAACAAGATATGAAAACACTCAAACAAGATATGAAATATGTTCAAAGAGAAAAGATATTGTCTGAGTTTGCTGGAGCTTGAATCTGATGATTCACTTGGCTTGGAGTTGATCTCCTCTTGAAGTAGCTTGAATCACTTGGAGATATGATGAAGAGCTTCTTCCCAGAGTACTGTTCACAGCTACAGTAACTCGAACTCCTTTCCCTTGAACACACCCTTGCAGCTTCTATGGATCACCTTGAGATGAGGAAGAGGAAGATGACTGCAGCTTTTTCTTCACTTGGCTTGAAGTTGATTTCCTCTTGAAGTAGCTTCAATCACTTGAAGATTTGATGAAGAACTTCTTCCCGGAGTAGCTTGATTTCCTTCTTGAAACACCCTGCTTGTGGCTTCCTTTGATCACCCTTCTTATCCTTGAGTGCTTCTAGCTTTGGTGGAGGTTTCTTGCTTCAGATCTCACCTTGAAACACCTTGGATGGATGAAGAACTCCAGCCCGAAGTACTGTTCACGGAGGTGCTACAGTACCTCGAAAATGGCCTCCCTTGATCTCTCTTGAAGCCTTGAAGCAATGGGGTTTCCAACCCTCTTGTATTGGTTTTATAGACCTTGAATGGTCTATAGACAAGCCTCAGACCAGATCCACAATTTGTGGGTGTTTAGGTGACTTTTGGATTAAACAAATCCATGTTGAATGGCCCTTTTGGAAGTTGGAAACAAAGTCAACATTGAAGGCTTGGGGCTGGCGGTCGACCTGCAGCTCCTGGCGGTCGACCGCTACTGTGAAATGCTGTAGACGAATGGCCCCTGGGATTTTCGGTCGACCGCCACTGGCTGGCGGTCGACCGCTACTGAAACACATGAAGACTGGCAATCCCTGGCTGGGGCGGTCGACCGCCCCTGTGCTGGCGGTCGACCGCCAGCTGGGCAGAACCCAGATTTTCCTGGGTTGGTCCGTTAACTATCTTAGCTCTGCCGCTTAACTCCTTTAGTAGTCCGTTCATGTCTATGGCAACAATTTTGACTGTCTTGAAGTTTTATTACTGAGTCTTCAATCAAATTTTTGTTCCGGGGGCGGGGGGCGCTGCCCCCTTGACCCCCGCGACCTGACCGCGCAGGTCGATCCGCGTGCGAGGGCGCAACATTGAGCTTTCACTTGTCCATTCATTTGCATATCTGTCATGAACACAACAGCACATATGTCAGTCATATAAGAGTGAAAAATAACAATGACTAATAGTGTTTAGCCATTATCAAAACCAAGAATACCACAAAATGCATATGACCATAGAATGATGTCGAATGA
This sequence comes from Amorphophallus konjac, assembly GCA_022559845.1. Lineage (NCBI taxonomy): Eukaryota > Viridiplantae > Streptophyta > Magnoliopsida > Alismatales > Araceae > Amorphophallus > Amorphophallus konjac. The sequence goes on from CM040126.1 coordinate 307,598,665, forward strand.
CCCAAGTGACCACAAAATGACTCAAATGACTTCAGGGACACAACATTCTCCCCCTATCAAAAATAGTCGAGACACAGATAAGGTTACTTGTCAACCACTGGATCTCACCGGGTTAACTAGAACCTGGCAAAGACTCATCGAACATGACCTCACACACAAGCACCCTTGGCTACCTTATAACATGGTCATAGCCCTCATAAGACGTCAATAGACATCCATGGGTCAGTGGGTAAACCACAAGGTCAAGCCAAGATAATTGGAAACCAAAATACCGGTAAACCATCTACTTGTTTGATAATCTCTGCTATCTGTTTGTTGGTGCAAATTTTTGCGTTCTAGATGAACTTTGAAAATGGCCCACGAGTCTTTTGAGGAGAACCACCTTGGTCGTGGTCAGTCAGTCGAGCCGCGTGTCCATGCTATGGACTCGGGCCCTTCCTATGAGCCCTCACGCAAGGTGCAGGTTACCGCAGGGGACACATCCCCACCACATGACATCTCCTCTTTTCTGGGCGTCCTCGCCAACACGGAGCTCACCTCTGAGCAACTCCGGGCCTTCCAGGCCATTCTGAAAGGGAAATCTATTTCACCCACCCCTCAAGAGTCAGCTCCAGCCATCGCACCCCTCCAAGAGTCGGTGCAGGCCATCCCATCTCCTTCGCCGGTGCAAGCCATCTCTTCTCCCTTACTTCAAGGGCAGGCGAGCCAACAACCTCCCTCGTTCCAGTTCCTTTCAAAATCTCAAACCCCTGCCGTTCCTCACACGCCACTCCAGCCAGGGCTAGCTGTCGGCGGCCCGACAGCTCCCTCCTATTCGGGATTTCCTCCTCAGGTCTCAGGGAGACATCTCCCTCCCTAGTGGCAGGTGCCACCTTCACCTCCCTAGGAGCTCACCCAGTCGCTCCTCAACCGGTTCAATAGAATGGACGAACAATTTCAGAATTTAAAGAAAATGGTGGATGTAAAATCTACCCCGGAGGTTGCTTTGCCAATCCTTCCGGTGATCCATCTTCCTCCCTCCGAAATGCCTACGTACCGCAGGTACAATGGCACTGGCAACCCCTTTATTCACCTCAAGGACTTCATGTATGAATCCTCCTATTGGCAAAATGACTAGAGATCCCTAGCATACCTCTTTCGAAGATCGTTGGACGGTCCGGTGCTAGAATGGTTCTATTCTTTGGAGCCCGGCGAGGTCGATAATTTTGATACAGTGCAAAGAAGATTCTTGCAAAAGTATCGGGATAGGGTTGGTCCCTCTCTTTCCATTACCGACCTAGTGGCCGAGAAAATGTGGCCTGATGAAGATTTTTTCTATTATGCTGACAGATGGAGGTCTCTGGTAGAAAGGATAAGAGATACCCTCTCAGAGCCCGAACAAGTGAAAATAATTGTGTCCAATGCCACCCCACAGTTCAGGCACGTCTTGGCCATGAACAAGCTTACTACAATGGAAGAGCTTATGAAAGGGCCCAGTATATCCAAACCCAGTTAAAAGATTCCCCCATTATGCACATGTTTGAGCCACCGAAGCCCAAGGTGGTCAGAAAGATAGGCACTGGTGCCCCAAGTGGAGCGACAGAAGGGGTCGTAACAAATGAGCAGGTGAGTGTAGTCAACAACGCCAACTATGCAGCCAACCCAAGGCCTCCACAAATGTCCCGACTTCCCCTCTAGCAAGGTCCTTTCCCCTCTCATCCTCCACCCCAAAACAATCCACCTCAGAACAATATGCCTCAACCATTTCAACCCCAGCAACAACCCCGACCCCAGCAACAGTAACCACCACCTCAGTAGCACCAAGTTCCACCCGCAGAGAATTACGACCCCCCACAGCAACAAAGAAGGCCGATTGGCCCCAAGAGAGCCTATTACCCACCATTGCCAGAAACTTTGGCAGATATTTTCAGCGCCCTCATGGCCTCAAACACCCTCATCCTACCCAGGGAAAGGCTCGCATGGCCCCCGAATGTTGATACCTCCAGATACTGCGTCTACCACAGGCAGCTAGGACACATAGTGGAGAACTGCTTCCATTTTAAAGATTACATCTACAACATGAATGATGAAGGCGGAATTGACTGGGATGAAATGAGGCGATACATCGCCACTCACAAAGCCAGGAGACCTCCTCCTAGGCCACAGTTCCAACAACAACAGCAGCCGTAGCAATAACCACAACAACAACAAAAGCCTCAGCAGGCCCAACCACAACAACCCAAATTGGCATAATCCAGAATCCATTACCGGAGCACCAACAACCCAATCACCAGGTCAACCCCATCTCGTCCTTCCTGGAAGTCGGGAGAGAACAGGGTTGGCACCCAGAAAGTACCTCCATTCTTGCTGCCGCCAACCCTATCATCAGGCAACTCCCTCGCCTTGCCCAGATAGCACCTCTCTCTCATCAACCCGCATCACAACCTATAGCGCCGCCTTCACCATTTCCACAGCCATCACGCCCTCTCATCCGCACCCTTCCCACTAACCCGCCAATGACCTATCAGCCAACGACCTCCACTATGCCCTCACACCCTCTCATCTTCTCTCACCCCTCCATTTTGCCATCCACCCCTACTACACCTACACTTATGCCTTCCAAACCTCTTATCATCCGCCAACCGTATGTAACCCCACCTACCTCCACCATGCCTCCACTAACGCCCTCAAAATCACTCATCACCCACCATCCATCTCAGAACCATTGTCCGTCTCAGGCCTTGTCCACTTCCACTTTACCTCCGCCTCCACCTTCCAAGCCCCTTATCCTCCATAGCCCACATGAGATCCCCTCTACTTCCACCATGCCTCCACCTAACAAACCCCTCATCAGAATCCCCGCTCCCATCATCACCCCTGCTTCATCAACCATTTCTCCACCACTACCCCACAAACGCCTGCTAAAACTCACATCTAACCCCATAGAGGTGCAGAAGCCGCAAGCAATGGTGCTTCGGAGTGAAAGGATTTTCCATAGGATTTTCCTCAAGAACAGTCAGGTGTAGACACGTCAAAATCGATGCTATGTTGAGTAAATCTCATGTCACCATGTGACGCCCCAAAGTGGACTTCAATATTGGCTTAATATGAAGTTTTTCTAATTTCTCCATATTTAATTGTGATTTCTTGGCTTTTTTCTTTAAAAATTGAAATTAACGCCTGTGGGGAGGGCGTCATTTAATTGACGACCTAGTAAGGGGCGTTTTTCTTAAATAAACGACTGTTCAAATGGTCGTTGATTCCTGGATTTTACAAATTCTAACAAAAGTAAAACTCAAGGTAATTGACGTCCTAAGGAGGGGCGTTGATTATTTAACGCCCGTTCATACAGGCGTCATTTGAAAATTTTAAATAAAGAAAGTCTTTTATTTCTATAATTAAATTTAGGAATTGACGACTGTGTGAATGTCGTCATTTCAATTGACGCCCTTAGCTAGGTCGTCATTTTCACTTCCATCTCCCTTTCGCCTGCTTCTTTCCAGTAGTAATCCTTTCCCCATTTTGCACCTTGTGTTCGATTGGGAAGAGGGTTCGTCATTGAGGATTCATTGCCTTGCTTTAATCCCATTAATGCAAGGATTTTTTACCCTATAAATACCCCCTTGAATCCCTCATGCGCGAGAGAGAATGCAGAAGAAGAGTGTAGTAGAGGATCTCGCATAATAGAGCTAACAACTACACACAGAGACAACTAACAGAGAGGAGCATTTCGTTGTTTGTAGTTTGTTTTCTCCCAAGCTCTTCCTCCAGCGTACTTCTTCCACGGACGTTCTTCTTCCACGGCGATGGAGATTTCTCCTTCCGACGTGCTTCCTTCCTCCCGTAGCAGCTGAAGCTCTTGTCCTCCTCCCTTTACTGCTGCCATACAGCAGAAGGGCGACCCCTCTCTCTTATTCATTTTATTTTGCTGTTATCATATCATTACATATCATTCTCTAGCTGCTTTGCTAGAGAGGATCATATTACACTAGTTTACGTTGCATTAGCATACTCATCCATAATCCCATCCCTTGTTACTCCTCTTAGGGGTTTTAAAACTAAAACACACAAGGTGTGTGTTCATGCCCAATTTGATTGATTTCTATACTTCTAGAGCATTGATTCTACACATCTTTGGCTAATCCATATCTTTATTTTGTGTGTTTATGCAAGGGTAGTCAAACTATAAACCCCCTTCGTCGGCCGGCCGATAGAAGGAGGAAAGAAGAACCCCCAATCTCACCCGCTCAACACAAGGTACATGCGATCACTCCTTTGATATTTTGAGGTAACCCCTCTGGCGATCACTCTCCTTATTAGCACCACGTGCATCCTTAATTCTTTTATGTATATATTTTCTTAGTGGATTTTTAATTAGAATCTACAAATTGGCGATCACGGTGGGACTCTTTTATTTTAGTTTGATTACCCCTTCCTTCAGCGCCCTCGCATGCCCCTCCCTTTGGCGCCCTCGCGTGCCCCTCCTTCGGCGTCCTCGCGTGCCCCTCCCTTTGGCGCCGTCGCATGCCCCACCTTCGGTGCCCTCGAATGCCCCTCTTTTTGGTTCCCTCGCGTGCCACTCCTTCGTTCTCCACGTAGCACACTCCTTTTGTGCACCACGTGCACCTCCAACTGATTTAGCCAATTTGCATAGTATCCAAATCTTTCTCTGGAACTGAATAACGCCCTTCATACTGCCGTCATTTTCACATACAACGACTGTTCATACAGGCGTTGTTTCCTTTTTTTATTACGAGCATTTTCATCATTTTATAATTAACGCCCCTCACAGAGGCGTCATTTCCCAATATAACGCCTCACACCAAGGCATCATACTTCTAATTACTGAATTTTGACACCCCTCCCAGAGGCGTCTTTTACTCGTACAGTGCCTTACTGAAAGGTGTTATTTTGATTATCATTACGTTTATTCACATTTTAAGTTCAACTACTGCTATCTGACGCCCCTGTGCACAGGCGTCATTTCCACAGGAAGCGCCTCACTTTAAGGCGCTATTTTATTTTGATTGCTATCTGTTTGCACTGTTCACAGTAACTAGCGAATGACACTCAGTCATCTTTTGTTGATATAGCGACCTTATCCAGTCGTCTGTTGTTGATATAGCGACCTTATCTAGGTCGTCATTTTTTGTTCTGTGCCCACATAACCCCTTTTACTGCTGTTCATTCATTTGATTGATTTTGATATCACCTACTTGATATTGCATACATTAGGCTGCATTTAGGGCATTCGGTTTGGGAGACCTCCTCTCCCCACACTTTTAGGAATCACACTACCCTCTTGGTGAAAGAAGGACCCTACTTTGAGCATTCCGTCTCATTGGACCGAAAATTCCTAAACCAAGCCTCCGTAAGTCCCCGCACCCGTGGATTCCCTCACGGACGCTGGGCAGGTTGTATCATTGAAGTACCCGGAGTATAGTTAACCCATACGTTGGTGAGGAGAGAGAAAGAACCTAGATACTCAGAGATTATACCCAAATTTTCAACCAGGACCCACCTTCAAAGGAGAGAGCTTATTATAAAATTTACCTTAATCTTTAAAATTTACCTTAAAACTTTGGGCTCATTGCAACTTGAGTGTTTATTTTGTTTGATAAGGTGATATCTCTTGGGTATACTTGTTTATTGGAAACCTATTTCTTCTTCCATAAGCATGAAACTCGGTTCAGGTAAAATCATCAAAATGGCCAACTACGGATATACTTATGATGGTTATGAGAAGGGTCACTCTGACCCATTTTATAAGGTTCCCTCTCAGGATCCTATCTACCACGAGGGAAACTATATTTCTTCTCCCACTCAAGTCCACATGGTGGACACCACTTCTCTAGAGGTTGAGCCTTCTTCCCAAGCTCAACCTACCACTCAAAATACTTCAGGGGACGTTTCCCCTTCTTTCAACTTCAACGAAGTTCTCAAAGTTCTTGCTCACCTGGATGACTCCCAGCGCCAGGTGGCCCAAGCCGCTTTAAATGGAAAGTCTATCCCGTCATCTTCTAACACTCCCCAAGCCATGGGTGGCCACTCTGCTAGTTCTCCCAACGACCAGGCGGTCGCACCTAGGGTGCCCTCGCGCCCATCAACTCCTGTTATGACTACACCGGCCCAACCGGCAAGTCACTCCATTGCTAGGCCTTAACAACCTCCTATTCCTCAAATTTTGAGAAGGCCTATGACGAACCAATACTCTTTTCATCCAGCTCCAGCCGAGTCCGATAACCACACTATACTCCTCCAAAGGATGGCTAGTATGGAGGGGCAGCTCAAGAAGGTCACTACATCTAAGGTCGCTCCCGAAATTATGCTTCCCACTCTGCCAGTTTTTCACCTACCCCCGTCTGAAATGCCGAATTTCTGACGGTACAATGGAACGGGTAATCCGCACATCCACTTGAAAGACTTCTTATATGAGGCATCATTCTGGCAAGATAACAAGACTTCTCTGACTTATCTCTTTAGGAGGTCTTTAGATGGCCCGGCACTAGAATGGTTTTACTCCCTGGTGCCGGCGGATGCCGGTGATTTTGATGTAGTTCAACGAAAGTTTCTGCAGAAGTACAAGGACCGTGTGGGTCACTCTTTGTCGGTTACTGATCTGGTTGTCGAAAAGATGAAGCCCGAGGAGGACTTCATTTTGTTTGCTGATAGGTGGAGAGCTATGGCCGAAAAATTAAAGGACACACTGTCAGAAACGGAGCAAGTGAAGATGATTATATCAAACTCCACTCCGCAGTTCCGTCATATTTTAGCCATGAACAAGTTGAGCACTATGGAAGAGCTCTATGAAAGAGCTAGATACATACAAACACAGATGAAAGATTCACCTATTATGGGCATGTTTGAGCCAAGACCAAAGGTAATAAAGAGGAATGTTAATGTCAGCAATACTGGTGGGACCACTGAAGGCACTGTTATTAATGAGCAGGTAAGCGCGTTCGGTAATTCCACACCCTTTCGCCACCCTCCAAACCAAGGGCCACCACCACAACAGCCCGCCTTCCAAAACCAAGTCCACAAGCCAAATAATAACCTTCCTCAGACCCTACGGCCTCTTCCACCTCCTCAACAGCATCAACCTACACAGTACCACCAAATGCCCCCACCAGCCAATTATGCACAGCAACAACTGCAACAACCAAGAAGACCATTGGGTCCCCGAAGAGCACAATACCCTCCCTTACCCGAAAGCCTATTAGATATTTTCAATGCCCTCATGGCCGCCAACATGCTCACCTTGCCTAAAGAAAGAACGATATGGCCGCAACATGTAGACACCTCCCGGTATTGCGTCTTCCATCGACAGCCGGGGCACAACATCGATCATTATTTTCACTTCAAGGATTGCATACATGATATGAATGATCAAGGTGATATTGATTGGGATAAGATGAGGAGGGTTATTGCTACTCTAAAGGCTCGAAGGCCTCCTCGGCAACCATCGGCTCAACAGCACCCGCAACAAGGTCAGCAACAACAAGTTCCCCAGCAACAGTAGGCTCCGAATACCCCCGCCAAATATGGGGATTGTCAATAATCCGCTACCGGAGCACCCGGTTCAAAATCAACAAGTAAACCTTGTCACCTCAATCCATGAAGTGGAGAGAGGGCAGGTTTAGCATAAGGAAAATGCCTCTGTCGGGGCCATTAATCAAAACTCCAGTCAACCGCAACCACCACAATTGCTAAGGAGGCTTCAGCCTGTACTCCTTTCCCAAATGCCACGCCCCCTTATACGTTCCAGCACTCCTGGGCCATTCAACCCTAACCCTACTCCTTCACGGCCTCTTCTTTTACGCCAACCCACGAATTCTCCTCCACCCCAAAATCCTCCACCAAATAGACCTCTCCTTATCCGCCCCTCGTCGGCAATCGTCACCCCTCCTGTTTCGCCACAATCTACCCCAACCACCGCCATCATGCTTCCAAGGCCCCTCCTTGTCACTCGATCCCCGTCGCCACCTTTCGATAATCCTCAACCGGCAAGGCCTCTTATAAGAACCCCTCCTCCTGCCAATCCTGCACCGGCACCCAACACGCCCTACACCATTCCCTCTACCTCCTCTACCCCTTCATTCACTCTAAGCCCGACTGAGGCTCCGAAAACAATGGTGCTCCGTAGTGGACGGATGTTCCATCGAGTATTTCCCTAGCGGGAGCAGGAGCCAATACAAGAACAAGAAGAACAGGAACAAGAGTCTGCACCGGGCACGGAGTATGACTTACTAAAGCATTTGGACAGGACACCGGCCCGAATTTCTATTCTAGAATTGATCAAAAGATCTACTACACATCAACAGGCTTTGAAGCAATATCTGCAGAAAGTAATGGTAAACAAAGATATCCCAGTTGAACAGGTCACTATAGTTTTAAGTCCAGCCAGCAATCAACCGGCCATCACTTTTTATGAACATGAATTGGCTCCGCAGCCAGCCAGAAAATATGCACTGTGCATTACTATTGACATTAATAAGGTGGCAGTGAAACAATGTTTGGTGGATACTGGGGCATCCATTAATGTTTTGCCACCAAGTACCTTGAAAATGTGTGGCATTCGGGAGAGTCAAATCCGGCCATCTACAATCACTGTCACGGCCTACGATAACACCAAGAAGCCACCTTTAGGTATGATCACTTTAAAAGTTTGTTTGGGTCCAGTCTCGGTCACAGCAGATTTTCATATTGTGGACATGGACCCGACATTCAATGGCATTTTGGGTCGCCCTTACATTCAAGAGCTTGATGCTGTGCCTTCAACAAATCATCAATGCATAAAATTTTCGCACAAAGGGCGCATTATTAAAGTCACTAGTATGTCCATTTTGCCGACAGAAGATATACATTCCGCAACATCAGTGCCTTCTATGTGGCCTTCCAATAGGCTTTTGCTCTCAGTTTTGGATGTTGCCGATCTGCGGCAAGACTTGATAAGGCTGTCTTCTTCGACCCCTCCTACCACCCAAATGTCACCACAACCATCCAAAGGCAAGAAGAAAAAGGGTTTGATGAACACGCCAAGATGGAACATTCTGATGAAAATGGGGTATAGAACTGGTAAAGGCCTGGGTGTTAATCTTCAGGGGCGAGTCAAGACCGTCAGGCATCAAAAGATGATTCCCTGAGGTGGCCTAGGGTACAAAGGGCCAAGCAAAGACAAAGATGAGCCATGGGCCGTTATGACTTCCACTCTCAAGACAGATCGGCAGCCTCTTACATGGACCCTACAAACACACTTCATGAAAGGAGGCACTCATAATGATGAGCAAACCACGCTAGTCACTTCCATGATGGATTGTCAAGATGTACATGCACATCAGTTTGCCCGCCACCTAGCCCCACTGGTTACATACAAAGCTCTGGAGTCTTTACGACCAGATAAAAGAAGAAAGATGGATGACCCCGAATGTGACTGGTATAGATGGTTCGACATGAACGATATCACTATTGCTCTAAGCCGATTGTTTATGCCAACTGATCCGGAATGGCCGCCACTAATTCATGAATTAATCGAAAAGCCAGCAGTGATCACGGACAAAAGGCAGTTTCTAAGCAATTACACAGATACCGGGGAGCCTGATGTGCCGTTCGAAAAAGGCTTCAACGTGGATAGGCTGTGGGCCGGCCTTTTGTCTATTAACTCCATTCATCCAACAATTGTTGTCCGCTTGTTTAATCAAATATTTTTCTCAGATATCCCTAGACCGCCTGCGGTCTTGATAACATTTTTTCCAAATTCACTTCAAGTTTCTCCTCCGATTCCTCCCTCGCTCCTCGAGCAATTCTCTAAACTCTCCATCACACCCCCGCGCGGGTCATCATTTACTCAATCTTTCATCAATCTGTCAATCTCAACACCACCCCATATTCCTCCCTCTCATTGCCTTCTTCTTGAAAATGAAAACGAAAAAAAAATGCCAAAATTCAAACTTTCCAATCTTTTATCTCCATTGAGGAGACCTCCTATCTTCTTCCTGAGTGTGTCCCGACCCAGGGGCCGCTCTTCCAGGATTCATTAGGGAACCTTCCCTACCCCTCCGGTGAGGAGTCTTCATCTGTATCTCATTCTGTACCCATCTTTTCCTCCCCTCCTTCATCTTTGTCGAATTCTAGTGATCAGGCTAGTTGCTCTTACTCTTCTAGTTTTAAGACTCATGGGGTAGCTTCACATAAGAGATCCAAGGGTAAGCAGATTCCCCGTATGTTCTTATTAGAGTTAGCCATCAGATGCCAAGCTCGTCTAGCCATTCCCGAGTTTGTGGAGAATCCGATTATCTTGCCAGAAGCTGAATATGAAGATACTTGTGTTTTTAATGAGGGTTTTGGTGTTTATGAGATCATGAATGATGAAGACCCTATTGAAGAGGGGGATGAAGGTTACGACGAATATGAGGACGAGGCTGATGCTTTTGCCAATGGCATGAGAAGATTCGATGAGCCATCAGCCTCAGTAGAAGAGCCTACCAAAGAAATAAATCTGGGTACTAAAGAAGACCCTAGGATTGTCCTCATTAGTAAGAACTTGCCGCCCTCCGAAGAGGAGGCACTTATTTTGGTTCTTCAAGAATACAAGGACACGTTCACATAGAGTTATGAAGATATGCCTGGACTAGACCCTGCGCTTGTTGAACATCGACTTACGCTTAAGCCAGGGTCCATTCCGGTCAAACAGCGGTTGAGACGTTTCCACCCTAATATGGCATTAAAAATGAAAGAAGATGTCGATAAGCTTCATAAGGCTAGATTCGTTAGAGTTGTCCTCTATCCCAATTGGGTGGCTAACATCATCCCAGTCATGAAGAAAGATGGAAAGTTGCGGATTTGTATAGACTTTCGGGACCTCAACCGCGCATGTCCTAAAGATGACTTCCTCCTCCCTCATATTGATGTCTTGATTGACAATACGGCAAGATATGAGACTCTCTCCTTTATGGATGGCTTTTCAAGTTACAATCAGATCCGCCTGGCTGAGGAGGATCAAGAGAAAACATCGTTCACTACACCATGGGGAACTTATTGCTATGTGGTCATGCCCTTTGGACTTAAGAATGCTGGAGCCACCTATCAAAGGGCTATGATGGTGATTTTTCATGATATGATCCACATTTATATAGAGGTGTACGTTGACGACCTGGTAGTGAAATCAAGAACAAGGATTGAACATCCCAGGGTTCTAACCAAAGTCTTGCAAAGAGCACTGGAGTATCAGCTAAAAATGAATCCCAAGAAGTGCGTGTTTAGTGTTTCGTCAGGGAAGTTGCTTGGATTCATTGTAAGTAAGAGGGGTATCGAGATCGATCCCAACAAGGCGAAGGCCATAAGGAAATGCCTCCTCCCAAGAATTTGAAAGAAGTTCGAGGGTTGATCGGGAGGTTGCAATTCATTCACCGATTTATCTCCCAGCATTCACAAAGATGTAGGCCATTCTACGAGCTTACTAAGCCGAGAGTCAAGTTTCTTTGGGATGACAAATGTCAGGCAGCTTTTGACGGATTGAAGGATTATCTCTCAAATCCTCCTGTCCTGAGGCCGCTAGTTCCAGGCAAACCGCTTGTTCTCTACATTTCCGTCCTGGATGACTCTGTAGGCACTGTCCTAGCCCAAGTTGACGAAGAAGGAAAAGAAAGGGCAGCCTACTACTTGTCAAAGGTTCTCAACCCCTGTGAGCAGAGGTACTCAGCTATAGAAAAGACTTGTGCTGCCTTAGTTTCGGTAGTTCAGAAACTCAAGCATTATTTCTTCGCTCACGAAATTCATCTCATTGCCCGTATGAATCCAATCAAGTTTCTTCTTGAAAAATTCATTCTCACCGATCGATTAGCACGATGGCAAAGCTTCCTTTCTCAATTCGATATCATCTACATTCAGCAAAAAGTGATTAAAGGCTATGCCATAGCAGAACACCTTGCTCATCACCCCCTCCCTAGATTTGACCATGTTCGCTCAGAGTTTCCAGATGAGGAACTAATGTCCGTCAATCAGTCCGATTCGATGTGGACGTTACATTTTGATGGAGCTTTGAATTCAAAAGGAAAAGTGATTGGCATTGTTCATCTATCACCAGAGGGTATCACTATTCCGCTCGCCTCTCCGCTTGCATTTCAAGTTACAAATAATATAGCTGAGTATGAGGCTCTTCTGGCCGGACTGGTGGCCGCTCATCAATTCGGTGTTACCCAATTGTGAATTGTAGGTGATAGTCAGCTTATTCTTCACCAAGTGCTCACCAAGTGCCGTACGCTCAATCCTAAACTCAAACCCTATCAGGAATTGACTTCTGCTTATAACAAGCTTTTCACCAAATTAATCTTCATTCACGTTCCTCGTGTTGTGCCCCTTAGGCACAAGCATGTGCTATTTAATGTTGATGATTTGATGATAGCAATGCTAGTTTTATTTTGATGATAGCAACAAAGTGAGTGCATTTCTGTGCATTCTTATCCTTGAGCATTTTGCATATGATAGCAACATGAATGTTTTGAATGCATTATTCTGTTTGAATAGATTGCATTAATGTGTTCCAGCATTTCCCTGTTTGCATCGTTCATAAAGTCCATACATTCACTGAAGCTTGCCTAGCTGAAGTGTGTACATTGCATTGCATGACTTGAAGTCTGTACATCGCATGTGTGCTTCATGCTAAGTCTATACAGGCTAAGTCTGTCGGTCTTGTAACTCATGCATTCATTGTTAAAGTCTATACAGACTTCAGTGCATTCTCTATGTCTCACATGTCAAAGTCTGTACAGTCTGCATCGCATGCACTTTAAATATGTCAAGTCTGTACAATGGTCTTGGCATATGCATTCATCAAGTCTATAAGCTGGAAGACGAAGTCTATACAGCGTCTCACGTTGCATCCAGCAAGTCTGTACAGTGAGCGTTTCATTGGTGAAGTCTGTACACTCACCAGTTGAACTTCAAAGTCCATACAATGGACTATAGCTTGCACGAAGCTAAGTCCATACATCGCTCAAGTCTGTACAGAGTCCAGCGTCTCGTTCATGCATTGTTCACAAAGTATGCACATTCTATTATTCTTGAAGTCTGTACACTGGACTGTGTCCTTGTGCATCACATTAAGTCTATACATTGCATTGGCTAAAGTCTGCACATCGTCCGTCTCATACATTGTCCAGGTGAAGTCTGTACATTGGCCGTCTTTCATTGTGTCTTATTTTCATTAGCTAAGTCTGTACAGCCTACTGTCTTAATTTGCGTCTCATGCATCGTCTCTCAAGCATTCAAAGCCTATGCATTGAAGTCGAAGTCTGTACAGTGATGCGTCTCAAGTTGCGTCTCAATGCAGCGTCTTGTTGAAGTCCAAGTCTGTACAGTGGACCATCTCAATTAGCGTCTTATGCATTGAGCAAAGTCTATACAGACTTCAGCGTCTCATGCAGCGTCTTATGCAAAGTCCATACATTACACTGTGCATCCTTCGTTGAACTTCCAAGTCTATACATTGAAGCAAAGTCTGTACAGCCATCAGTGATCTCCCAAGTATGTACATCCAACTGTTCATCTTTGAAGTTTGTACATTGGAAGTTTTACCTACGTTTTCCTTCAAGTCTATACATCGGTAATTTTACCGTCGTTTCCCTTGAAGTCTATACACTGATCGCTTTACCGTCATTTCCATTGGAAGTCCATACATTCGCTGCTTCTTTGTTCAAGTCTATATAGCCTTTCATCTTGAAAGTCTATACATCGGGAAGTCTTCACATTGGCTGTTGAATGTTGTGCAAGTATGTACACTAGCCTAGCATTCAAGTCTGATCATTGGCCAAGTCTACACATCGGCACTGTAGCATGCATTTCGTAAAGTCTATACACTGCATGCCTCACTCTAAGTCTATACACTCGTGAGTGTCTCATCAAGTCCATACACTGGCTTTGAGCTGAAGTCTATACAGTGCCTCAGGCTGAGCAAGTCCATGCATTGGCTGCTGTTCTTCAGAGTCTGTACATCGCAGTGAGTTGAAGGTTGCCTAAGTCTGTACAGCCGTTGGCTTCTTATATGAAGTCTATACATTGAAAAAAGTCTATACACTGCTTTAGCTTTGTCTTCAGATAGTCTGTACAGAGTTCTTCACTTAAACTGATGACTTATCCGATGCTCTGTCTGACAGGGATTCTTACCGAGATTGATGACCTGGCTCGTGATCCCAGGAGGACGAGGTGTGCAGATGCTGACACGTGGATGGAATTGCCTCGGATCTGACGAATTCACTTGGGCGGGAACTGTGGAAGCCACGCGCGCTTATCCACCTGCTGCTGCTATATATTGAAGCCTTCGTCCTCAGTTGAAGGTTGATCGAAGCAGAAGTAGCAATAGCAGAAGAGCAGAGTGCAGAGTGCAGAGACTTCGATCCAGCAGAAGAGAAGAAGAAAAGAGTGAAGAAAAGAAAGAGAGATAGAGAGCAGAGAAGAAGAAGAAAAAGAAAGAGAAAGAGAGATCGAGAGTTGAGAAGAAGAGATCAGCTAAAGATTGTCTCAATTGGACAGTGGATCAAATCCAGGCCAGTCAGCTCTTGTAGAGAGCCACAGTTGTGCTTCATTTCTTTACAGCTTTCCGGTGCTGTAGTGTCTGTTTGTCATTTTCTTTTGAACTCCTTTTTATCAAGCTGTTAGTCAGCGGGTTTTGTAGAGGTGCTGCCTCTGGACGGCTAAGCTGTATTGCCCAGTGGTTTGCAGTGGAGGATTCCACTGGACAGCAAGCTGTGTTGCTCAGCGGGGCGAGGAGGATTCCTCGATGGCAAGCTGTGTTGCCCAGCGGTTGTATGGCAAGCTGTGATGCCCAACTGTTCAAGCTGTGAGTCAGCGGAATCCACACTCTGGTTTGAGTGTGGGGTGGATGTAGGTCTGCTGGACCGAACCACCTAAAACCTCTATGCAGTGGTTTGATTTCTTCATCAGTTCTATTGCTTCCGCTAGATGCTTGCATAGGGGCGCTTCACGTGTTTGCTTCCAGTTCAACAGAGTTGATTAGCTGCGCACGCTATTTGTTTGACACTGGTATTGTGTGTTGTCTGAATTGTCTAATTGCTGCGCTCATTAGATGTCTGCTTAGGAGTACTCTGCCTACAGGTTCACAGATGACTGAACTAGTTTTTCTTAGTTAGTCTTAGTGCTGTTATTCCGCTGTTCTGAGCATTAGAATTTCTATTTGAGCGAATATTTTTAAAGGGTATTCATTCACCCCCCCCCTCTGAATACATAGCACCGAACCCAACAATTGGTATCAGAGCGGGTCTCTGACTGAACAGATCTAACAATCTGCAGAGAATCCTGCTAATTGTTGGTGCATTTCAGAGTGGGTCTTTTGGAATCGTTTTTTGATTTACTATTTTAGTGCTTTACGTTGATCATCTGGTTTACTGCATTTCTGTTTGGTGCATTCCAGAGTGTGTTTTCTATGTTCGTTGTTTAGTTTCACCGACCTAGTGCCTTGTCTTGTTCATTTGGTCTAGGTGCTGTAATTTTCTGAGCTTTCAGATTATTTGTAATGGAACCAATCGTGCTGAAGGCTGGCTCCAGCAAAGCAAACAGATCCAGCCACAGTGGATCATTAAGCGAGAAAAATAGCTTCTCAGGGTCTGAAATTAATGGAGACCACATTGCAATGATGATAAGTGATTTCAGGAAATTCCTGAGAAAAAGAGAAGGAAAGCTTGGTGATGGCAGAAAGCAAATAAGGTACAAATCTAACCCTGCCAAGATTATTGACTCTAACATTTGCTACAAATGCAGGAAGGCTGGCCACACGAAGGCTGACTGTCCAGAATTCTCAAAACTCAAAGGGAACACCGCGGACAGTGATAAAGAAGGAGAAAAGTCAATATGCTTAATGGCCAACCGGGGAAGTGATGATGAGGAAACCTCATCTCAGGTAAGCTCCGGATCAGATGGAGTTTCTTTTGATGAATTGATAGTGATGTATGAAGATCTGTTTAAAGTGTCCAAAAAATTAAAATCTGAAAATAAAAAATTGAGAAAAGAAGTGAATAATTTGAAATCTGAAAATGAATCATTGCAAGAAAAGAAAACCGAAGCTGAAGAAAGTAAAGAAAAGCTGGTTGAAGAAAATGCTCATCTGAAGGAACAAAATAAAAAGCTAATGGTTCTTAACACTGTTTTCTCTGAAAGATGGATGACAATTGAAAAAGAGAAATCAGTATTGAAAGAGTGTATCAATTGCAGTGACGAAGAAAATGCTAGTTTTTTAATACACACTGCTGATTTGGAAAATGAAATTGTGTTGTTAAAAGAAAAATTGGCTGGTTATGAGAAGGAGAAAGTTGATTCAGAAAATCTTATAATCTCCTTGGAAAGTAAAATTACTAAGCTGAATAGTACTTCATCTAAGGTTGCTAAGGAGAAAGGCAAGATGAAAATATCCTCGGAAGATGAAGTAAGTGATCAATGTGAGGAGATTGATAACATTTCTGAAATTAAGCAAGCTAAGAAGAACCAGCTGTACACCACTTTTATTCGTAGCTCTGGTTTAACTAGCAATTCAGCTTCTTCTTCAAACATGCCTTCTAATCAGAGAGAAAAGCAAAAAATGGAAAAACAAAAGAAAATTCAGAAAAAGAAAACAAGTCAGATTAAGAACTTGAATGCTGAAAAATTTCAGGCCAACCAATCTACTGCCAAGAATGTAAAATGCTTTTACTGTGGTAAGTTTGGTCATGAAATTGCTGATTGTTTTGTCATGAGAAATGATGATTTGAAATCTAATAGAATTCATGCTAGGAATTCTAAAATGAAGAAACATTCTCATGATCAAAAGAGAAGAATAAATTTTTTTTACTATCACAAAGAAGGTCATATCATGCATGAATGCAGATTAATGAAATATGATGACCTTTCTGCTAGAAAAATGCATGATAAACTGTTCCATGTTAAGAATCATGCATCTCATAAAAAGAACATTCAATGTTTTCATTGTGGCAAATTGGGCACATGGTTGAAAATTGCTGGCATGCTCAGGGAAATAGATTGAATTCTAAATTTGTAAATTTCCCTGCTTTCTATGATTCTGTTAGAAATAACTCAATTAATAAAAAGAAAAACTCTGCATGTTTCGAATGTGGTAAGCTTGGCCACATAGCTGCCAACTGTTGGTTGGCTGATTATGGAAAGAAAAATTTTCATGTTAATAAAAGAAATACATCCACATGGGCATCATGCTTCTGCCAATTCTGTGGCTTCATGCGTTAATTGTGGAAATCCTGGCCACAAAGCCTCTAAGTGCTGGGTGGCAGGGTTCAGAAAACAAAATGCCCATGCACATAACAGAAGTTTTAATGTTCATGCACATGAATTTAATGCTTACAATAAGGTGCATAAAAGGAACTTAAATTCTGTTCGTTATCATGGTAAGTCTGGTCAATTTGATTATTTCCTGTCCAGCCATAAGTTGATGGGCTATGATGATAATTCTGTTAAGAGACCATTCAGAACACCTATGAGGGTTAATTCAGGACCCAAGACTTCTTGGGTTCCTGCAGGATCAACTTGATTTTATCTTGCAGGTGTGCCTTGGTGGGAGAAATGAAAGGGGTTAACTAAGGCACTCAAGATTGAAAACCCCATGACTGCACCATTTCAGGTCAGTTCTGAACTTTGTTTTAAATTTCATCATCTGAAAATGCTGATTTGTCTGTTTGATGTTTGATGATCTCTTCTTGTTTAGCTGATCAGTCTGTATTCCCGACTCAGCTATTGAACTCATTTCTGAATATATTTGATGCTCTTCTCATGCTGTTGTTTGCACTGAATGAATGAAATGCTAAATGCACTGCATCTTGCACTGAGGCTGAATGGTTCTTCAGTATATATAGTTGATGCATTATATAGTCTTTGTGTCAATGCATTGTATGCTTGATTGCATATTTGGACTGAGTTTGAATGGGTCAGTTAGTGCATACAGTCAATGCATGTGTCTAATGTATGCATACATCATTTGCATGACTGTCAATGAAATTGTTCAATGCACATAGGACAGCTTTGCACTGCATTATCATTTGCATAACCCTGGTATATCAAATGGTAAGTTACTAAAAGGCAGGGAAATCTGCCCGGAGGTTCTTACTATGTGTGAGATGGTCTTTGAGACCAGGTTCTCCGCCTAGTACCATGGGTCCAGTCTTCATGTAGAACAGTGCACTGCATCATATTTTTGAAAAATCTGAAAAAGGATAAAAATGTTCATGACTTGGATGCATAAACCTGAATTGATTGCATACTTGTCTCATGTATTCTTGGTGCATAGTCTACATGTAGAACAGTGTGTTGCATAGCATATCTCTTGCATCATGATGTCAGGGGGAGCTGAGATTTTTGTTCATTACATTGATTTCTTTTCACTTCTCATTGTTCCCATTCAAATGATTCATATTCTTTGACATCAGTTGCTCTTGAACCTTAATGCCAACTGCTATCATTTCCCCATCATTTTCACTGAGCAACAGCAATTGTTTCTGGTTTAGTATATTGAGTTGTGATTATTGCAAGTGTTCACTTATAAGAATCACTCTTACAAATTGAAAGGAATTAAAGGTTTAACCTTTATAAATTGAAGAGTTAAGTGTCTGTACTTTAGAATTTGAGATAAAAGAAAACTTTTATAGCTCTTAATCTTTGTCTCATGGCTAAAATAGAAAAGTTTTTTGTAATGCCTAAATGTGTTGAACTGGAAATGTCTAGAACAGGTGAATAAGAGTATGTAATGATTTTTTTTAACAATCACTCTAAAAGAATTAAGGGCAGGAGTAAATAAGATCATAAATGTAAAAGAACTGAACATAGTGACAGAGCAATGGCTGATTGCATTGAGAAACTGTGAACTCCTCCAAAGAAGCAGGAGAATTCACATGTCATGAGGTGCTTCAGAATACCTCTGTTCATAGGGTCAAATCTATAGGGGGAGTCCTCACCAAGTAACTAGGGGTACTGGCCTCTGATCAAGGTGTACTCTTAATGTCAAAGGTGAAGATTGTTCCTTGTAGGTCTTGATCTGAAATAGATCTAGTAGTTTATGCCTAGTAACTAGGGGTACCTGCCTCTGATCAAGGTGTACACCTAATGTCAACAGCATAAATGCCACTAGTCTATTCACTTATTTCAGTTTTAGAAAAATTGAAAAATGAAAAACAAATTGCTGTAACCATTTGAAATCAAAAGTCAATGAGTGAAAATTATTTTTCTCAATACATATTCAAGTTGCCTTTCTTGAACTTCCTTGTTTAATCACAAAAGGGTATTATTTCTAACTTATCTATTAATACCATGTGCCTTAGATTCATTGCTATAAATGGAGTCTAAAACTCTTTTTCATGTGTCAGGTGTTTTACTCTAGATTTATCACTGTTAAACCTGAATTTTTGTCAAAATTGTATGTTGCTGATTCTTATACTTTAACTGTTGTTTATCATCAGGCTTATTTTCTAAACCAATGATTCAGCTATTGTCTAGTGACCCTCCTACCTTCTCAACCTTTGCTTATCTGTTCATATTCCTTCTCAAAGAGGGAGCAATTATTTAGGGGGAGAACCAGTTCAGGAGGAGTCATATCTTCAGGGGGAGAATTGCTCTAGAGGAATTTGCATGCATAATGCACTTTGCACTTATGTTTTTACTATTTTTCTCTTTTTGATTATGTCAAAGGGGGAGAAAATTATGTGTGACTCATTGTCACTTTTTGTTGCCATCATCAAAAAGGGGGAGAATATTGTGCCCCTTAGGCACAAGCATGTGCTATTTAATGTTGATGATTTGATGATAGCAATGCTAGTTTTATTTTGATGATAGCAACAAAGTGAGTGCATTTCTGTGCATTCTTATCCTTGAGCATTTTGCATATGATAGCAACATGAATGTTTTGAATGCATTATTCTGTTTGAATAGATTGCATTAATGTGTTCCAGCATTTCCCTGTTTGCATCGTTCATAAAGTCCATACATTCACTGAAGCTTACCTAGCTGAAGTGTGTACATTGCATTGCATGACTTGAAGTCTGTACATCGCATGTGTGCTTCATGCTAAGTCTATACAGCCTAAGTCTGTCGGTCTTGTGACTCATGCATTCATTGTTAAAGTCTATACAGACTTCAGTGCATTCTCTGTGTCTCACATGTCAAAGTCTGTACAGTCTGCATCGCATGCACTTTAAATATGTCAAGTCTGTACAATGGTCTTGGCATATGCATTCATCAAGTCTATACGTTGGAAGATGAAGTCTATACAGTGTCTCACGTTGCATCCAGCAAGTCTGTACAGTGAGCGTTTCATTGGTGAAGTCTGTACACTCACCGGTTGAACTTCAAAGTCCATACATTAGACTGTAGCTTGCACGAAGCTAAGTCCATACATCGCTCAAGTCTGTACAGAGCCCAGCGTCTCGTTCATGCATTGTTCATAAAGTCTGCACATTCTATTGTTCATGAAGTCTGTACACTAGACTGTGTCCTTGTGCATCACATTAAGTCTATACATTGCATTGGCTAAAGTCTGCACATCGTCCGTCTCATACATTGTCCCAGGTGAAGTCTGTACATTGACCGTCTTTCATTGCGTCTTATTTTCATTAGCTAAGTCTGTACAACCTACTGTCTTAATTTGCATCTCATGCATCGTCTCTCAAGCATTCAAAGCCTATGCATTGAAGTCGAAGTCTGTACAGCGATGCGTCTCAAGTTGCGTCTCAATGCAGCGTCTTGTTGAAGTCCAAGTCTGTACAGTGGACCGTCTCAATTAGCGTCTTATGCATTGAGCAAGGTCTATACAGACTTCAGCGTCTCATGCAGCGTCTTATGCAAAGTCCATACATTGCACTGTGCATCCTTCGTTGAACTTCCAAGTCTATACATTGAAGCAAAGTCTGTACAGCCATCAGTGATCTCCCAAGTATGTACATCCAACTGTTCATCTTTGAAGTCTATACATTGGAAGTTTTACCTA
Source organism: Amorphophallus konjac (assembly GCA_022559845.1). Lineage (NCBI taxonomy): Eukaryota > Viridiplantae > Streptophyta > Magnoliopsida > Alismatales > Araceae > Amorphophallus > Amorphophallus konjac. The sequence goes on from CM040126.1 coordinate 307,619,630, forward strand.
TGTTTTCCTTCAAGTCTATACATCGGTAATTTTACCGTCGTTTCCCTTAAAGTCTATACACTGATCGCTTTACCGTCGTTTCCATTGGAAGTCCATACATTCGCTGCTTCTTTGTTCAAGTCTATACAGCCTTTCATCTTGAAAGTCTATACATCGGGAAGTCTTCACATTGGCTGTTGAATGATGTGCAAGTCTGTACAATGGCCTAGCATTCAAGTCTGATCATTGGCCAAGTCTACACATCGACACTGTAGCATGCATTTCGTAAAGTCTATACACTGCATGCGTCACTCTAAGTCTATACACTCGTGAGTGTCTCATCAAGTCCATACACTGGCTTTAAGCTGAAGTCTATACAGTGCCTCAGGCTGAGCAAGTCCATGCATTGGCTACTGTTCTTCAGAGTATGTACATCGCAGTGAGTTGAAGGTTGCCTAAGTCTGTACAGCCGTTGGCTTCTTATATGAAGTCTATACATTGAAAAAAGTCTATACACTGCTTCAGCTTTGTCTTCAGATAGTCTGTACAGAGTTCTTCACTTAAACTGATGACTTATCCGATGCTCTGTCTGACAGGGATTCTTACCGAGATTGATGACTTGGCTCGTGATCCCAGGAGGACAAGGTGTGCAGATGCTGACACGTGGATGGAATTGCCTCGGATCTGGCGAATTCACTTGGGTGGGAACTGTGGAAGCCACGCGCCCTTATCCACCTTCTGCTGCTATATATTGAAGCCTTCATCCTCAGTTGAAGGTTGATCGAAGCAGAAGCAGCAATAGCAGAAGAGCAAAGTGCAGAGACTTCGATCCAGCAGAAGAGAAGAAGAAAAGAGTGAAGAAAAGAAAGAGAGACAAAGAGCAGAGAAGAAGAAGAAAAAGAAAGAGAAAGGGAGATCGAGAGTTGAGAAGAAGAGATCAGCTGAAGATTGTCTCAACTGGACCGTGGATCAAATCCAGGCCAGTCAGCTCTTGTAGAGAGCCACATTTGTGCTTCATTTCTTTACAGCTTTCCGGTGCTGTAGTGTCTATTTTTCATTTTCTTTTGAACTCCTTTTTATCAAGCTGTTAGTCAGCGGGTTTTGTAGAGGTGCTGCCTCTGGACGGCTAAGCTGTATTGCCCAGCGGTTTGCAGTGGAGGATTCCATTGGACAGCAAGCTGTGTTGCTCAGCGGGGCGAGGAGGATTCCTTGGACGGCAAACTGTGTTGCCCAGCGGTTGTATGGCAAGCTGTGATGCCCAGCTGTTCAAGCTGTGAGTCAGCAGAATCCACACTCTGATTTGAGTGTGGGGTGGATGTAGGTCTGCTGGACCGAACCACCTAAAAACCTCTGTGTAGTGGTTTGATTTCTTCATCTGTTTTATTGCTTCCGCTAGATGCTTGCATAGGGCCGCTTCACGTGTTTGCTTCCAGTTCAACAGAGTTGATTAGCTGCGCACGCTATCTGTTTGACACTGGTATTGTGTGTTGTTTGAATTGTCTAATTTCAGTGCTCATTAGATGTCTGCTTAGGAGTACTCTACCTACAGGTTCACAGATGACTGAACTAGTTTTTCTTAGTTAGTCTTAGTGCTGTTATTCCGCTGTTCTGAGCATTAGAATTTCTATTTGAGCGAATATTTTTAAAGGGTATTCATTCACCCCCCCTCTGAATACATAGCACCGAACCCAACACCTCGTGAACATAACATTTTAGCTGATGCTCTCGCTTCTCTTACATCTTCTTTGGTTTTCCTTCCCGAAAAGGATTCCCATTCTATCATTGTTCACAAGCGGCTCACTCCAACTATTAAGGATCCAGCTTTCTTTAGTGTTAAGGAGGAGGTGCTTAGGAAGGTTAAGCAAGGTGGAATCATTGAGAATAAGGAGGTCATGCTATTGGATTTAGAAGAAGAATTGGACGATGAAGAAAAGTCGTGGTATTATGAGATTGCTAAGTATTTTTAAGATCAATCCTATCCTAAGGAGGCCACGGCTGAAGAAAAGAAAGTCATTCGAAGAGTTGCTCAGCGATACACCCTGATTGGAGGTATACTCTACAGAAGAGGTCTCACTGGAGTTTTATTAAGGTGCCTAGATGATGATGAATCTTGGAAAGTCGTGGAAGAGGCGCATTTAGGAGTGTGTGGTGGTCATGTCAATAGCCAGATGCTTGCTAAGAAAATCCTTAGGCTAGGTTTCTATTGGCCCACTCTAGAAGAGGATTGTTCCATCTATGTTCGAAGGTGTGTTAAGTGCCAACTGCACGCCGACAAAATTCACTCTCATGCTTCTTCACTCCATCATATGTCATCCCCATGGCTTTTCTCCATGTGGGCTTTCGATATCATTGGACCCCTTGGTGATCCGAACCTCCTCACAAAACCAAAGTCATTTATACTCACGGCCACGGAGTACTTCACCAAGTGGGCGGAAGCGGAAGCTTACGTGGAAATAAAAGCGTCGACCGTCTGCAAATTTATAATGAAGAACATCATTGCAAGGTTCGACATCCCAAGTACCATCATCACCGACAATGGGCCACAATTCATCTCTCAGGAGCTTCAGGACCTCTGCAATAGGTATAACATTACATTACATCATTCATCTCCTTACTATCTGCAGGCAATGGCCAAGCAGAGGCCACTAACAAAACCTTGATCAAGATTATTAAGAAAACAAGTGAGGCTACTAAATTTATGGATTGGCCAGAAAAATTGGTTGAAGCTCTTTGGGCCTACCGTATTTCTATTCGTATCCCTACTAGGCAGACCCCTTTTGCCCTTACTTATGGAATGGAGGCGGTAGTCCCTTACGAGATTCTTATCCCTTCCCTTAGAGTACAATTGGACAAGGAACTCCCCATTGATGAGCGTCGTGAATCTCTCCTTGCTCAGTTGGAACTCCTAGATGAGAAGCGTCTGGCCGCCGCCGAGCATGCACGTATTTATCAAAACAGGCTTTCACATTTTTACCAAAAGAAAGTAATTGAGAGAAAATTCAAAATCGGTGAAATGGTAATTAAAAGAATCTTCGTAAAACCCGGAGGGCCTCGTTCAAAGCTTCAACCTAACTGGGAAGGACCCTTCGTCATAAAAGATGTTTATCCTGGCAACGCTTACAAATTAATTAATGCTTAAGGTGAAGAGCTGGCTCACCCCTAGAATGGTCTTTACATGAAGAAATACTACCCCTAAAAAAAAAGAAAAATCAGGAAAAAAGAAAAGCAAAAGCAAAAAAATCGAAAAGAGAAGATCAAAAATGACAAAAAATAAAAAAAATATCAAAATCTTCGCAAGCTAGCACGGTACATAGGCTGCAAGCCCGAAAAATCAAAATCCTTAATTCATTCTTCAGTCTTGATGGTTTAACTTTGGGGTCAACTCCCGCACACACTACACGCTTTATTTTTAAACTCGAGTGGCCCGAAATTCGAGGAAAGTCAGATCCAAACTAAGAGTGTACGAATCTTACCTATTCTCTCCTCTTCGGCTCACGAGAGAGAGTACGAGTCAGGAAATACTAACCAAACCTGTCCGCCGCCCTAGTAGGTGGAAGTCAGGGTCCAAAAGGGAACCAAATGCTTAAAGCCCAAGTACAATTAGGTCTCTATTTGTTTGAAGAAAAAGAAAAAAAAGAAAGTCGCAACAAAGGAAAAGCATGTCAAGAGGGCAAAGTCCCCGCAGGGAAAACCCTAGTCGTAAGCATGTATGAATAAGGGCAAAAAGAGCAACAAAATTTCCCTAAGCCAAAGACCAAATCCCAACGGGCATTAGGGCAGGGGAGGAAAGTTTCCTCGTTCCCAGAAACCTCCCATGAGCTTTCTCAACTTATTCTTCCCTTCCCTCTCCATGGTAGGTTACAAGCTCAAAGCGTAGTGAAGACCGACTAAGAAGGATGGGCCGCGACAGAACATGAGTAAAAGCACAAGTATTTAAGTATGTTGACCCTTTGTTAAATCTTTTAAGAAAGATTAATGAATTCAAGACGGTGATTGTGTAAGGTTTAAAGCCCTTATATTTTGCCCAATCTCATCAAAAGAAGCAAAAAAAAAAATTATTTTCCTTAAAAATAATGCCCCTTGGGCAGGCGTCATTTTCATCTGCCGCGACTCCTCTAGGGTCGTCATTTCCAAAAAAACAAAAAATAATAACAAAAAATAAAAAAAATATAATTGATCTTTTAATTCACGCCCTTTATAGGGGGGTCATTTAATAAATTCATGACTTTGTAGATGTCATCATTTTTCATGATAAAAATAAAAAAATAAAATAAAAAAATGATTTTCTAAATAAACGCCTCCCACTTCGACGTCAATTCCACAATCAGCGTCCATTTGCGGGGGCGTCATTTTTAAACTATAAATAAAAAAAGTGAATAACAGAAAATCAAGCCTGCTGCGGCTCATCTCATATGCTTGATTGCATCTCTGTGTGGACATCTTTTATTAAGTTGACATCTGTTTGCTTGCATGCTGCATTTCCTTATATATTTTTATTATCCACCTTTATTAATTAGAGGCTTGGCCCCTTGACCCATCAACAAGGTCAAAGAAGTGGCAACCCCTTGCTTATTGAGCAAGGGGCCAAGCCGGACAGATGGATTAATCTGTTTGTTTAAGTATGAACTACAAACGCAGGACAAGAACGAACAAGAACGAAAAGCAACAAACAAAAGTGAAAGCAAAGGTAAGTACACAAAGTCCACAAGTGATCGAGGTAACTCAGGTAACAAAAATTTCAATTCCATATATATATCAATGTATATCTGAGTACAGGTGTGAGGGTGGAGGGGTACAAGTAAGTCTCTCTCAACTCTCGCCTCCACCGTCCTCTCTCCTACTCTCTACCTCACCATCATCGTCCCGACGAGGCGCTCGTGGAGGGGGGATGGACCCCCGGAAAGTAGCTGGAGCTCGAGCCTGCTCCTCTGCCTCGCTCCTCTGCCGAAGAGAGGAACCCGCTACAAAGGTCGAACTGGTGAACGCGTACCCCGCAGCTCTCACTTGGTCCCGGCCCCGCTGTAACCACTCATCGGTCAACCGTAGCCGCTCTTGAGTGACGGCTAGCTGGATCCTCAAGTCTGCAAGCTCCCGCTCGCATGCTGCCTCCTGCTCACACTGCTCCTCTCGCTCCCGGGCAAGCTCCCTCTCACGTGCTACCTCCTGCTCACGGTGCTCCTCTCGCTCCCAGGCACGCTCCCTGCGCTCCATCTCGAGGGCGACTCTCAGCTCTGCCATGTCCTGAGGTAGCCCCTCTCACCGCCTCAAGGCCCTCTCCAGCTCCGTGACTCGCTGCTCACGGATGGTCAGCTCCGTCCCAGCTAGTGCAGCCTGGGTAAGTGCCGCCTGTAACTCGAAGGTCTACAACCAATTAAACGAATCATCAGTTACACATTTAATTCAATAATTCATGAAATAAGCGACTGAAATAAAATCTTTGTTAACTCACCCGGGTAGTCATCGCGCGCTGTCCTGCCTCGATGCAGGCAAACGAGGCTCGGAGCTCCTCCGTCTGTAAAAACATAAATTTTCATCAACACATAATAAATATGTAATCAAATGTAAATCTGAGTTTGAGTTTAAGTTTACCCGTGTGGCGAGGTCGCACTCTGCCGCCTCGGCCCGTGCCACCGCTCCAGCCAGCTGCTCTGCTAACGCAATCGTCTCTACACTAGGCCCCCTCGAGCTGGAGGCTCCTCTCGTCTCTCTCATCGCCGCTCCCTGCTGGGCACGATGCATTCATTGAGATTGTCAGTGGCTAATCATCAATAATTCAGGAAATCATTTGCATATAGGTAATTTAAACACTCACCAGGGTCTGTAGGTCTACCCGTGTGGTAGCCAGCTGGGCCCTTATGCTGTGGAGATGGGCTTGCATGTCCATCGCCGCTATGTCCTGTGCATCCTGCATTCATCATACACATCAGTCACACAATAGATATATAACATTTGCAATTAATTAGAAAGAAAGTGCATTCATACGTACCCCTAAGACCCTCATCTGGGGCCGGCCGGCGTAAACCTCCCAGTAGCGTCAGAGGTACTCGGAGCTGTCTGTCGCCTGTGAGGTAACTCGGGTCCCGCCACGCTGCCAGTCGACATACTGGTCAGGATACCGGGCTCTCTAGTCGATCACCTTTGTGCGACCGCATGTCTTCTTGCCTATTCCCCGGGGCTCTCCTACCTCGACCCACTCCTGGTGTAGGCCTAGGGTCCTCATCACGAACCTGAGCCGTAACGGCTCAATCTCGTTCAGGCAATGAACCCAAAGCTCATGCCCAAGGCGAGGTCGGCCCGCTACGACCCAGGGTTGGCCCTCATCGGTCATCCCCTCACAGGGTCTCCACACCACCTGCATTCACAAACATGCATCATCATATCTCATCATCATTTCATACATATTTCATAAAACAAAAAAATTGCATCGTGTTTAGCATGCATACCAGTGAGGTAGGGTAGTCGTGGAACTCCCTCCGTAGAACTCGCAACTCGTAGGTGAGTGGCGCTCCTGTCACGACGGTCAGCCAACGCCGTGCTAGAGGGAAGGATCCCTCATCTCCGAGTTGAGGGTCGACACGCCCCATCGGCATGTACAGGTGGCTCCATATCTACATCCATGCATTGCATTAGTAAAGCATTCACATACATTTAAGAAAAAGAAAATAAAAATAAAAATGCATACTTGAAGAAAAGGTGAAAAGCCGCTAACAGTCGTCTCTCGACCTGTCCCTGTGGACAAGTCGGCCATCAGGTGCGCCAGCAACGCTGCTCCCCAAGCATATCTGCCGACACCCTCTAAGTCCTCAAGAATCCCTAGGAATCGGTAGTTGATAATGTCGCCCTTCGTGCCATGTAATAACCTCCTGAGCATCAGGAATAGAAACCTCCTCAAATCTCGATCTGCTCTCTCTCTCACTGCTGGGTCCTGGCAATAGGCGGCCCAAGCCCCATCAATCAGCCTCTGTGAGAACTGCTCTAGAGACTCCCTCGACCTCTACCTAGAGTCACCCAACCTCATAGCAATGGTAAGATCGGTGCGGTAGATGGTCGTACACTCACTCGGCGTCTCGTAGACTGTCTCTAACCCTAGCAACCTCTGTGTCAACTCGCTATAGTCAGGTAGGGTGATCCCGCTCACAGCCTCGCCGTCAACCCTCAGCCCGGTGATCGTAGCAACATCCTCTAGGCTAGGAACCATGTGACCCCATGGCATCAGGAATGCCCAGCTAGTCCTATCCCATCTCTCCCCAAGCACCTGGATCAGGGGTAGGTCAGGTCTCATGGACTCTATGCGAAGGAAGGGTCCGAACCCCATGGCATTTACCCTGTCCCTCTGAAAGTCTGGAAGCCCGTAGTAAGCTGCTCGAACTTGGACCCAGGAAATCCGAGTCCTCATCAACCCCTGCAAACAACAAAATAACATTTTTCAGTTAAGTTTTATAAGTTTATCATGTGGGTATTCATCGGCTGTTTCAATTTACCTTCTGTTTGAATTGACGACCCATCCTAGGTCGTGACTTATTCAATTGACGCCCCTGAGGGGGGGTGTTGTTTTAGAATGTGTTTTTTGTGATTTTATGCGCAATTTGATTTGACGACCAACCCTGGGTCATTATTTGTTTAAGTGACGCCCCTGTGGGGTCGCTGTTTTGCAAGTAAGTTTCTGTCCTAAAACATGATCGTGAAAGGTTTTTAATTGACGACCACCCCTTGGTCATCGTTTAATGAATTGACGCCCCAGTGGGGAGGCGTTGTTTTCTGTGGGTTTTAATATACCAGTACACGAAGCAAAAATAAAACAAAAACATATATCAAAAATAAAAGAAATGGCATGGAAATTAACAGCCAATAATGAATAAACATGATAAATTTTTAATTGACGACATGATGTAGGGCGTGGTTTCAGGAATTAATCATTTTCAGAAAATAAAAACAATTTTAATTGATGACCTAGGGAGGGTCGTTGTTTTAATTGACGGCACCCACTGGGGCGTCATTTGACTGTGTCATTGGTTTTCCCTTCACCGAGGGCTATGGAAATCGATGTAAAATGAAAATAAAATCAAATTTTAATTGAAATGAGGGCTTTGGGTAGGGCACCTACCTTGCCTCGTTCGGGCGTTAGAAGCCCTCCGCGGAGTGGTTGTTGGGGCTGCCGTGGCCGCCGTGGTTGGCCGGGACGAGGGGGCGCCGCCGCCGGTGGTTATTCTTCACCTCCTCCTCCTCCTTCTTATTCTTCTTCTTCACCGTCGTCGTCTTCTTCGCCATCCTCACCGTTGTTTTCTTCTTCTTCTTCTTCTTCGCTCCCATCGTCGTCTTCCCCTTCGTTGGTGGTTTCTTCCCCTCCGCCATGCTCCACCATCGGAGCGTCTTCGGCCGCCGTGAGAGCCTCTTCACCGGCGTGTTCGTCGTCGCCGAGGTCCACGACGTCAGGGCGGTGACCCTCTGCCGCTTGTGTGCACCGCCCGCCATGGGTTCAGAAGAGAGATGGAGGGAGAGAGAGATGGGAGAGACGGAGATGGGGGAGGCTCGGTTAGGGTTTGAGAAAGAAAGGAAAGAAAGGAGATGAAGGAGGGAGAAGAAGGAGGGAAAAGGGGTTTAACGGTCGAAAAGAATTGGCGCCCTGAGGGAGGTCGTCGTTATATTAATTGACGGTCTGAGGTGAGGCGAGGTTTCATGATTTGACGATGCGAGACTAGGGGTCATTTATGTTTGCATGGGAACTTGTAACCGTCGTTAGGTGCATTAATGGGAAATTGATTGATGTGATCGATCGTCATGATTACTGTTTGGAATTGACGACTTAGTGAGCAGGCGTCAGTTTGTTAAGGCACGACATGTGTGAAGGCGTTATTTCTATGAAATTAAGGAATTATTTTGAAAATATTTTAAGGAATTTAAAGCGATTAACGTCTTGCCTTGAGGCGTAAATCAATAGACGCCTGTTTGAATAAGCGTCAATTATGGTTTTATCTATTTTTTAGAAAACTGATTAAATGAAATGGACGACATGTGCTAAGGCACGGGTTGAGGAATTGATGCCATTAGGGGAGGCACATCTCAGAACGGAGAGCCCGACGCTTCATTTTATCAGATAGAATCATTGAATTGGAAGATAAGATCATATAACATATTATTTTGGCTCAATTAAAGGAAAAATCCTTTTATTTCATTAGATGAAAATCATTGCTACATTCACTGAGCCGCCGTGGGCCTTATTTTCCTAAGTGCTATAACATAAGATTTGCATTTGTTCTCTTCTTCTTCAACATATGTTTTGCACCTATGGAGAAGTCCAACCTTCCATTGAGCCATGATTGTTTTGACTTCTTCTTGATCTCCACTTGAGCCTAGTTCCCTCCTCTTAAGTGGTGGAAGATGAGAAGGTTCTTCAAAAGTATGCCGAGGTAATCCAAGCTGTGGGAGGCACCGATGACCATTGTAGAGGACGAAGTCGTTCCCGCCGATCAATCGAAGCTCTATACCGGAGGAGAGTCTTGAGCGAATCTCTTGGGTTTTGAGAAACCCCAGTGTGCAAGTGAAGCCGCTCTTGGGCATTGTCTTGAAGTAGTCCCTCCATTCACTTCTTTTCTTGAGCTTTGGCACTCGATTAGTCACTCTCTCACATAGGCCTAGAGAATCCGTCATATATCGAAGAGGGCTTTTTGAGAAGATTTTTTAGGCCAATTGAGTTTCTTGGCATGGGTCAAATTTTAGGTGGAAGTCCACCCAACAAGAAAGGAGTAGCATTGACCCATAGAGAGGTCGCCCCAAGGAAGCCGATGTGAGGCCCTTATATAGGTTGGCTAGTACCGTCGGTCCTATTCTTTTGCCTTCCCATATGCTAGCTATGGTGCTTAAGTGGCATTCTTCTAAGTGGTCTTCTATTGAAGGGAAGAGGAGAGCTCCAACCATGCATAATGTAAAGCCTTTCATTACTCTCTCCAACAAGTCTTCTTCATCTTGGGCTTTGTCCATGTTCTTGTATACCCATGAAGCTAATTTGAAAATATTGATTCCTTTGTGGGCTTTGATTTGATTCACTAGATTTGGGTTTGGTATGAGGCTAGTAAGCATGTCATGTGCATTTATTGGTTTGATCATGCTAGCCATCCTTGATTCTTCTCCTTGCTTCATCTTTCTTAATCCAAGGAGCATCTCTACTTCCTCTAAGAAAATGGTCACTTCAAAAGTGGGAAAGAGGAAGGTATGAGTGTTTGGATGCCATAATTCTATTCATGCTCCTATGGAGGCCCAATCTAGGTGGATATCATCATAGTGGGTAGCATGGGTTATAAGGCCAAGAAGGTGCCATCTACTAAGAAAAGACCTCATGTCTAAAGAGAGTTTAAAGAAGAGTAAGGAGAGCCACTTAATTTTTAAGAACCTCCTTGGTCCTGGTACATTTGGGTAGTCCTAAAAAGTAACAAAGGAAGAAAAGAAGAGAAGAGAATGCAATCAGAGTTTTTGAAAAGAGAAGAGGAAGAATGAAATAGAAGCTTTAAATTAAAAATAAACTTACTTGGCCTTTGGCTATCCTCCCGCTAACATGGCTTGCAACTTTAGAGATCCTAGGAAAGCTCATCCTAGACTTCTTTGAAGGTCCCTGCATCAGCATCTTGTCCATCTTATTCTTCTTTCGGTTGATGGAGAGGTCCCTCTGGTCTCTGTTTTGGTTTGCTGTTGAAGGCTCGATTGCTGCAGCATTTAGTTGTTCTGATGATCTCGATTTAGTAGAAGATTCATCACCTTTTATAATGATTCGGAGCTTTGGCTAGCCGTTTAGAACATCAGTTTGAGTTCGAGTTCGAATCAGTCGATGGAGGTTCGATTCTGAGCAGGGAACGGAGCGCCAGTAAGATAGTTAATTGACGACATATAGCTTGGCGTCATTTTTTTTATTGACGACATTCTCAGTGTCGTCATTTATCCAGCGCCTCTCTTGCGGGCGTCAGTTTCAGTCCGATTCCAAGTCTAATGGTGATCTTAATTAACGCCCTAATGATTGTCGTCATTTATTATTTTGACGCCTCCGCATAGGGTCGTCATTTCCTGAGCTTACACTTTTGAAATGCTTTACAGCATGATGATTGTTGATGAACTTAAGTGCAATTATATCTTGATGAAGTTTATTATGTCACGCACTTATGATCATACTTTGAGCTTATTGAGCTTATGATCCTTATTAAGCTGATGATTCTTTACTGAGCTAATAATTTTTGAGCATAGAAAAGTGCAGGTTATGCAGGTCTTGAAACGATTGGATTTCTTCCGCTGGTAATACCATTCCATCCTTGTATCTCTCCTGTACGCATTGTCACTATATGATACCTACGCTATTATAGTATATCAAGGACCTTGTGGTTCTGAATCAAGTATTTTATTCTCCTTAAAGTCGATCAGGCTGGTTCCTTGAAAAGCATTCATTTGCTGTGTCTTTATCTCAATTCATTTTATTTTTTGCAAATCCACCTTGGTTGTAGAACGCCCACATTGGCTGGTAACCGCTCTCCAATGGTGTCTTTCCTTCCGTGCCCTCGAGCACATTTTGTTCTTTAAGATTAGTCCTTTCATCTAGCTAATCATTGCTTTCTTGTAATCATCCAAAGTTGTTTCATTTAGAATTCTGGAAAGATTTCCAACGCTTAGTGTCGGAGGCGTGTCACATCACACCTTGGCATCTACTTATCAGTTCGTTCTCACTTCATTCCGCTCGTTACACTTTCGCTTCATTTCATTTCACTCCCTTGCAAAGCAGACGCCAAGGCGGGGCAGCTGTAGACACGCCAAAATCAATGCTATGTTGAGTAAATCTCATGTCACCATGTGACGCCCCAAAGTGGACTTCAATATTGGCTTAATATGAAGTTTTTCTAATTTCTCCATATTTAATTGTGATTTCTTGGCTTTTTGCTTTAAAAATTAAAATTAACGCCTGTGGGGAGGGCGTCATTTAATTGACGAGCTAGTAAGGGGTGTTTTTCTTAAATAAACGACTGTTCAAACGTTCGTCGATTCCTGGATTTTATAAATTCTAACAAAAATAAAACTCAAGGTAATTGACGTCCTAAGGAGGGGCGTTGATTATTTAACGCCCGTTCATACAGGCGTCATTTGACAATTTTAAATAAGGAAAGTCTTTTATTTCTATAATTAAATTTAGGAATTGACGACTGTGTGAATGTCGTCATTTCAATTGACGCCCTTAGCTAGGTCGTCATTTTCACTTCGGTCTCCCTTTCGCCTGCTTCTTTCCAGTAGTAATACTTTCCCCATTTTGCACTTTGTGTTCGATTGGGAAGAGGGTTCCTTATTGAGGATTCATTGCCTTGTTTTAATCCCATTAATGCAAGGATTTTTTGCCCTATAAACACCCCCTTGAATCCCTCACGCGCGAGAGAGAACGCAGAAGAAGAGTGTAGTAGAGGATCTCGCAGAATAGAGCTAACAACTACACATAGAGAGAGCTAACAGAAAGGAGCGTTTCGTTGTTTGCAGGTTGTTTTCTCCCAAGCTCTTCCTCCAGCGTACTTCTTCCACGGACGTTCTTCTTCCACGGCGGTGGAGATTTCTCCTTCCGACATGCTTCCTTCCTCTCGTAGTAGCTGAAGCTCTTATCCTCCTCCCTTTACTGCTGCCATACAGCCGAAGGGCGACCCCTCTCTCTTATTCATTTTATTTTGCTATTATCATATCATTACATATCATTCTCTAGCTGCTTTACTAGAGAAGATCATATTACACTAGTTTACGTTGCATTAGTATACTCATCCATAATCCCATCCCTTGTTACTCCTCTTAGGGGTTTTAAAACTAAAACACACAAGGTGTGTGTTCATGCCCAATTTGATTGATTTTTATACTTGTAAAGCATTGATACTACACATCTTTGGCTAATCCATATCTTTATTTTGTGTGTTTATGCAAGGGTAGTCAAACTATAAACCCCCTTCGTCGATCGGTCGATAGAAGGAGGAAGGAAGAACCCCCAATCTCACCCACTCAACACAAGGTACATGCGATCACTCCTTTGATATTTTGAGGTAACCCCTCTGGCGATCACTCTCCTTATTAGCACCATGTGAATCCTTAATTCTTTTATGTCTATATTTTCTTAGTGGATTTTTAATTAGAATCTACATCAGGACCCCGAGCAGTCTCAGCCAGAGAAGGACAATGGAAAGCAGCCAGAAAAATTCGTCCCTGAGACACAGTATGATTTGTTAAAACACCTGGACAAGATGCCTGCTCGGATCTCCATCCTTGAGTTGCTTCAGAAATCCACATCCCATCAGGCGGCCTTAATGGAATATCTTCAAAAAGTCATGGTGAATGAGGACCTCCCTGTAGAGAAGATTTCGGCCGTTCTGACGCCGTTGGACACACAGCCAGCCATTGTGTTCCACAACCACGAGCTCGCCCGCAAGGAAGCTCGAAAGTATGCGTTGTATGTTTCAATAAAAATCAATGGAGTGTCCATACATCCGTGTTTGGTGGACATGGGCGCATCCATAAATGTGATCTCCATGAGCACCCTTCTATTATGTGAGGTCGGTGAGGAACAGATAATACCTTCCTCAATCATAGTCACAGCTTATGACAATAGCAAAAGGCCACCACAGGGAATGATTATCCTAAAGGTAGAATTAGGCCCTGCGTCAGTCTCTACAGAATTTTACGTCCTCGACATGGATCCCACATTCAAGGCTATACTGGGTCGCCCCTATATTGAAGTCATGGATGTTGTGCCTTCCACCAACCACCAATGCCTAAAGTTTCCGTATAATGGGAGGATTATTAAAGAATCAGTACACCCATCCTTCATATAGTGGATGCTATTAATACCTCTCTGCCATCTGTTTGGCCGTCTCATCGGCCCATAATATCACTACTGGATGTGTGGGACCCACCCCGCATTCCGCTGACACCAAAAAAGCCACCCTCAGTACCAACGTCACGTCTCCCTTCTCATTCTAAAGAGTGGGAGATAATGAGAAATATCGGCTATCAACAGGGCAAAGGCTTGGGCGCGCAGCTACAAGGAAGGCTGAAATCGCAAAAGGAAAAAAGGTTAAGGCACAAGTTTGGCCTAGGTTTTGAAGGACCACTCGAGGCAGATGAGAAACCCCTCACATGGACCCTATCCTCCCATTATTCAAATGGGGGATTACCCGCAAGAAACACATGGGGGATCGCATGTTGTATACTTGGCTAAAAAATGTTCAAGGGCCGCTAAGAGAGGCAATATTAAGGATCCAGAATGCGAATGGAGCAAATGGTTCGACATACAAGATATTTCCATTGCGCTAGAAAGAATGTTCTCGCCCTCGTAACTGGACGGGCGCCATTGATATCTGAAATGCCAGGGGATTTCACTACTGTTGCCAGAATTCCAAACCATCCTCGCCAAGAGGACTGTGTCATCGGCGGATCTTCATCCGTCATCCACTTTACCCCCAACGGCTCATTAGCCGTTATCTTCTCCATTCACTCGCCTTAGCCCTCGTTGCGGTCTTCTTCCTGGGCCAGACGATTGTCTGGCGATCTTCCCAGGTCCCCTTCTCTAGTTACATACATGCGCAGGTTTCTCAACCCGCGCCAAGTTTTCAATCATGATTTGCTCTATGAGCCTCTCAACCCTTTTGCCATAATCACTTTTCCCCCTCCTCCGATTTCTTCCCATTGCTTTGTCATAAAAAATGAAAACAAAAAAAAATGTCAATTTTCAAACCCCTCAACAACACATCTTCGTTGAGGAAACCTCCTACATCTCCCACGAGTGCCTCCCGACCCACGGGCCATTCATCCACGGTCCTATGAGCGACCTTTTCTACCCCTCCTCTGAGGGGTCCTTCCCTGTACATTCTTCGGCATCTTCTTTAGCTTCTTCGTCCGTAGGATAGCTCAGTCAACCTAGGAATAATGGGTCCAGGGTAGTACCCAAAAGCAAATTCAAGGGTAAGTAGATCCCTCGTCGATTCCTTCTAGATCTAGCCAGTAGGTGTCAAGCGTGCCTATCCGTTCCTCAATTCCTAGAAAATCCAGTCCAACTGCCAGAGATAGATTGTGAAGAGAATTACACAATTGATGAAGGGTATGGAGTCTATGAGATCATAGATGAAGAATGCCCGATTGAAGAAGAGGATGAAGAATATGAGGACGCGGCCGGCATATATGCTAGTGGGATGAAGAGATTCGACGAGCCGTCAGCCGCCGTAGAAGAGTCCACCAAAGAAGTCAACTTGGGAACTGAGGAAGACACTAGGATCGTCCTCATAAGTGATAAATTGCCATCATCTGAAGAAGAGGCATTAATTAAAGTTCTCAAGGAGTATAAGAACACGTTTGCATGGAGCTACGAGGATATGCCGTGTCTGGATTCCACCTTGGTCGAACACCGCTTGACTCTAAAACCAGGGTCCGTCTCAGTAAACAAAGGTTAAGGCGTTTCCACCCTCAGATGGCTTTGAAAATGAAAGAGGAGGTCGACAAGCTCCATAAAGTCAGGTTTATTAGAGTCGTGATTTATCCTCAATGGGTGGTGGACATTGTCCCGGTCATGAAGAAGGATGGGAAAGTCAGGATTTGTATCGACTTCCGAGACCTTAACCGCGTGTGTCCAAAGGATGATTTTCCCTTGCCTCATATTGATGTGTTAGTCGATAACACGGCAGGCTATGAAACCCTCTCATTTATGGATGATTTTCAGGATATAATCAAATTCGTTTGGCAGAAGAGGATCAGGAGAAGACGTCATTCACTACACCTTGGGGAACATACTATTACGTGGTCATGCCGTTTGGGTTGAAGAATGCTGGAGCTACTTACTAAAGAGCTATGATGGCCATATTTCATGACATGATGCATATATACCTGGAAGTGTATGTGGATGATTTATTGGTGAAATCAAGAACTAGACGAAACATCCGAGTGTCTTGGCTAAGGTATTACAGAGATCAAGAGAGTTCCAATTGAAAATGAACCCAAAGAAGTGTGTGTTTGGCGTATCATCGAACAAGTTACTAGGTTTGATTATAAGTAAAAGGGAGATTAAGATAGATCCTAACAAAGCTAAGGCCATCAGGGATATGCCACCTCCCAAAAATTTGAGGGAAGTCCGAGGTTTAATTGGGAGGCTGCAATTCATTCGTCGATGTGTGTCTCAGCACTCGCAAAGGTGTAGACCTTTCTACGGGTTGACCAAGCTGGGAGTAGAATTCCATTGGGATTCTAAATGCCAGAAAGCCTTTGAAGGATTAAAGGAATACTTGGTAATCCACCCGTTCTCATTCCACCCAAGCTAGGAAAATCTCTGATCCTTTATATTTCAGTCTTGGATGACCCTGTGGGAGCCGTCCTCGCACAAGCCGATGAAGAAGGCAAGGAACGGGCAACCTATTACTTGTCCAAACT
Organism: Amorphophallus konjac; assembly: GCA_022559845.1. Classification (NCBI taxonomy): domain Eukaryota; kingdom Viridiplantae; phylum Streptophyta; class Magnoliopsida; order Alismatales; family Araceae; genus Amorphophallus; species Amorphophallus konjac. Next base: position 307,636,022 of record CM040126.1, read on the forward strand.
CCTCAATCCCTGTGAGCAGAAGTACACGGCCATGGAGAAAATCTGTGCTGCCCTCGTTTGGGTAGTGCAGAAATTGAAGCACTACTTCTTGGCTCATGAGGTCTATTTGATTGCCCACATGAATCCTATCAAGTTCCTCCTAGAGAAATTCGTCTTTACCGATAGGCTAGCATGCTGGCAGAGTTTCTTGTCTCAATTTGATATCACCTACATCTAGCAAAAGGCAATTAAAGGCTATGCTATAGCTGAGCATCTCGCTCACCATCCTCCCCCCAAGTTTGATCCTGTTCGATCAGAATTTCCAGATGAGGAACTAATATCCGTCACTCAATCCGATGAGCCAATGTGGATATTATATTTTGATGGAGCTCTAAATTCCCAAGGGAAGGGTATTGGCATTGTCCTTCTGACGCCCGAAGGCGTTACCATTCCAAAGGCGATTCATCTCACATTTCCAATCACCAACAACATTGCTGAATATGAGGCTCTTCTAGCTGGTCTGGAACTAGCCCAGTCTTTCTATATCACCGGATTGCGAGTCGTGGGCGATAGCCAGCTCATTCTCCGCCAGGTGCTTACCAAATATCGCACCCTTGATCCCAAGCTCAAGCCTTATCAGGAGCTGGTCTCCGCTTATGCCAAATTGTTCACCAAGCTGGTCTTTGTCCACGTTCCTCACGAACAGAACATTCTGGTCGATGCCCTCGCCTCCTTGGCATCATCTTTTAAATTCCCTTTAGGTGCATGGTCTGAATCCATCACCATCTACAAGCGCCTCGTCCCAGCTATTCAGGACCCTTACCTTTTAAGAATCAAAGAAAGAGTCTTACGAAAGCTTCAGAAAGGGGAAATCCTTGAGAAGAGGGAAATCATGTTAGCAGAATTTGAAGAAGAACAGGCCGATGAGGAGAAACCTTGGTTCTATGAAATTGTCAAATATTGTAAAGATCAGTCTTACCCTAAAGGAGCCACCACAGAAGATAAGAATGCCATAAGAAGGGTGGCGCAGAAATACACATTGGTTGGAGGTCTACTGTATAAGAGAAGTCCTACTAGTGTTCTTTTAAGATGTCTCGATGACAATGAGGTATGGAAATGTGTAGAGGAAGCACACTCGGGTGTGTGCGGTGCCTATGTAAATAGCCAAATGCTCGCTAAGAAGATTATTCAGAAAGGCTTTTATTGGCCCACTATGGAAGAGGATTGTGCTGTCTATGTCCGTAGGTGCGTCAAGTGTCAGCTTCACGTCAACAAGATTCATTCACCATCTTCCTCACTTCATCCAGTATCCTCTCCATGGCCTTTCTCCATGTGGGCATTCGACATCATTGGTCCCCTAGGTGATCCCAACTCCCTCACCAAGCAGAAATCCTTCATCCTCACTGCGACGGAGTACTTCACCAAATGGGCCGAAGCCGAAGCTTACGTAGAAATCAAGGCATCAACAGTCTGCAAGTTCATCGTGAATAACATCCTCACCAGATTCGGCATCCCAAGCACAATCGTCACCGACAATGGACCACAGTTCATTTCTCTGGACCTTCAAGGCATCTGCAAAAGGTACGTAATCGCATTGCATCATTCATCACCTTATTATCCACAAGGTAATGGTCAGGCAGAGGCCACCAAGAAAACATTGATCAAATCATAAAGAAAACATGCGAGTCTAGTAAGTTCTCAGACTAGCCAGTAAAGCTTATCGAAGCTCTATGGGCCTATCACACTTCGATCCGTACCCCCACTGGCAAACTCCGTTCGCCCTTACTTACGGGTTGGAAGTGATAGTCCTGTACGAGACTTTGATTCTGTAACACCCTCAAAGATAGCTAAGTTGTACTGTATATCACTGAGGCGCCTTTTCAAGTATCGGCTCAGTTCTTGAAAAGAACTCCGAAGTTAAGCGTGCTTACTACTGGGATGGGTGACCTCCTGGGAAGTCCCCCATTCTGGAGCCGATCACTGTTAGACAGGGACAAAACCGTGAGGACGATAGGCCAAAGCGGACAATACCTCGATGGTATAGAGTACGGGGCGTGATAGAATGGTATCAGAGCTATACCCCAGCCGGAAGTGTGAGAACTAAGTGCCATGTAGGATAAAGTGCTACGCTATGGGAGCCACCTCTTGAACCCGCAATGGGACAAAGTGCTACATAGTGGGCGTGATAGAATGGTATCAGAGCTATACCCCAGCCGGAAGTGTGAGAACTAAGTGCCATGCAGGATAAAGTGCTACGCTATGGAAGCCACCTCTTGAACCCATAATGGGACAAATTGCTACATAGTGGGAGCCACCTCTTGAGCCTGTAGGGGCCACCTCTAGAGTCCTACCTGCCTGGGGGTTTGATTGCGTGATTGCGTGCTATATGTGCCCAGCGACGAGGACGTTGCCTATATAAGAGGGGTAGATTGTAACACCCTCAAATATAGCTAAGTTGTACTCTATATCACCGAGGCACCTTTTGAAGTATCGGCTCAGTTCTTGAAAAGAACTCCGAAGTTAAGCGTGCTTAATGGGGAGTACTACTGGGATGGGTGACCTCCCTGGAAGTCCCCCATTCTAGAGCCGATCACTGTTAGACAGGGACAAAACCGTGAGGCCGATAGGCCAAAGCGGACAATACCTCGATGGTATAGAGTACGGGGCGTGACAGATTCCTTCTCTCCGGGTACAATTGGATAATAAATTTCCCCTCGACGAACGTCACAATTCACTCCTTGCCCAGTTGGAACTCTTAGACGAGAAGCGGCTGGCCGGTGCCGAGCACGCATGTGTTTATCAAAATAGACTCGCTCGCTTTTACCAAAAGAAAGTCATTGAGAGAAAATTTAAAGTCGGTGAGTTGGTCATGAAAAGAATTTTTGTCCAACTTAGAGGGCCGCGTTCTAAACTTCAACCCAATTGGAAAGGACCATATGTGGTTCAGGCTGCATACCCTCGCAACGCCTACAAGTTAGTCAATGCCGAAGGAACCGAGTTATCCCACCCTTGGAACGGGTTTTATCTTAAGAAATACTACCCTTAGATAGGGGTAACAATTGGCATGGTATGAGGACCATCGGTGCCGGAAATTCACTTTTCAGTCTTGGTAGCCTAACTCAAGGTTAACCTGTGCATACTCCTACACCTCGCTTTCGGGATCAAACGAAGCGGAACTCGAGGGAAGTCAAAAAAAAAATATAATAAAAGAAATGCCTGGTGTTCATTATGTAGTCAAGTCTTTGCATCTGTCCTTCATGTAGGATAGGACCCATTAAGGCTCGGTAGGTCTTGGGTCTTGGCCTGCCAGAACCGCGAAAATTCCTGTCCGGTCATGTCGGCTTACGCCCACTAAAAGAAGGCAACACGCACACACGTAGCTGTTTTAGCAAAAAAGTTGGGAGTATTACTTATGTGGGGCTGTGCTCGAAGGTCTCCAGGAAAGTCGTAATCTTTGTTCTCTTTTTTCTCGACCCAATGAGACAGCCGGCACCCTTAAAATGCTGAGCATAAGGGAACCAAAATACCATACCATGAAGGTGAGAGTAGGATTCATCTCCTCAAACCTGAATCAGAGCACTAGAAGAGGGCAATGTCCCCGCAGGCATACACGAGGGATTCCCACATATCAAATTATCATGTCTCCCTCAAAAAAAAAAGAGTCAAATAAGAGCCTGGTCATGGCCGTGCCTACTTTCGACAAGCAAAAACCCTTCAAAACAATGGCTAAAATCCACAAAGGGGCAACGCAATCCTGTTCGAGGTTTGGACCGAAGTCGCCCAAAAGAGAAAGGCCGAGTAGGTCCCGGTTAGCTCGTCGGGTTAACAGTTTTGTCGGTCCTCTCGGAAGGTTTCCCCCACCGTACTCTTCTTTCTCCCCTCAAAGATGAAAGCTCAGTGGAAATCTTGAAAGACGCGCCCCGCTGAGGCAATCAACCTCGTTTTAGCAAAACACACATGTAATTGTCTACTTCAAAAAATAAAAGCCATCGCCGCGAAGGAGTCTCGGTGTTTTTGGCCGGTCAAGACCTTTATCTACCACCTCGGTTGATTCTTACTTTAACCTCGTGCTTAGGTCAATGCAAGCGCGTCACCAATAGGTGCGACGGCGTCTGATTCTAGGTCAGCGTCGCGCGGTTGGCCATTAGGGTTTCATGGTGTTCCATCATATACCATCTAGAGTTGTGAGGAAATAGACCCGGGTCGGGCAAATCTTTTACCTCGAACACTCTTTCGGTGCATCCTTGCGATCAGAAGCAACTGGGAGCCTAAGCATGGCATGACGGTTTTGTCATCAGGTTAAGTCTTAACCGAAAGGATTATCATTTAAGGAGTATTGGGATCCAAACCAATATAGATGTGCACACAGGATACCTGGGAGGTTAGTAAGAAACCCTGCCTTCATAAGAGTCAGGTGACATAAGAATGGTCACTAGGCATTAGTTATCCAAAAAAAAATAATTGAAGTGGCCCTCGGAAGACTCCGTCAGGTGAGCCCCAAGTGGGAATTCTCTTGGAGCACGCTAACCCTGTTTTGAGCTACTTAAGAACGATTTAAACACCCCTGGTCCAAGAACCATGCCGATTGTAATAACAAGTGTCTTTCAAAAAAAAATTCAAATAAAATAAAAAAAACACATAGATAAAAAAAACAAAAGAAAACAAAAAGAAAATAAAAAAAATTAACATCCATGTGATCTCATTTGTGTGCTATATTTTTACATTTTGTTCCCATTTGTGTGCCCGTATGTTGCACTCATCATCTTTGCTCTTGCCTTAATTGATAAAGGCTTGGCCCCTTGACTCGCTATCAAAGCTAGTCTCAAAACAATCGCCCACCCTTTGAGCAAGGGGCCAAGTCATAACGAAAAAACTAACATGTTTCATTAAGCCATGTGTGCAGGATTGAAAAGCAAGAACGAAGGTAGGAGACAGGAAACTAAACATTCCTTCCCTTATTTCCTTCTAGAAATTGTACATTAAGTTTCATCCTCTCTCTCAGTGTTACCCCTTTCTCCACTCTCCAGGCAAGGAACCCTGGAGGGTGTTGCTAAACCATGCGGGGCGGTGCCTCAGCTGCTCTGCACCCCTCTTCCCGTCTCTACTCCCCGTCGATCGACAAGGGCAGTAAAGAAGCTACTAACACGAAAGCCACACTCTCGTGCTCTTCGGTAACGCTCTGCACCATCTCTTAGCCATTGTTCAGCGAGACCAATGCTGGTTCGGAGTTCAAATAGTTGGGCCTCCATGGCCCTCCGCTCCTCCCTCTCAGCCAATCTGTCAGCTCTCTCTCTTTCGGTGTCTCTTTCCCTTTCCGCGCGTTCTCTCTCTCTGTCCTCCCTTTCCTGCTGAAGGGTGATCCTCAGCTCCACGGCGTCCTGAGAAGAGTCATCCTCTTGACGATGCCGCAACTCTTCCTCCAGTTCCACTATTCTGGTTTCCCCCTGTACGGTACGGGCAAGTGCATCTTGCACCTATTTCGTCTGCCATGTCCGCCATTTCAGATATATGGAGGCACGAATAAGTGAAATTCAATGGCAAGACTCTCACCTGTGTGGAGAGCATTCCTTCTGCCTCCGCTGCTCGCTGCGTAGTATGAGCAAGCTATTCATGAAGCAAATCAAGTTCGGAAGTGGGGATCCATAAGCTAGAAGAGACACCATCCGCCCCCATTGTTGAGGAAGCTGCGTCAAGTTGAGCGCGCTGTAACACACATAAGGCGGCATTGAGGGTCTAGCACCAGGAATCTTGGTCTATGATCATGTGTATACCGGCTTACCGAAGAACTCACGGCTGCACGAGTATCACGTAACTGCCGCTCCGTGCCTATCAGGCGAGCTTGAAAGTTTGCTATCATGGTGTCGCGAGCGTCCTGTGGCCAGGGCATAGGTTAACATACATCAAGAAAAAAAAGAAAAAAAATGTTCACCTCCACGGTCCCCTAAGGATGGAGTCACTCTGCATAGATCGCCTTATAGAGGCGTAGATAATCCTTGCTGTCTTGAGCATGTGCCTCCACGGGAGTGCCACCCCGTCGCCAGTCCTCATACTACTCGGGGAACCGCACTCTCCAATCAACGGAGGTCGTCGGCCCACGCATCTTCCTCCCCACACGTGGTGTTGTAGTCATGTCCACCCATTCCTGGGCAAGCCCTAAGGTCCTCATGACCAATCGCAGCCAAAGTGGCTCGATTTCGTTGAGCCAGTGGATCCAGAGGTCGCGCCGGAACCGTGCACGACTCGTTATAACCCATGGCTGATCGACATCGATCATGCCCGCATAAGACCTCCAGACCACCTGGTCAGGTCACACACATCTTCTTAATCATAAAAGAAATAAAAAAAGAAAAAAATGATGAAATAATAACCACCATCGCTGTAGGGAATTCTTGCAACTCGCGTCTTAACACCATCAGCTGGTAGGATAGAGGGGCTGGGCTCGTGATAGGCTGCCACCGTCTCGCCAACGGCACCGCCATTGGGCACCAATGACGGGCCTTCCCATTGGGAGGTAATAATAGCTCCATAACTACACCATCATGTGTCATTAACATATGAAAAAAAAAGGGGAGGGTGATACCTAGATGAACGGCGTGAAACCACTCACTGTTACCTCTCGGTCTGCCCTTTCAGACAAACCCGCAAATAGATGCGCCAGCATTGCTACTCTCCAGGCATATCACCCCACTTTCTCAGGGCCTACTAGGAATTCTAAGAAGCGGCAATGAATGATGTCTCCTTTCGATCCCAGCAACAATTTCCCCAATAGAAAGAAGAGGAATCTCCTCAAATCCATGTTGGCTCTCTCCCAATTACTCGCATCTACGTAGTAGATGGCGCGGCATCTTCTTTCAGTCCTCTCCATGAACTCTTCTGAGGACTCATCATCACGGGAACGAACGTCAGTAAGCCCCAACATCTCCATAATAGGCGTCTTGGTTATGGACCTGTTCTTACGATCATCCAGGTCCACTCCTAATAACCTCTAGGCAACCTCTCTATAGTCGGAGTACGTGATGCCAGTCAGTGCCTCGCCATCCACTTTCAGGCCCGTAATTCGGACCACATCTTCCAGGCTGGGCACCATGTGCCCCCAAGGCATCAAGAAGGCACGGCTCATTGGATCCCACCTTTCACGCAATGCTTGGACGAGGGCGAGGTCGAGCTTGATTGGCTCGATCCGGAGAAAGGCTCCAAGCCCCATCACATCTAGCCCGGCCTTCTGAAAATTCGAGAGACGTTTGTATGCTGCCACTACTAACTCCCATGAAATATGTGATTTCATCACACTCTGTGCATACACAAGGGATGGAGAGGGGGTTTTATCTTAAAAGAAAAAGGAGGAAAGAACTAGGAAAAGAGACAAGAAAGCTCAGCTTACGAGTTGCGATTGGGTCCTTTCACTGAAGTGCCCTTCGAGGTCCGAGAGTCTCCTAGAACTGCTATCGCTGGACCTGCTTCTCTTCGAGGAGTGGGAAGATTCGCCCTCCGTCCCAACCTTAGAATTCTTAGTTCCTCCTCTTCCGTGGAAACTTGTCGAGTGGGCTCTCGATGTCCCTGGGGGAACGAACGAGAGAGGTATTTATAGAAATGGGAGAAGCACGAGCCAAGACTGCCTCCATCACCTATGACCCTCGTGCTAGGGCACCTTCCTTGCGGTCCCATGTGTCACTTCACCGCTCGTGCAAGGTAACTTGTGTGATGTGATGACTCTCTCCCTATGCAGCCTAGGGACGCCCTGTCATGTTGTAGAGGTCATCCGGGAAGGTTGAAAGGTCATCCCGAAAAAAAAACCGCTAGAGCCATCGTTGTTGACTTTGATGGTAGATTCTTGTGGAAAAAATGGTCGTAGCGAGACGCGATTCTCCGTTTCACGGTCGGGTCTTATCGAGCGCATCACATGGGAATAGTGTAAAAGAGAAGAAGCATAGAGAAGAAGGAATGCAAGCAACAAAAATCAAATCACTCCATTCATAGGTCTACATAAACTGTCATAAACATCACAGTCATGAACATCGTAAGAGAGGAGGCGGGTCCACTAGCTCGCTAATTTTCACCATCACCGTCACACTCATCCCTCTAGGCATCCCTTTCCTCTCCCCTAAGGTGAGGGTCCCTCAGGGGCCTTCTGGAGCTTCGTGAAGCAATACTCGCCTCACCCCGCAATGCCTACTGCACAGCGGCGGCTCGCTGCTGCTCCCTTGGCGTGGCGAAGAAGCCACCTACAGAAAGGTGGCCAGACTGGCAGAGTCGCGCCCCGAACTCTCGTGCTCTCTCGTAACGTGTCTCCATGACTCCTAGCCTCTGCTCCATAACTCGGAGGCCCAACTGGAGCTCCATCACCTGGGCCTCCAAGGCCTTCCTCTCATCTCGATCCTGCAGTCGCTCTGCCTTTCTTTCCTCCCTCTCTGCTCTCTCCCTCTCTACTTCTCTCCTTGCCACCTGGAGGAGGACCCTTAACTCCATGATATCTGGAGGGGGCCTCTCTTCATCACGACGTCGCAGCTCTGCTATGGTTGCTGCCCAGGCATCACACTCCTCTTCGGACTGGATCGTGCGGGCCAGTACACTGGCAAGTTGCTCCCGGAGGGAGGCGATCTCCAGAAAAGGAGCCCGAGAGCTGGAAGACGATCCGCCGGTCATCCCTGCCATCACTGCCTATTGGGCACGCTAGAATAGACAAACAATAGCCATCGGCTAAGCCCCGGGATTTCAAAATAATAATAATAATAAATAAATAAAATAAATAGGGCCCTTCTTTCACCTCTGTTCGTCTCCCGAGTTGAGGAGGCCCTACATGGCTCTCCCTGCACTGTCGCAGGTAGTCGGCACTCACCTGCACGTCACCTTGCCGCCCGTCTGGGAACTGAGCAGGGAGACGTATGTGCCAGTCTTCAAGTTTCACCTTGCCGCACCTCTCTCCCCCGATGCAGCTCGGTTACTCACCTGCACGTCACCTTGCCGCCCGTCTGGGAACTGAGCAGGGAGACGTATGCTCCAGTCTTCAAGTTTCGCCTTGCCGCACCTCTCTCCCCCGACGCAGCTCGGTTCATCCGCACTCGCCCACTCATCGGCCAAGCCCGGGATCCTTGTCATACCCTGCGCATCAAGAAGGATGGGCCATATCATTAAAAAAAACACGTCTCCTGTCGAAGACGCGTTCATCATTCAAGGGAAACACTCACCGAACCCTCTTCTCCCTCTCTACTTGTTCGCTACAAAACTAAAGAAATTAAAGAGGTGGAGATCAAGGAGCTTATCGGGCCGTGCTCACCTCCCTCCACGCCATCCGGCCCCTCCGGCCCCTCGATAGCCAGAAGGGGCCCTTCCTCTTCCGTGGACGCCCCTCCGTGCTCTTGCACGGCCCTCCTCGGGCGAGGAGTTCCTCGCCCCCTTTCCCTTCACCACTGTTTGGCCCGCCGTATTCCATAAATCAAGAGTGGGAGAAGACGAAGCAAGGCAAGCAAATCTTGGTAGAAGGTGTGTTTGCAAGTGGAAGAGGAAAGAAGAAGGGCCGCCCGTGGTTCTCGGTGGTTAAATTTGAATTCAAAAGGTTAGAATGCGTCTTCGTGCCCATACGCCCCAAAAAGGAGGGGAAGATGGTATGCCCTCCGCACAAGGCGTGATTCTCCATTTTTGGGGCAAGATCCCGTAAAGCGTGTCGCGAGGAAGTAAGTAAAAGCAAAGAAGCGTGAGGGAAGGTACGTGCACAAAAGATAGTCAAGTGACAGAAAAGAAACTATTTCATTCCATATAACAAACGGTCAATCATAAACATCATAAGTAAGGACGGTGGGTGTACAAATCACTCTCTAACTCTCACCACCACCCTCCTGGTCATCCTTCTGATCATCCCTCTCCTCTCTCCTCTGGTGCGAATCCCTCGGGGGCCTCCGCAAACTCTGAGAGGCGGTGCTCGCCTCACCCTGCGGTGCTTGGCCGACCTCGAACGCACGGCGCCGCTCCTCGACCGAGGAGACTAGGAAGTTGCCTACGGAGAAAGAACCAGACTAACGAAGTCGCACCTCGTGGTCCTTCACCCTCTGGTATCGCTCCTCACTCTCTCGTAGCCTCTCCTCTGCCGTACCGAGACTCACCCCGGAGCTCCGTCATCTGGGCCTCTAAAGCCCTCCTGTCCTCACGCTCCTCCTCGCCTCTCTCCTCGACACCTCGAGGGCAATCCGCAGCTCTAGCACGTCGCGGGGAAGCTCCTCAGCCTCCCGTCATCGTTGATCCTCCTCCAGCTCGTTGGGGCGACGCAGCAGGTTGATGGAACGACACCTTTTTAGCTGCTAGTACACACCGATGCGTCAACGCAGCAGTGGAGCAGCGTCGACGCAGCACGCCCATCTGCTAAAGACTTGATCACTGGATCATCGATGCGTCAACGCCATGGGCTGATAGAGTCAACGCAGCAGTCTTGAGTTTTACTGAACGAATGTCCTTGAATTGTAGGGCACGTGATCCGAGGTGCCTGGCTCGTGAACCAGGAAGCTGCCACGTGGTCCGAATTTCTAGGGCTGGAAACGTGGAAGCCACACGTGCCAGTGTGTTGCTGCTGCTACTATATATACTAGTCTTCTTCCACTAAAGAAGACTGATCGAAGCAGAAGCCTGAAGAGCAGAAAGCCCTTCGATCCAGAAAAAGAGAAAAAGAGAAAAAGAGAGGAAGAAGAGATAGAAGAGAGATGCCGTGAAGAGAGAGCAGTGAGTGAGAGATTAGGAGAGTAGAAGAGAAAGAAAGAGAGATAGAGAGTGAGAGATTTGGAGAGCAGAAAAGAAAGAAAGAGAGAAAGAGAGTGAGCGAGAGAGCTCGTGGAGAAGAAGGAAGAAGCTGCTTGAAGATCTGTCTACACTGGACCGTGGATCAGATCCAGGCCAGTCAGCTCCATTGAGAGCCACATTGTGCATTTCGTTTATAGCTTTCTGATTGCTGTGTTATTTTCCTTTATTGTTTTCCTTTGTTTTCTGATCATCTTTGTTCTTCCGATTGCCCTGTTGGGGATCGGGTTCCTCCTGTTGGTTCAGGAGAAGGGAGATCTGATCTCCAGGTTACAAGTGACTGGTTGTCACTTGTGGGTTGCCCTCTGGTTAGAGGAAGGGAGGCTAGTCCTCCGGTTCTGGGCTTGTGGTTTCAAGTCCAGTGGTCCCTCCTGGTCTGGAGGAAGAGAGGTCTTCGACCTCTAGTTTCCTAGTGGCTGGGAGTCACTTGGGTGTCCCTCCGGTTGGGAGGAAGAGGGGAGGCTGTTCCCCTGGTCAAGCTGTGTGGCAGCAACTGTTTGCAGACTGAGTCTGCTTGGTTCTAGCATTTGCTAGTGAAGCCTCACTCCGGTTGGGAGTGAGGGGTGGATGTAGGTCTGTGGACCGAACCACCTAAAAATCTATTGTGTAGTGGTTTGATTGATTGCTTTACTTCCGCTAGATGCTTGAATAGGCACGCTCCAAGTTTTGTATTTGAGTTGAATTGAATTGGTTCTATTCTGTGTCTATCTCTAGCATCGTAGTTTTTATTTGGCCATTTTACATAGAAGGATACATTCACCCCCCTCTGTATCCAGGCCTAGCACCCTAACATTCCCCAGTTCAGTTACATAAGCCCTCCACAGCTCGCGTTCTTCCTCTACATGCACTATTGCCTTTCCCAGAATGCTCATCTTCCATGACACTTTGATGGCCTTCACTCCCTTCGTATCTTCTTCCGTGCCTAATTCTCTCTTCCTCAGAGGAGCAACGTCAGATAACGTTAGGAACGAATGACGGGGAAGGCCGATTTGAATACATGACCGATGGGCATTATAAAGAACAAACTCAGTCGCGCCAATAAGTTGGAGTTCAGCTTCAGGGGAAGACCTCGTGAGGAGTTCGCGCGAGAGCAGACATGTCGGTGCACAAGTGAAGAAGCTTTGCGTCATGGTCTTGAAGTGAGACCTCCAGTCTTCACGCTTCTTCAGCCATGGACCACGATTCACTATATTACCACCAAAGCCTAACACATCGACTATGTGGTAAAGGGGGCTTTGTTGATAGATCTTTGAAGCAGTTGCCATCCCCTCACGGTGATCAAATTTGAAATGTAAATCAACCAAGCATTTCAGAAGAAGTGCACAACCAAAAGGAGGGTTACCCATGCTAGAAGCAGTGAGGCCACTGTAAAGGTAAGCAAGGATGGCGGGTCCCACCCTTTTGCCATTCCAAATACCGCAAATAGCGCTCAGCTAATCTTCCTCCACTATGTTGTCGATATAGGTGAATAAGAGAGCACCCGCCACACAGATTGTGAATCCCTTCATGATTTCTTCCAAATGATCATCGTCTGGCATTCCTCTCAGGGCATCCATGACCCATTCCGTGAGCTTTTGCAGGTTCATTCCCTTCTAAGTCTGGACATTTCTAATGGCACCAGACGGCATGAAGCTTCCAAGGACGTCCTCGGAAGTCACCCTCTTCAACATCGGCATGATCTTTATCCTGCCATCCCTTTTAAATCTTTTCAACCCAAGCAGGAGTTCCACCTCTTCAAGGAGGATGGTCGCCTCGAAAGTAGGGAGATAAAAGTGTGAGTCTGAGGATGCTAGATCTCCACCAGCGCACCCATAGCCGCCCAGTCCATGTGAATCTTCTCGTAATGCTTGGCGTGAACCAGGAGCCCCTGAAGATGCCACCTTGTGATTATGGCCCTCATGCCAATGGAGATGTTGGAAGTTAGCTTCGAAAGCCACAACAGTTTGGAGAATTTGCTCGGGCCTGGGAAGAGGGGGTACGGGTGGAAAAGAAGAAGAAAAATAAAGGAGGAAAGAGGTGAAAGAGAGGTAGTACAGGAAATTTGAAATGAATCAACTCACGATACGCGACTGGATCATCTCACTCAGATGTCCTTCGAGGTCGGAGAGCCGCCTGAATTCGTTGCTAGGCCTGCTTCTCTTCATAGGGTGGGAAGACTGGCCTTCCATCTTGAAAAAAACCAAGATTCTCTTCCTCCTCCCCTTAAGCTTCAAGGCTCTCAATTCACTCCTTGGTGCACTTGGCTAAACTAGGCAAGGGGGGAGTACTTATAGGAAGGGAGAGGTGTAAAAGCCAAAACACGTCACATCAATAATTAGTCGTCATTGTTGACTTTAGCAAAAGGTATTTTGTCTTGATCTCCCTTATGCTGTGCTGCAATTCTGCTGCTTTTAATAACGTTGATCAGTGCAGGTTTCACTAATGAACACCATTGTCCCATCTTGTACCATCATCATTCGGTGATTGGTACCACCATGTCATGCATTATATTATATGATAGTTACACTACTAGAACATGTCAAGGACCTTATAACCTAAATGACTCTGGAATTTGAGTTCCCCTTCAACAAAAATAGTGATGATTTTAGAGGAATTTGAGTTTTACGGATAAGCCATTAAGTTGTGAAAACGTGGGGATGATTGTTCCATTCAGTGAGTTGGTGCGTGGATAAACGGGCCCCGGCTCAGTATCACCTCATCGGATCGGTATCCTAACCCATGCTTAACGACTTGACAATATTATCCTTGGCTATTTCCTATTTTAGTTTGTTTCAAGTTTTCCTTTAAACCCAGCATGTATTCATGTAGGACTTTGATTCCATTGCAGAAGATCATGCAAAGTAATTCGATTGTGAAAGCCGATGTGCTTAAGTTCTTATAATATGAGATATTCCATTCCGAATAAAATATGGAGTTTCCTTGAGACAGTCCTGGACTGTTCTTCCTAAAGAGACCCTTGTTTGGATTGATCCTCAAATATTCCTTTACTTTTACTCCATTTGACCCCCCTAGGCTGTAGCACTTCCACATTGGCTGATAACCACTCCCCAAAGGTGAAACCTATAGGTTTATGACCCAGGTACTTTTACACAGAGAAGTTGGTCCCTTTTTCTGTTTGTGCCTGAGCGCACATGTTCCCCTTCCTTGTTTGATTTCAGTCCAAACAATTGTTGAATTTGAAAGACCTGCTTCGAAGTCATCTCATTGAAACTCTAAAAAGATTCCAAACCATAATGTTGAAAGCGTGTCTCATCGCATCTTGGTATCTACTTTTCAATCCGCTCTCACTCCATTTCATTTCACTTCTATGCCATTCTACTATGTATCACTCCCTTGCAAAGCAGACGCCAGGGCGGGACAACTGTAGACACGCCATTTCTGATATTACTTTGGGTAAATCTCATATTACAATATGACGCCCCGCGGCGGCTTTCACATTTTGAATCACTTGAGTGCTTCCTTTCTTTGAGTTTCTTTCACTTTTTGAGTGAGGGAACATGACGTTTCTTTTGACGGGTCCGAGAGGAAAGCCGCCTCACTAAGGAAATCATGCAGCATGCGGACGACACCGCTCCCAACCGGACATTCCGAAAGAATCCGAACACGAAGACGTCTAGTGGTTAGATGACGATGGCTTTCCAGTGCTAATTAGCGGAGTTTCTTTGAGGCGTCTGGGACCCTGGACGCCTCACTTTGAGGCGTCTTGAACCCCAGACGCCCCCATTGTCCAACACCCGGACGGTTCCGATCCACCGCTCGGTTTGACGTTTTAGAAAAATCCAAATATAACAACGTCTTGTCGATCAGACGCGCCCTTCGAGAGTCATGGTTACGCGCTAAAACCACGCGCTTTCTCCACTATCGACGGCTTCTGGCGGTGATTCGGTGGGTGTTAGTAGGCGCGTCTAGGGTCCTAGACGCCTCAAGCTTGAGGCGTCCGGGAGGGTAGACGCGCCCATAATTTTGAAATTATAAAAAATGATAGAGGCGTCTGGGTCCCTGGACGCCCCAACATGGAGGCGTCCTGGACCCCAGACGCCTCAATGAAATTTCCTCTATAAATAGAGGACCCCCTCCCTGGAAGGGAGGGGGCTTCAGATCCGACAGAGGAAAGAGAGACTCTGCCGGATCCCTTTTCTAACCCATGGGTTTTTGCAGGAGGAGGTTCTACCGAATTTTCGGGTGCCCACGCTCGTGAGAAGAAGGCTACTCTGTCTGCCGTGCTTCCACGTCATCCCCGCAATGCCGAAGCTCCGCCGGATCCCACCATCGGCATCTTCAGTAAGCCATTCTCTCCCACTCTCTTTTGTCATTTCTGTCGCATGCATCATCCTATCATCTGTCATCTCTCTTCATAAGAGAGATCTATTTTATGCACGTCTGCATGATCTTCCATCCATCATAGCATTTTCCTCCTACTCATGTCCGAGGGGGGGTTAAAAACAACACCAACCAGGTGTGTGTCTCGCTATGATTTCACCATTTTCATCATAAGGGACTAATACTACACTGCCATTTTTCTGATTCATTTGCTATCTGTCTGTTTCCTTATTTTCCAAAGTAACCAAAGAAGGCCCTCTCCGTTGGCCGACCGAAGGGAGAGGAAGAAGCAACCCGCCATTTCTGCTTTTGAGGTAAACGCGATCACTCTTTTTATTTTGGGGCCTCTGGCCCCTGGCGATCACATCATATTTTCGAGGCTACGGCGAGACACTTCCCGCAATGACCGTTTAAATTTCTGCCGCTTATATCATGTGTTATTCTTATATCTTCTATATCTTCGAGGCCGCGGCGAGTCACTTCCCGCAATGGCCGTTTAAATTTCTGTCATTTATATCCTGTGTTATTCTCATATCTTTTATATCTTCGAGGCCGCGGCGAGTCACTTCTCGCAATGGCCATTTAAGTTTCTACCACTTATATCCTGTGTTATTCTCACATCTTCTATATCTTCGAGGCCACGGCGAGTCACTTCCCGCAATGGCCGTTTAAGTTTCTACCATTTATACCCTGTGTTGTTCTCATATCTCCTATATCTTCGAGGCCGCGGTGAGTCACTTCCCGCTATGGCCGTTTACATTTCTGTCACTTAAATTCTGTATCATTCCCATCCCCCGAGGTCGCGGAGAGTCACTTCCCGCTATGGCCGTTTAATCCCCATATCTTGTTACACTGTATCTATTCTGCACACCCCGCCGGAACAATCTCCCATGGTGGTCTCTCTGCTTCTCTCATTCTTTCTGTGTCGCACCAAAACGAGCCCGCGCCCTCCACTCACCGCCGCACTCCGCATGACGTCGCTCACAGTTACTAGAAATCATGAGGAATCTATGGAACACCAAACTGTCGCTCTTCTAGGAAATTGAAGTACTTATATGTTTTTTGAGTATGCACCTAGCTTGAGCATAATGATGCACAACCACAGTCTCCTCTTATATAAAGAAACTACTGGCAAACCAAGAATTGGTATGAGCATTCAATGTCATGTCAAGAATCCTTCAATCAATCCAATAAATCAAAAAGTTTACAGATCATGATGTAAATAGGTGATTGATGACATGTTTACATTACTAAGCACGATACACAGTGAAAGTAATGTAATTATGTAAGTATTCGATGTGGCAAGAGACACACATATGTCAGATTCCTTAGAAATAGCTCAAACAACTACTATCAGAAGCATCAAGTAAAAAAATAATGTGCACCTGCTTAGCATCATCATTGAACTTCTCCTTGTCCACAGCCATTCCCACCAAACTAATGCACTCCATGGACTTTGCATAAAGCATTCGTTTAGACTTGTTAGTTGCATTCATCAAAATACTCTTGAGGTAAGGCATCACATCATAATAGTACTTCTGAAAGTGTTCCTGAACCGCCACATGATGTTGAATGAAGTCATATCATAATTGATAGTATGAATAATAATTCTAATCACCACCAAAGAGTTCGCATCACCTGTGACGAATCTGCAACTGATGCTAAGGCTGTCAAAGCTGCCTCCTGTACCATCTGCTTCCCATTCTGAATAACAAAGATTTAATAATAAGTACTTTATCATGAACAGCATCCAGCTCAAATTATATCATGTATAAATGCAAAAAAAAAAATTTCAGCAAATGCATGACAGTTGCAAAAGAAAAAGGGAAAGTCATAGCTTAAGTAATACAAGTATTTTACTAACTAGTCCAACCAACTATGGAGTCAAAATCTCCGGAGTGCAGTTCTCAGAAAAATTTAAAACTACTGAAGCATCATGAGCCTGTGAAAGCAATAGAACCCACATGGTATCATATAACCAGAAACATGGCACACCAGAGAATAGGATACTAAGGCTATTTAAAACTTAAAAATCACAGAAAAAGAGAATGTGGTAGAAATAAGTAGGAAATAACAGAAGTTGTATCTGTGCCAAAGTCATGCACCAAAGGAAAAGGCAGTTGTATACATTCACAAAATAGCCCTAAAAACTATAACTTCAAAAATATATGCAATATCCTAAATGAAATGCAAGGTCCCACTCACATAAGAGATTGATAAAGCAATAAATAATAAAAATATGGAACTGCCTCATTGTTCAAAAACTGGAAACCAATACAATCCTATGAACGTTTATTTTTTTCTACAAACTCCCCTTGAAAAAGATTTCAGATCCACTATTCATGAGATATTTCATTCACATATCAAACATGCTCCCATAGGAAATTTAGAGCTCTTTACATAGTTGGATACTAACAACTATGCTGGACTTTAAAAAACTATAAGTGCATTCTGCAAGCAACCTATTTCTCAAAAACCTTCAGAATGTCACTTAAAAACATGAATCCAAGTCCAAGGCACATGTCATATAAGTGATCCTATAGGATATTTAAGAACTCTTTAAGACATTGTGATACTGTGGGATCTGTTCCCTCAGAATATTTAAAGTATTTAAATAGTTGAATACTAACAACCATGTTGGACTTCAAAAAATTGTAAGTGCACTCTGCAAGCCTATTTCTAAAAACCTCCAGGATGTCATTTAAAAACAAGAATCCAAGCCCAAGGCACATGTTATATACATGATCCTATGGGATATCTCTTCCCATAGGATATTTATAACTATTTAAATAGTAAATTATTTACAACCATGATGGACTTTAAAACACCAAATGCATCCAGCAAGCATACATATTTCTCAAAAACCTCTAAGATATCATTTAAAATCATGAATCCAAGTCCAAGGCACATGTCACATATGTGATCCATTCTTATTAATAGATATATATAAGAAGAGCAGTAGTTGTATCACCCTTTTAGAAACCTGGGCAACACCTGAGCTAATTTTCTTTGGTAGTCAAAGAAGGATTTGAAAAGAGAAGGTAGACTAGTACATCAGGTACAAGAATTTGAGAGGACATTTACCTTATGTTCTCTCAGAAATTGAGTAAATTGACTATAAACCATAAAACTAAAGACCGAGAAAAATACAAAGCATAGGTGATCATGGAGATACTTGCCTGCACACGTGGGTTCTGGAAATCATCCATAGCTGATGCTAGAGCAGGCAACACACGATGGTGATACTGATTTTGTAAATCAGGGCCCAAATCTGTGGACAACTACCCAATAGCATTGATTGCCACCTACCTCACACGGGGATGGGGATCTTGGAATGAGTTCAGAACCCATGAAGCTTCAAATGAACAGATTGCTTGACAAAGATTTTGTTTTGCATTATCTACAATTTTCCTTGCAACATTGTAGGGTAAATCAATGCCTTCATTCTTGGAAATCTACACCAAAACATGAACAACCGGAGACAAGAACATGAGCTTCCATAAATGATGTCACTAGCAAACAATTTTCCTTACAAATTCATTTTGCTGAAATAAGTAATTTCATGAGATCACCTCATTTTGTGAAGGCGGATGAAGCTTTACAACTTTGCAGACATGTTTCACAGGGTGTAGACTAGAAGAGTCAGAGCAGCAAAATATCATTTTGGAGCAGACTTTTTACTTTTCTATCAACCAGAAGATTTAGTGTTGGAAGTCTGTATAAAACTTGACAGCCTCGTATACAACAATTGCTGCAAACTCTCGGTAGAAGATATATAGGATATCAACCTTGTAAGTTACCACAATATAAGGCTGTAATTCTAGATTAGTAAACATGTACCTTGATAATTAGTATGATCACGCGGAATAATGTTCTTGGAAATAGAACAGGGGACCCCTTTATCAAATGAACTTTTGCATGCCTCTCATAACCACGTAATTCAGGCAAATTGATCTCAACATGCTGGGAAGTTTTTTTGACATTCGCTTTAATGTTGGGGACAATTCCTCCCTACCGTAAGTGATTTACTATCAAAATTATTTATAATATAAAGAGATAGATTTAGATGGAGATAGAGAGATAGAGTATATGTATAAACATACACTACTTACCTTCAATGTAAATACCTTCACGTCATCTCTAGTCCGTGAAAATAGAACTCAACAAAATGAATATGAGGGCTCCTAGAATCCTATAAATCCTACGTTCAGGTTAAATGACAATTTACCTGACTTCTAGGGAATAAAAAACTCCTTCAACAAAGCTGAAATCATGGTTTTATTTCCCACTCTAGGAGGGCCTTCAAACATAAAGTGATCACACTCTCCCTTGCACACCTAATAACATTTCTTTTGTCGGGGGCCTCCCACACCGGTGGTGGCACAGGGCCAGAGACAGAAGCCCGAGGCCGTGCCAAATCCCCCTCCGGCCTCTTGGATGATGGCTTTTCATCGCTCCAGAACTCTAAAATGACATAAGGCGAGACTGAGGTGCTCTCCGTTGATGGCTTCCTCCCTCTGCGGACCACCGAGTTTCCCACCGCAGATGTCACCGAAGTAGCAGCAACAGAACAAGCAAAAGAAGAGGAAGTGGCAACAGAGGTTGGGGGGGAGGGAGGAAGAGAGAGAGAGAGAGAAATAGCTTGGGTTGCCCTAGACGAGGAGGGTGTCGGTGGAGATGCTAAAGACCACGTTGCCAGTGCGGACGTCGGTGTCGAAGAAGCCAATGTCCTACTGCAGGACAACCTCTAGGTAGCGTCTTCGCAGCGCGTTCACCTGCCTCCCCCCCATGTGCATCCGGCACGTTGTCTCTGTGCCACAATAGCACATGAAGATGAAACCCATGGATGAAGGCGATCTGGATGGGGCTCACCTTGACGAACTCTGACGGCAAAGGGAGCCTAGCTCGTAGATACCCCCCTCATCCCACTGTTACTCCCATTTTTTCTCCTCCTGATCTTGAGCTCGAAGGGGCTTCCTATGCTCCACTAGCCTCATGTCCCCGGCGAACACTAGTAGGACCGGCGGAGGAAGAGAAGGAGGGGGAGGAAGAATCGAGTCTTGATGTTGGGGGTGGAAGGGAAAGAGGGAAAACACGAGTGGGATTTGAGAAAAATCAAGTCCTAAAAGAGAGGGAAAAAAGAAAATGTCGGGGCGCCAACTTTGGCACCATGAGGGTCATCTCTATTCCCATGTTTCTTCTTTTTTAAAAAAAATGAAGAAACTTACTCCTACGTTTCTTTAAAATCGTAACAATTTTTAACATCTACACCCACGTTCACTTATAAAACGTCGGTATATGTAACATTTTCCTACGCTTTATGTATAATCGTGAGAATAAATGGGCCATATACACACGCTATAATGAAACGTAGGAAATTTACCTACGAAATTTTAAAAATGTAGGAATAAGCCATGTATATCTACATTTTATTGAAACGTAGGTAAATTTTATGGCTATAGGTCATATTTCTTGTAGTGGCTAACAGTCCATCGCGTGACCGCTAGGCTCTGGGTAAATACAAAAATCGAGGTCGACCATTCACTCTCTCTCTTCCCACTCATTCATTCACTCACCCCGACCGGCCACCACCACCGGTGACCACCCTAGCCCATTGTCGAACCCACACTCCTCCATACTCGATCGGATGGTGAAGAAGAGGGCCATGCGATAGTTCTTGTGCCGCATGGCGAAGGGGGATGCTCCTGCGGTGCCGGCGACCCAAACGGAAGAAGGACCACCGCCGGCTGAAACGGAGGCCAGGGAACCATCCACGGCAGCTACCGTCCCCGAGGAAGGCGTTGGAGATGATGAAGGCAAGCACATGGCTGAGGAAGCGCCCGAGATAGCAGCCGGAACCCCCTCGTCTGAGGTAGGCCGAAAAACCCAAAACTCCATTTTTTAATTTTTTCCAAAGCATGCATGAGGGTAGGACAGCATGGGAATGGGTCAGGGGACCCATAGAGGACTTGTACAAGCCCCTAGGGCCATTTTCCAAAGTTGGGGAAACGGGGTGAACATCTCCGTCACAGCAAGTGCCTAGCGGTCGTTCCAGAGACCGCTAGGGTGCCAGACAGTCTACCCTAGACCGCTAAAATGGACCAAATGGTCCTCAGAGGACCGCATGATTTCTAAGGGTTTTTTTTAATGCATGACTTATTGAATTATATGGATAACTGATCCTGACTGTTAAATGCATGCAGGGAAAGTTCCGGACGAGGACATCATGGCTGCAGGTCCGAGCAGTGTACTTGGCGCCGTTGGACTTCCAAAGAGAGAGACTAGCAACGATGGGGTTCGTCACGTTCCTCGGGATAGAGGTGATGAGGCTGGGCATGGCCCTCCTGTACGCATTCCATGACCCATGGGATGCGATTAGCAGGGCATTCCTATTCCCGTGGGGACATATGATCCCCACGTTGGAGGATGTGGCACAGATCACGGGGCTGTGCATCCACGGAGCTCTAGTGAGCAGGATGACGCACGTGGATTATAGAGAGATGGTGCAGTAGTTGCTGGGGTTGGAGTTGGTAAGGCCGGGACACCACTCGTCCATGTTGGCCCGGGCGACCCTTTAGGAGAGTTTGGGGCTACTTCGAGCAGCCAAAGCCATGGGGGAGCTGTCGGAGGAGCACCTGGGGCGGCTGACGGATTGGGCCAGGGAGAGAGTGGCAGCAGGATCAGGCCCTGAGGAGGACGTCGTCCTCCGTTGGTTCCTGATGCTGCTGTTCGGGAAGCTGATCTTAGCCTCGAGGGCAAATGATGTGAGTTTCAAGCTCCTCCCTTTACGGGTAGATCTAGATGGGGTTAGGGACTACGCCTGGGGCGCTGCTGCACTAGCGTTCCTGTTCGACTCCCTCAGCCCCACCGCTCGACAGACGATGCTGGGCGGGTTCTCCCCACTTCTTTAGGTAACCCTTCCACCTTAAATGCTCATGCAATTATGATTGTGATTCTGCTATATGCTGACACTTGACTATGCAGGTATGGACCTACGCGTACCTCCCTGGCCCAGGGAGAGGGAAGGAGGTACATCCCAACTGAGTTCCGATCAAGAGGCAGTGGATGGCGGTTCGGGACACCAGGTCACTGCGAAGGACTAGTGCGGGTGATCCAAGATGATATCGACATGCTACCTTATGCATTGGTAAGACTCCAAAATTTTAAACTTCTAAATTCTATTAAATGCTTGTTCAACACT
Source organism: Amorphophallus konjac (assembly GCA_022559845.1). NCBI lineage: Eukaryota > Viridiplantae > Streptophyta > Magnoliopsida > Alismatales > Araceae > Amorphophallus > Amorphophallus konjac. Next base: position 307,658,304 of record CM040126.1, read on the forward strand.
GACACTTGACTCTACTACCTTCCCTTTTTTAGGTGCGCTGGACACCATTTCGTGATGAGGGGCAGGGTGGGCAGCCTTGGGTGGAGGCGGCCCAGGCATATGCGGGATGAGATGTATGGCTGCATTGCATGAACACCATCGAGCCACTGCACCATCGCCTAGTTATGAGGACGAGGGGCATCCACCAGCCAGAGGTTGAGTTCCCAACGCGGGAGGAGGAGCGCGTGGGGCGGTCTTCCCGAGGACTGACCGGCGAGATTGACTGGGTCACCCGGGCAATGGACTAGATCTGAGACTAGATGAGGAGGGGTTGGGCAGTACGAGCCTGAGCTACGAGTGACGAGGCCTAGTTGAAGGCCGAAGCCAGACGCTACGGAGACCAGGTCTTCCGTGGCTCTCGACGACCGGTACGACTCTTAAAACTTATGCTTTCTAATGATATCTGATGCACTGACAACCTGACTTTCTATATGCAGCTAGACCATCGGGGATGGATAGTAGAGCTCCAGGGTCTCCTCCACTCCACCATTCAGTAACGGGATGAGTTCCAGTGCTCGCTGGAGCTTTTGGAGAGTTCTACCTAACCTTAGACTTAATATGCAAAATGCTACGGACTTGACTGACTGACGTCTATATGCAGCGAGCCGAGGGAGCACAGCGGCAGGGTCCAGATGCTCCGTTCTCTTTGTAATATCTTGGATTCTTCGGATCTTTATCGGAGAGCTATCGGATCACTTTCGTGGGTCCTGATACGTGTTTTACGATCCACGTGAGTTTTTCCCTTGTATAACTTGCGGAACCCTGTGGAGAGTTGACTGTTGAGTTTTACGACCCAGGGACGCTACATGTGCGTTGTGTTCATTCCGAGGATCGCGAAGACTATGTTTCTGTATTTTTTTGAATTTACGGATTTTCATGCAGAAAATAGGATTTTAGGAAAAGTACATAATTTCCTATTTTATTTTCTTCTAAACTCTTTCTCTCTCATCTCTCTTCCGTCACGTCTCTCACTTTCTCTTCCTCCGTTCTCTCTCCTCTCATCTCCTCTCCCCCGGGCACACGACCGTGGTGGAGCTGGGTGAGGCGGTGACGGCGCGGGACTGACCTGGAGCATGATGGGGAGAGTATCGGAGCGTGGTTTTGTTGTGATCCCGTTCGTGGATTCAAAGTCGGCGTGGGTTGTCCGTGTGATGGTTTTCTGTGTATTGTGGTCGTCTCGGAGCGTGAGATGTTCGATGGAGGTAGGGGGACAGATGCACTACTCTTTTACTGCGTTCTCTCACGATTTGGAGTCGAACGGTGTGAGTTTGAGCGGGTTTTACCTTGTTTGGGCAGAATGCATGTTCGGGGGGGTGTGAATCGTGTTCGTCATTCCAGGTGACGGTTTGTAGTTTAAATGGTTTCATTTGAACCCCTGGCATGTCGTGAATCTTTTCCCTCCATTTTCATTAAATTTGGTTGAGAATCGGAGCCGGTATGAGCCCGGCTGTCCATGTGAGTCGTTTTGGGTCGATTCGTGGGAATCACCCATTTAATGCCGTTTTGTAGTTGGTTTAGCCCCTTCCAGCTTGTGGAAGGTTGGCATCGCATGTATGGTTGTTTCTCCTTCATCTGCAAATGATTGGGGCGTTGAAAATGGGTTTTCATGCGGATTTTTTGTGTTTCTCTCCGTGACGAGAACACGCTGGTTGTGTGAGTCACGTTTTCAGTGGAACGCGCTACAATGATGCACCGCGTCTCGTGTAGGAGACGAACAGTTTGGCGGTTCGGAACGCGTCCCAGGTGATGGGCGCGATCCTTTGTTAATGCGACCCATGTAAGGGGCGCATTTATGTATTGTCGCACCAGAGGTTAAGGCCGCGTCTATTGACGCGATCTAGGGAAGCGCCGCGTCAATATGTTATCACGATCCTGGTGATGGACGCGTTCTGTTGACATCGCGACCCACTATAGGGGCGCGTTAATCATCACGATGTGGGGTATAGGCGCGTTAATGTTGTTATCGGGACGCATGTATTCACCGCGTCTATGGATCATTGTGACCTAGGGTACGACCGCGATCATGTGATCAAGGCCTTGGGGATGATTGTGATCTGGTTAGGGCTGTGAGTCGACCCATTGGTGTTGAGAGTCGACTTGCCCTACTCTAGAGTGTTCTTTCGCGTTGGTTTGGCTTCCTGTTGTTGTGGCTTTGACCCCTTGGTTAGCCCATTGTCCCGTGGATGTCTTGGAAGTCTTATGAGGGCTGTGACCATGTTATAGGGTGTCAGAGAGGGCCATTGCACCGAGTAGTATTTTATATTATTTCGAGGGTCATTATAGTTTCTGGTCAACCCGGTTGTGACCCAGTGGTTGACACGTGACCTCGAGGGTGTCTCGTCTATCCTATGAGGATCGAGACATGGTTTTGGGCACTTAGAGATAGTGTCTTACCTTGGTTTACGTGCCACGTGGTTTAAGGGCTTTTGGTTTACGGAATTGTGAGTCAGTTGTTTGGCTTCGAGGCTGGGGACTCATTATCATTATTGCTATTATAGATCCGACTGTTCTGTGTCGTCTTCCATAAGGTCTTTTACCGTAGTTTTTGGCTTAGGTACTAGGCTGATTAACAGTGTGTTGCTGTGATGTACGATTATCTTGACCTGAGTCTTGCGACTCAAGGATCGTTGTCAGCAGGTCTAGTTGACTGTCCTGAGTCTGGTGGCAGTTGTATAGTGCATTGTGCTACGTGGTACGTGTGATAGGTGTGCTTACATTGTCTGTACTTCGGTGTTCACAGTTTTGGAGTCTCTGTGTGTAGTGAGCCTCCACAAGTCATAGCCTGACGACACTTTCCTGTGTGTCGGCCCACTTGGGAGTGGTGGCGGGGCGAGTTCCCAGTTGACGGTTTTTAGGCTAGTTTCCGTAGGCGCCCTTGCTCTGCGGTAGCGTCCTACTAGGGAGGAAAACTAGCTAGAGGCCTGGCTCAAGGCATTGGACTTGTGTGAGCACATGTGGTCAGTGGCGGTTGGATGAGCATCAACGGGCGTGACCCTGACTAGTCACTCGTTACTATTGTTCCTTGTACTTGGTTCCTGTTGAGTGTCTCAGTTACCGCCATTCTAGGCGAGTGGGAGATATTTGTGGTGCAGTGTAAGACATCAGTGGATGCATCTGGCTTTTCTTCTTGTGAGGAGGTGCTTCTGTCACATGACACGATGACTTGTGTTTTCGTGACTTTTCCGCGTAGCCTGTGCGTGGCTTCACTTGAGGTTACGGGTTTGGTAGCGTACACGATGGTGGGTTCATGTATGTCTTGTGCCTTCGACCGTGTAGGTCTTTTGGTGCGGACACCAGAGCGAGCGAGAAGCATGAACCGGTGAGCCGTCGGTACCGTATGCGGAGCACCACTCTGGCTACCTCGGCTTCCATCTGGCTCGGAGACAGCCTGGAGACTCCCCCTTGAGTCTCGGTATTTATAGTATTCATTGGACTTGTTTGTGTGTAGTGTGTATTTTATTCGGTTTGTAATTCGGATTGTACTAGGGGTTTATTTGTAATTTGGGATCACCTGGGTCCCGCGGGCCCCCTACCCGTTCTCCCATTGATCCACCTCACCTCTAGGGCCCATGTGGGGTCAGTCAACCTTCCATTGTGGGCTTCTAGAAGAGTTGGACCAGGGGGGGGGGGGCAAGAGGTTAACAAAGTCCAAAGTGGAACCACCCAAAGGGGGCGCCCCGCTTTTCATGTATTTTATTTGGTTTGTATTTTTATTTTAATTTGGTCCAAACCACATGAGGGAATAAAATGTGGACTCCCTCTTTTACCCCTCCCCATCCCTAGATCTAGGGTTACTTGATGTCTTTTTGTATGTCATATATATTGCTTGTATTTTCATTTTGAAGGGAATTAATGCAAAGAAAATCTTGAATTTCCTCCAAAGGAGCAAGGGTTGCCCCCCTCTCTCTCTCCTCTCTTATTCTTGCAGTTGGGAAGGCTGTGTTCTGAGGTGGGAAGCCTCATTTATCTGGTGTGGAGTTCGTCGTTGCCGCCGCCGCCATCGAGCCGCCGTTGCACCGCCACCGCCTCCATCGGTATTCTACCAATCGGGTGACAGCAGGACATTCTCGGATTTTTAGCTCTCAGCCACTAGTTCATCTGGAGCCCAAACTTTCAGGGTGAGTTCCAGGGGTCTTAACCACATCACATAAAATTTGGTTGGGCTTCGAGCTTCCATTTCGCAATTTTCCATTTTTGTTCTTCCTTTCCACCCAGATCTGCCAGCTTTCAGTCCAGATTCATAGTAGCTCTGAGTTTCCCCTCTTTGGACCTCTTCTTTATTTTTGCTTGAGTGCCCAATTTTACTAGAAGTTCTGTCCAACACTCCCTCCATCCATGAATTTTCGTGGAATTTCTAAAGGCATTCACCTATTTTCTAAAAAACACTTTCATATCTCCACTCAGTTTTATCTGCCTCTGTCTAGATCCGACCACCCACCAGTATCAAATATCTTTCCCCATTCAAACCTCCACCAAGTCGGTCATACGAATTATTGCCATTTTCCTCTCTCTCCCCTCTACAACTTTCATGAAGAGCTCGAGGTCTGAATCTGAGGTCTACTTCACGGTCAATGCCAACTCTCAGAAAACTTCCTTTCTATCCGACCAGATCTGAAACAGAGATCAGTCCGGTTCATAAATCTGCCAACAAAAGTACAGTCCCCACGAATTTTATGGAGTCACAGAGGGTCGAAGGATTTCGAGAGAGCTTTCCAACGATACCACTTGTACGTTGATCTGACGTCGGGAGTGATTGCACCGACAGATCTCGCCGGATCGCGCGTGCTAAAATTGAAGCAACAGATCCGTGGGCAGCAACTCCAAGACTTGGAGATCGGAGTCGATCGGCCTCCGACCTGTGTTCCAGCCCGACTGCCGTCCAGGGGAGTGCGCCACCAGGTGTCACCATCACAGCGGGACCCACCCCGCTAGGTTCGAAGGACTGAGCAGCACGTGGGCCCCACGTACCCACAGATCGCGCCGTTCGGACAGCACTAAAACGTGAGTTTCGGCACTGTCAGAGCGACATCAAGATGCTGCCCGTCAACCCACTTCGTGAGACTCCCGAGCCCCACATGTGACCTGTTACCTCCCTGCGTGGAGTGGGTCAAAACTTTGTACTGCAGTAAAACTTGTTTAACCGGGAGTACGGATTTGGCCGGGGTTGTCTTCCCCACACCGGGTGCGTGGAGGTACGATCGTAACTTCTTGGCATTACTTTGGTTAGCCAGTATATAGTCATATACCGTTGTGAGAGCGTAGGGATCTAGCTCGTGAGTCCATGTCACCGCTATGAGTGAGAGAGTGACCCGTCCCGTGGCTCGATCCGAGCACGGAAGTGAGTCGACCACCCTTGACTCTGCCGGTTTCTCAACTGCGCGGATCCGCGTTTCCCCTCGCTTGAGACGACGAGTGAGCTTGCATTTCTGTTAGCGACGTATAGCCCATAGGAACTCTTAGTGTCAGGCCAAAGTGTCTCCATCGTTGTATGTTGCTGGTCGTGTCCGCATTTAGAGTCCGAGGTCTGCATCACTTAGAATCGGTTCCCGTGTCCGTCCCGCATCAGTTTGGTTTCAGAGCGAGTCGAGTCTAGGGTAGTCGTTGCATAAGTCTTGCACAGTCTAAGTCGAGTCTAGGATCATCATTATTTTCAAAATAATAAAAAAAAGTGTTTTAAAATTACATTTCATCCCGATAATTTGGTATTTTAAAAGGTGTTGTTCGAACGTTAGGCTACGACTATCGGGAAGGCCACACACTTGCGCGAGTGATCTTCAGATCGATTAACTCCACCACATACCGGATATTGGTTTAGGTCTAGGTGCATTAGTCGGTGTTTGCATTAGTCTGTGTCTACGAGTTCGTGTGTCTTTGCATGCCCACCCGTCGAGGTACCCAATACTCACCACCTCCACCTATGGCGGATTCCCGAGCCCGTAGCTCTAATGAGCTTTCGACGGCCGAGATGTTCTGAGACCTCATGGATCGTCTCGATACGCATATGGATGACCTTAGTACGCGTCTAGATGACGTAAGAACGCGTCAAGAAGGGAGGATGAAAGCCCTTGAGGATTCGGCCGAAGCTTCGGACCAGTCCATCCAGGGTCTTTTAGGGAGGATTGCCGTCCTCGAGAGGGCCCCAGCGGCGGTGCAACCCGCGCCGACCAATGGTCAACAGGAGCCGGCTCAGCAACCTGCTGTGCCAAGAGCTCAGGCGGTAGATGTTGGGAGGCAACAAGTGCATGAGGTGGCTGACTATGCATCTGATAATGAGCAATGGGGATATGGTCGTTGTAACCAACGACGGAATAGTGATGACGATGATGACAGCCGTGTTCTTCGGAGCGTGCATGCGGACCCTCCCCTTTTTGGCGGGCCCTTGGACCCGAAGGTCTATTTAGATTGGGAGGCCGGCATGGACCGGTACTTTGAGTGGTTTGAGATGACGGACCACCGGAGAGTTCGATACGCGAAGATGAAGCTGCATGGGCATGCCCAAACTTATTGGACCAATGTGGAGAGCCTGCTAAATCAGCGACGTCAACCCCCGATCGGCACTTGGGATGACATGAAAATGAAATTGAGGGAGAAGTACCTTCCTGCCTCATATCGCCAACGTCTCATAGACAAATGGCAAAGTCTCTCCCAAGGGAATCGATCCGTGACCGAGTACACCGCCGAGTTTGATGAGTATTATTTACGGTGTGGAGTAACGGAAGAGAGCACCATGACCATATCACGCTTTCGGAGAGGTCTGCGGCCAAACTATCAATATGAATTTTTTCACCACAATGTGACCACTTTAGAACAGGCGTATCAGGTTGCTCTCGAATTGGACCAATTCAAGGTCGAGTTCGAGTCTACCCATCAGTTGGGCTCCTTTCCCCTTCGTAGTGTCGAGCCCTGTGGCTCTTCTGGCACGTACCCGAGGGCCCCCATAGCCTGACCTCAGGAGCCCACTCACCCCAAGCCGTTCCCTCCTAGGCCTTGCCCTCCACCTCCGAGGGACCTTCCTCGTCCCCAACAACTTACGGCACCCATCGCCCGTCCACCGGCACCCGCACCTCCTGCTCGTCCCTTGTTGCCTTAACCTTTTATCCGTCAGGACGATAAAGGGAAAGGACCTTTGATTGGGGAGCCTAGTGGATCACGGCAGCAATGTTATCGTTGCAATGGGTTTGGCCATTTCGCCAACCAGTGTCCCACTCGCCCATCTCTTGTCATTGGGGACACAAAGGCCGAGGATGCCACCCCTACGGATCTCATGTTAGTCAGCTATGAAGCATATCCGGAGCTAACTGACGAGTATTATGAGGCCGAAGGTGATGGCTAGGATGCCTAGCATCCGGACGATACCCACTTGGGGGTCGTCAGGTGTATTCTCACCCAGCCACAGGCCAGTGATGACTGGCGTCGGACCACTATCTTTCATACATTCTGTAGGCTGGGCAAGCAAGTTTGTAAGGTGATCGATAGTGGAAGTTGCATCAATGTAATCTCCAGAGGCACTGTCTCCAGTCTTGGTCTTAGACCCATGGATCATCCTTGCCCCTATCGAGTATCATGGGTTGATTCCATCTCCATTCCGATCAGGCTGCGGTGTCTGGTCCCACTACAATTCCATGCCTACTGTGATGAGATCTGGTGTGATGTCCTCCCCATGGAGGTGGACAACATTATTCTTGGTAGGCCTTGGTTATTTGATCGGGATGCCACACTTCATGGCCAGTCGAACACCTGTACCTTCGACCATGCTGGCCAACGGATTCTCCTCCAACCCTCTCAGCCCAAGAAGCCTTCAGTTAGGGATCCTACTGGTCCTAGTACTCCGGAGCCTTCCATCCCCAGGCCCAGTACCCCACCCCCATCTCGGGCTATGACCGTTACATCTGGCCCAAGCGAGCCCTCGACTAGGAGATTGATGATGATTAGCTCCCAGGAAATGGAGCGGGAGGCCAGTAAGGGCTGCCCGGTGTTTGCTAGTATGGTCCGAGAGGTGGAACCGAAGTCCGAGGGTGAACTCCCACCCGATGTCATTCCTATTCTGCAGGAGTTCGCTGATATTTTTCCCGAGGAGCTTCCCGAGGGACTCCCACCCATGCTGGATATTCAGCATGCTATTGACCTGATTTCGGGCTCCTCATTGCCCAATCTTCCTCACTATAGCATGAGTCCCACGGAACATGCCGAGCTAAAATGGCAGGTCGATGAGTTGATGCAGAGAGAGTCTATTCGGGACAGCATGAGTCCGTGTGCTGTTCTCGCATTACTAGCCCCAAAGAAGGATGGCATGTGGAGAATGTGCATTGATAGTCATGCCATCAACAAAATCACCGTGAAGTACAGGTTCCCTATTCCTCGCCTAGATGATATGCTAGACATGATGGCCGGTGCCACTATCTTCTCGAAGATCGATCTTAAGAGTGGTTACCACCAGGTAAGGATTAGGCTTGGTGATGAGTGGAAGACCGCATTTAAGACCAAGGATGATCTATATGAGTGGTTGGTTATGCCCTTTAGGTTGACCAATGCCCCTAGCACTTTCATGCGACTCATGACTCAAGTCCTTCGACCTTTCATTGGAGTCTTTATGGTTGTGTATTTTGATGATATCCTTATATATAGTCACACTAAAGGGGACCACTTGGACCATCTAAGGCGGGTCTGTCTGCTTTTGAGGCGAGAGCAGTTGTTTGCGAACCCACAGAAGTGTGCCTTCATGACACCTCAGCTAACCTTCTTGGGTTTTATTGTGTCTAGTACTGGGGTCTCCGCCGACCCGGAGAAGGTCTGGGCCATTGTTGATTGGCCGGAGCCCCGTACAGTCCATGATGTTCGCAGCTTCCATGGCCTTGCGACGTTCTATCATCGTTTCATCCGCGGATTTAGCTCCGTCATTGCCCCGATCATGGACTGTATTCGGAAGGGCACGTTTGTATGGATGAAGGCCGCAGCTGCTGCCTTCAAGGACATGAAGGAGCGCATGACCCAGACATCGATCCTTCGATTGCCAGATTTCTCGAAGGTGTTTGAGGTCTCTTGTGATGCGTCGGGTGTTGGGATAGGAGGAGTGTTGAGCCAGGAGGCCCACCCGATCGCATATTTTAGTGAAAAGCTGAATGACGTGAAACTGCGATACCCCACTTATGACAAGGAATTCTACGCAGTTGTTCAGGCTCTTAGGCATTGGAGGCACTATCTATTACATCAGGAGTTTATCTTATACTCCGATCATAAGGCTTTGAGGTACCTCCATTCCCAAAAGAAGCTTAATGCGCGTCACAGCCGATGGGTTGAGTATCTCTAGCAGTACACATTTGTGCTTAAACATAAGGCTGGAGTGGACAACAAGGTGGCCGATGCCTTGAGTCGGCGTGCTTGTCTGCTGACCACCATGAGTGTCGAGGTCATAGGGTTAGAGAAGATGAGAGAGGCCTATGTTTACTCTCCTGACTTCGGTCAGATTTATACCACTCTCCAGGTCGGACCCTCGAGAGATCATGATGACTATGTGCTTCAGGAGGGTTACCTCTTTCGAGGAGGCAGGCTTTGTGTTCCCCGAACTTCGGTTCGAGACTTCTTAGTCTGGGAGCCACATGCGGGAGGTCTAGCCGGCCACTTTGGTTGGAACAAGACTATCGAGGCTGTTGAGCATAGATTTTATTGGCCGAGCTTGAAGCGTGATGTTGCTCATATTGTGGCCCAGTGCCGTACATGTGCTATGGCCAAAATGAAGAAGCAAAGCTCAGGCCTTTATACGCCTCTTCCCGTTCCTGATGCCTCGTGGCATGATGTTAGCATGGATTTTGTCTTGGGATTGCCATGTACCTCTAGGAAGCATGATTCGGTCTATGTGGTGGTTGACCGATTCTCAAAGATGGCCCTTTTCATTCCGTGCTCGAAGACTTCGCATGCTTCGAGGGTAGCCCGCCTTTTTCTTACTCATGTGGTGTGCAAGTTCGGGTTGTCTCGTACCATAGTGTCTGACCATGATGTTAGGTTCACCATTTATTTTTGGAAGACACTGTGGCATATGTTGGGTACTCACCTCAAGTTTTCTACTGCATATCATCCCCAGACAGATGGTCAGACTGAGGTGGTCAATAGGAGTCTGGGCGACCTTTCGAGGTGTCTTGTCAGGGACACTGTCGGTGATTGGGATCTCATCTTACCACTGGCAGAATTTGCATATAATGATTCGGTTAAGAGGTCTATCGGTATGAGTCCATTCGAGATTGTCACAGGTCGTAGGCCTAGGAAGTAGTGGATATTGTTCCCATGCCCATTCATGCACGAGCATCTGAGTCTACCGAGTCTTTTGCTAGGCATGTTAGGAGTTTGCATGATGACATCCATCGTCACATTGAGGCCAGCAATGCACGGTATAAGGAGTTAGCTGATGCCCATCGACACCACCGAGAGTTCCAAGAGGGTGAATATGTCATGATCAGGGTAAGACCTAAACGGTTTCCCTCTGGAACTGTAGAGAAATTGCAAGCTCGCGGAGCCGGTCCATTTAGAGTGTTGAAACGTATTGGATCCAATGCGTATGTTGTGGACCTGCCCGAGGAATATGGTATAAGCTCAACTTTCAATGTGTCGGATCTAGTTGTATATAGGTACCCAACGGTGATCCCTAGTGAGCCTTTTGAGCCATATCCTCCCATTGAGAGTGATCCCTCACCTGAGTGTCCACCACTAGCCCCATTTCCACAGCAGCGAGAGCATATCGATCATATACTGGATGAGCAGGTGACATTTACCAGGAGTGGATCCTACCCGCGCTACCTAGTGCGTTGGAGAGGGCGACCCGCCACCAAGGATACTTGGATTACCCATGGAGAGTTGCAGCGGATAGATCTGGACCTATTGGAGCGCTACCGGAGCGATGCTGACCCTTACTCGACAGGGTCGAGTTTCTTCCACCCGGGGAGAATTGGTGCGGACATCAGAGCGAACGAGAAGCACGAACCGGCGAGCCGTCGGTATCGTACGCGGAGCACCACTCGGGCTACCTCAGCTTCCATCTGGCTCGGAGACAGCCTGGAGACTCCCCCTTGAGTCTCGGTATTTATAGTATTCATTGGACTTGTTTGTGTGTAGTGTGTATTTTATTCGGTTTGTAATTCGGATTGTAACAGGGGTTTATTTGTAATTTGGGATCACCTAGGTCCCGCGGGCCCCCTACCCCTTCTCCCATTGATCCACCTCACCTCTAGGGCCCATGTGGGGTCAGTCAACCTTCCATTGTGGGCTTCTAGAAGAGTTGGACCAGGGGGGGGGGGGACAAGAGGTTAACAAAGTCCAAAGTGGAACCACCCAAAGTCAAGGGGGCGCCCCTCTTTTAATGTATTTTATTTGGTTTGTATTTTTATTTTAATTTGGTCCAAACCACATGGGGGAATAAAATGTGGACTCCCTCTTTTACCCCTCCCCATCCCTAGATCTAGGGTTAGTTGATGTCTTTTTGTATTTCATATATATTGCTTGTATTTTCATTTTGAAGGGAATTAATGCAAAAAAAATCTTGAATTTCCTCCAAAGGAGCAAGGGCCGCCCCCTCTCTCTCTCTCTCCTCTCTTCTTCTTGCAGCTGGAAAGGCTGTGTTCTGAGGTGGGAAGCCTCATCTATCTGGTGTGGAGTTCGTCGTTGCCGCCGCCGCCGCCATCGAGCCGCCGTTGCACCGCCACCGCCTCCGTCGGTATTCTACCAAACGGGTGACAGTAGGACATTCTCATATTTTTAGCTCTCATCCACGAGTTTATCTAGAGCCCAAACTTTCACGGTGTGTTCCATGGGTCCTCACCACGTCCCAAAAAATTTGGTTGGGCTTCAAGCTTCCATTTCACAGTTTTCCATTTTCATTCTTCCTTTCCACCCAGATCTTCCAGCTTTCCGTCCAGATTCACAGTAGCTCTGAGTTTCCGCTCTTCGGACCTTTTCTTGATTTTTTCATGAGTCCCCACTTTTACTGGAGGTTCTGTCGAACACCCCCTCCATCCATGAATTTTCGTGGAATTTCTAAAGGCCTTCACATATTTTCTAAAAATCACTTTCAGCTCTCCACTTAGTTCTGTCTGCCTCTGTCCAGATCTGACCACCCACCGGTATACATTATCTTTCCCCATCCAAACCTCCACCAAATCGGTCATAAGAATTATTTCCGTTTTACTCTCTCTCCCCTCTACAACTTTTATGAAGAGCTCGAGGTCTGAATCTGAGGTCTACTATGCGGTCAATGCCAACTCTCAGGAAACTTCCTTTCTGTCCAGCCAGATCTGAAACTGAGATCAGTCCGGTTCATAAATCTGCCAACAAAAGTACAGTCCCCACGAATTTTATGGAGTCACAGAGTGTCGAAGGATTTCGAGAGAGCTTTCCAACGATATCTATTGTGCGTCGATCCGACGTCGGGAGTGATCGCAGCGACAGATCTTACCGGATCGCGCGTGGCCAAACAGAAGTAGCAGATCCGTGGGCAGCAACTCCAAGACTTGGAGATCAGGGTCGATCGGCCTCCGACCGATGTTCCAGCCCAGCCGCCGTCCAGGGGAGCGTGCCACCAGGTGTCACCATCACAGCGGGACCCACCCCACTAGGTCCGGAGGAATGAGCAGCACGTGGGCCCCACATACCCACAGATCGCGCCGTCCGGATAGCACTAAAACGCGAGTTTCGGCACCGTCGGAGCGACATCAAGATGCTGCCCGTCAACCCACTTCCCGAGACTCCCGGGCCCCACATGTGACCTGTTACCTCCATGCGTGGAGTTGGTCAAAACTTTGTACTGCAGTAAAACTTATTTAACCGGGAGTACGGATTTGGCCGGGGTTGTCTTCCTCACGCTGGGTGCGTGGAGGTACGATCGTAACTTCTTGGCATTACTTTGCTTAGCTAGTATATGGTCATATGCCACTGTGAGAGCGTAGGGATCTAGCCCGTGAGTCCATGTCACCGCTGTGAGTGAGAGAGTGACACGTCCCATGGCTCGATCCGAGCACGGGAGTGAGTCGACCACCCTTGACTCTGCCGGTTTCTCAACCGCGCGGATCCGCGTTTCCCCTCGTTTGGGATGACGAGTGAGCTTGCATTTCTGTTAGCGACGTATAGCCCATAGGAACTCTTAGTGTTGGGCCAAAGCGTCTCCATTGTTGTATGTTGTTGGTCATTTCCGCATTTAGAGTCCGAGGTCCGCATCACTTAGAATCGGTTCCCGTGTCCGTCCCGCATCATCTTTGGTAGGCTCTTGCCTGTTTTGGTAGGCTTTGCCTGTTCTTGTAGGCTTTTCACGATATCAATGGATCGGTAATGCCCGACTTTGTGAGATCGGGGTTCACCTTTCTATTGCTATTCGGAGTAGTTTAGAGGGCCGAGGTTCCTTCGGCTGCCGTATTTCCGTGTTACAACTTTCCTCTTTACTTTTGCTGCTGTTTCTACTCCTGTTGTTACTGCTTTGCTTTAGTGTAGCACTGCTGTTACTGCGTGCTTTATGGTAGGGTTCTGCGGGATCCCTACTGAGCCAGTGACACAGGGCTCACCCCCTGACTTTTCGGGTGTAGCTGTTCTTCCTCTTGTTGGGCGGTACCTGCTACGTGGTTCTTAGTTGCCAGCGTTGCCAGTGTCGGGTTTCCCCCAATTGGTGAGTACGTTTCCCTTTCTATTGGACTGGACTCTATTAGTTTATATGTTATAGAAAATGTAATTTTATTTCTGTTACTTTAGCAATCCCGATCATTGAAATTTAATTGCTTACTGCTTTATCTAGAAGTTCAATGTACTCTCACACTCCTTTCCATCCCTTCGGAGCTTCTCCGCTCTTGGGAGGCCTCACAGATTCCAAGTGGTATCGGGTTTACCCGGTATCCGGATCCTGGGTCGCCACACTCTTCCTCCTAGCCAGTAGTGGATAGGGCTGAGCGGGATGTCAACTTCGCTCAGGCAGTCGCTCGAGCCGATGAGGCCGAGGCCACTCTCGCGGAGCGGGTAAGTAAACAGTCATAATTCCCTTCTTGACTTTATGATTATGAATGCAATTGACTAACTGTAATGAATGCACATGCAGGCGAGGGACCTAGCAGCAGCTCTTAGTGAGGCCACTCGGTAGAGAGAGGAGGCAGAGCTGTCTCGCGCAGAGGCTGAGTGGTTCTGTATAGAGGCATCAGAGGCGGTGCACCACCGTGCGGAGGCAGAACGCACCCGCATAGAGGCAAAAGAGCTTAGGGGTGAGGCGAGGGCGCTGAAGGAAGCCCTCCAGCTGCTGGGTAGGAGGTCGGAGCGTAGCGGGACTCCAAGCGTCACGCACAGCAGTGCGTATAAAGGTTACTTCACTGGTTCCTCCGGCCATCGGAAGTTGAGGAGGAGGAGTGGTGGCGACTCGGGAGGAGGGGAGCGCAACTATGGACTCGCCGGGGAAGCGCTATGAGGGTGCTAGGGACAGCGATAGTCCGAGAGAGGGACCTGCTTGATGTATCTTTCTTTTTACCCTTTATGCATGTATATGATTTTGACTTTATGAAAGGCATGATCTTTTTCACTTCTAGAAATGCAAATGTGTGGATGCTAACACTAACTATACTAACTTAACAACGACCCCTAGGACTGACAGAGAGAGAGAGAGAGAGAGAGAGAGAGAGGGATGCGGGTCTTAAGGCACGACGATCGGAAAGAGGAGGTTCGGGGGAGAACACACGGGTGAGATGAGAGAGGTGGTCTCGACAGGGCCATTACCCCCTAGGTGGCGGTCCTGCAGAAGGCCGCAAAGGGTAGATGGACACAAATCGGGAACAACAAGAAAGCGATCTTCATGAGGCCGCAAATGGGGGAAAATGGTCATGATGCGACCGCTAAGCGGACAAAATAGAAGGCGATGAAGAGTGGGGACAAACGGCCATCAGACGACCGCTAGATGATCCTAACGGTCGCGTGATAGGCCGCTAGGGAGAAAACTCAGTTAAATCTGAGCGAGACTCTTCGGGAGAGTCCTAATGCGTGGATTACAACGCCCAACTCGTGCTAAATTCCATCCTAACTCAAATTGAGGAACGCCAGCCTCAATCCTAATGCAATAGGACCAAAAATTTAAGCTCTATAACTAGGAATGCACCCTGAACTCGTAACTCACAAAGAACCCTCTCTTTAAGCCTTAAAAACCTTACTAAAACTACCCAAATCACCATGAAGAGGTCCATTGAAGCTAGCACCATGGGTGAGGGCATCTACAATGGGCCAAGACCGGCTAAGAAGGAGCATGGAGAGTTGCAACGGCTGTCCTCCGTCCCCAAACATCTGAGCACAAGTTCTCCAAGAGAGGTAAGTTAAAGCAATGATGTTTAAATTTCATTAAGTTCCTCAAATTCTCATATTACCTCTCTTCTTCCTCTTCTCTTTTCTTCTTCTTTTTTTTTCTTCGTTCCTCCAGCTTCTTCTTGGCCCACGACGCTACTCCAGTCTGAAGTGGGTGGCTCCCATGATAAAGGGTCTTCCTTTGGAAGTTATTTCTATTTTAAAGGCATGGCACCTTTACCCACTAATTATCTTAGCCAAAAAAATTTAGAAAATCTCCCTTGATTGGCATAGTATTTCAGCCCTAGTGGAGTTATGGCACCCTTAAACACAGACCTTTATCTTCCCAACCTTTGAAGCCACCTTTCTTATATAGGAGATTGAGACATACTTAGCCCTTCCTAGGACTAAGGTAGGGGATGAGGACCTAGTGTGTCATACGGTTGATCCTATAGACCCTTCATACATCTTAGGGGAATTCATACCCAACCCAAAGGATGTGGGAACCATGATTAGCCCTCGTCATATCCACTTGATCCCCATGGCCCAATGGGTCACTTCCCACTGTAAGAACAAGTGTGGGTGGAATGAGGCTATAGCCAAAGCCACTTCTATTTGCTTATGTAGGGTTTTGCTCTTTCCTACCACTGACCACCTTTTGGACATTCCTGACCTTAGTGTCATCAGCGGGTTGTGGCGGGGTTTATCTATCTCCCAGGCCATCCGTTCTTACCTTTATGAGGGCCTTAGTTCAGCTTCCCTTGGGAGTCCTCTTTTCGGGTCTATGATAGCTCTTGAGTGTTGGATGGGGGTTATGTTGAAGTTTCTACCCAAGGAGGATGTGCCATCAGTGAGCCACATATTTGGGAACCACCCACTCTTTTTCATTGGAGGTGCATCTGGGTTTCCTCAACAGGTTGAATGTCGGACCGCGGATAAGAAAACAAGGGATGATTTGCCACTCTTCCTCAACACTTTGCCACTTGATAAATTTGTGATGCGACAACAGGCTCTGCAGGGCACTACCCTTAGGCTACGACGGCGATTGGGACTAGACCTTCGGCTAGTGGGGAACACTACCTTGGCGCTCTACAACCCCTACCGGTGTTACTTACAAGTTGGACTCCCCCGCACTATGATTCCAGCACTATCACACTTCCCTCCCCTTCAAGCTAGGAAGATCGTGATCGAAGAGGATGAGTAGGCGGTCCGGAGCGCTCTGAGCATGTAGGAGATCAGCCGAGTCCGTACCTTGCAGGCAAAGGTGAGAGAGGATGAAGAGGACTACCGAGCTTACGTGAAAGCACTACGCAAAATTTGGCCCTGTGCGGATGTGAAATTGAATGTGATTTAAGCTTCATGATTATGTACTGGGATTTACTGAGAGAATGATGTATTTAGAACATTGACCGAATGAATAAAAGGATTGATTGAAAAATTTTGTGAAATTGTTCTCTTAGGCTTGAATGTTCACATTTTAACAGAATTCCCAGCTTGGAAAATGGTCTACCAAAGGACCGTCAGGCTCACGTAACGGTCTGGCGACAGACCGTAAGAGAGAGAACGTAGAAAACTGTGTTTTTTTTTGGCTCTCGGGTGAGGGTAGCGGTCATTACTTGATCGTCAAGAAGAGCTTAATGGTCTAATGAAAGGCCGCAAAGGGGAAGGAATAGGGAAACTGTGAGCTATGGAGCACGGTTGAGGATGGCGGTCGCCACTTGACCGTCAGGAAGAGCTTAACGGTCTAACGAAAGATCACAAAGGGGAAGGAACAAGGAAACTATGAGCTATGGCGCACGGTTGAGGATGGCGGTCGCCACTTGACCGTCAGGAAGAGTTTAACGGTCTAACGAAAGATTGCAAAGGGCAATAGAACAGGGAAGTCTGTGAGCCTTGGATTTTGGGTGTTGCAACCTATTTTTGCACACACTAAAACAAATAAACAAGTCAGATCTATTCTTAAGCTTAACCCCTTGCCTGAAGCAAGTTAGAAACGACCAATCCTTGATATTTGGTCAAGGGATGAAGCCTTATCAAATAGGCGAAGACATAATAAGAATAAATGCAATGCATGCTATGAAATGCAAAGATGGTTTGAATTTTTTGAAATATCTGATTTTTTGTGTTTTGAAATATCTGATTTTTTTTAGTTTTTTTGGATTTTGACATATTTGATTTTTTTGAATTTTGACATATTTGATTTTTTGGATTTTGACATATTTGATTTTTTGAAATTTTGAAATATTTTATTTTTTTTAAAATTTTAAAATATTGCATTTTTTTGAATTTTTGAAAAAGCTAATTCCACCCTGGCAACAAGAGCCCTGCCTATTCCACTGAGAATCCCCCGAGCTTGGCGTGCATTGAGGGTGACAATTCCCGACCGAGCCGACCTTGTTCATATGACGGTGCCTCTCCAAGGGCCATACCCTGGGTATTTTTCAGTCTTTTGAGGGAGAGAGAGAAGAACTGTTAGGGGTAAACCTAGCATAAAAATAGAAGTTTTTAGGGCTCGAATTCCTCCCATGACGACCCGATTTGAGATCGGTCTGTTATGCCGGAGCTTTGTGTCCATCATCGAACCTTCATTCACTCTAGGCACGCATATGACCAGACTCATAATGTCCCGCGGGAAAACTATATTGCCACTCTTGCCATGCCTACTTTGATATTTTATTTTTCTTGGAGCAATCTGACGTTGCACTTTGTGCTTTTGATAGACGTGTTGGCTTTTGCCTTGACTCATGCTCCTTTCTTTGATGGGTTTTTCTTTTCTTTATTTTTCTTGTGGAATCAGGTCATAATGGACTGCCCCTATTTGAAACCTCCTGTCGTTGGGGTGTCTAGGTTGGTCATCTCCCCCTGATTCACCCCTTGCCCTCACACCTGGCCGAAGAAAGAAAAGCAGGGACTTTCACTCCCCCTAAGTATGGCTAAAGGAGAGATGATGTCGCATAGCAAAAGGGAAATCTGACAAGAGTCGACGTGTAGTGTGTGATTGCCGTGCTCGGGATCCTCCTTCGTGATCAAGGGGAGGGTCACCTTGCTACCGGGTTATCACTAGCTTGACTCTAAGGGTAAAAACACTTAAGATACAACCCATTCCACGCATGAGACAATTCTTCGCCCTCGGTGTTGACCATACGATACGTGTTCCCTGAATAAGCCTCTCTCACTACGAAGGGACCTTCCCAATTATGTTGCAGTTTAGACCTAGGACTTCTAGACCTAATAAATTTGTGTTTCAAAACCATATCACCTACTTGAAATTTACGTTCAATTACCTTCTTTTCAAAATACCGTGAGATTCTCTTTTGATAAATAGAAACATGATCGGCCGCATTCATCCCCTTCTCATCCAAGAGTTCCAGCTGGACCAACAACGCCTCTCGACGCTCGTCAAGATTAAGTTCCTTATCAAGCTGAACCCTTAGGGAAGGGATTAAGATCACATATGGAAGTATCGCCTCCATCCCGTAGGTGAGAGCATAGGGGGTTTGCCCGGTAGGTGTACGGACGGAGGTGCGGTAAGCCCATAAAGCTTCCACTAATCGTTCAGGACAATCAGAGAATTTGTGAGATTCGCACGTTTTCTTTATTATCTTGAGAAGGGTTTTATTAGTGGCTTCGGCTTGACCATTGTCTTGAGGATAATATGAAAATGAATGATGCAACAAAATATTGAAATTCTTACAGAGGTCCTGGAGTTCTTGTGAGACCAACTGGGGACCGCTGTCGGTGACGATGCTGCTAGGCACTTTGAACCGCGAGATGATGTTCTTCATGATGAAGCGGCACACCGTGGTAGCTTTGATCTCTGTGTACGCTTCCGCTTTGGCCCACTTGGTGAAGTACTTAGTGGCGATAGGAATGAAGGATTTCTGCTTAGTCTGAGAGTTGGGATTACCTAGTGGGCCTACAATATCAAAAGCCCACATAGAGAATGGCCAAGGAGCAAAAAGAGGATGAAGAGATGAAGCAGGAGCATGGATTTTATCAGCATGGAGTTGGCATTTGAGACACCTCCGGACATAGAGGGAGCAATCTTCCTCTAGAGTGGGCCAATAGTAGCCCTGCCTAAGGATCTTCTTCGCTAAAGCCTGGCCATTGACATGACATCCACACTCGCTAGAATGGGCTGCTTCAGCCACCTTCCAAGTTTCATCATCATCTAGGCACCTCATAAGCATTCCATTTAGGGCGTGCCTGTACAATTCTCCAGCTATGATGGTGTAGTAGGAAAGCAGAGCTGATATGCAAGAGGAATCGTCACTCCTTCCGGAGTGAGGAGAATGGCACCTATCCCTCAGCCTTGAGAGTTAAGCACACCATCAAAGTGCAGAGACAAAAAGGTATGATAGGTAAGAATAGCGAGATGCTCATCAGGGAACTCATCTTGAATGGAATCAGTGTGGGGAATAGGAAGATGGGCAAGATGTTCAGCGATGGCATATCCCTTGATCACTTTCTGAACAACGAATGTTATATCGAATTGGGAGAGGAAGCTTTGCCAGCGAGCTAACCTACTAGAAAGGATGGGCTTTTCTAAGAGATAACGGATCGTGTCCATTCTAGAGATCAGCCCAACCTGGTGGGCTAGGAAGTAATGCTTCAACTTCTAAGCTACCCAAACTAATGCGGCACAAGTTTTCTCCATGGTAGTGTACTTGGCCTCTACCAGGTTAAACAACCTTGAGAGGTAATAAGATGCCCGCTCTTTACCTTCATCATCCACTTGCGCCAGGACAGCTCCTAGGGAGTCCTCAATGACAGAAATGTATAGGATCAAGGGTTTCCTAGGGACAGGAGGCTGCAAAATCAGGGGATTAGACAAATAGAGCTTCAAATCCTCATAGGCTTTTTGATAATCTCGATTCCATTCAAATTTGACCCCCGCCTTTAGCAGTTCATAAAATGGGCGACACCTCTGAGAATGTTGGGATATAAATCTTCTAATAAATTGCAGGCGTCCATTTAATCCTTGAAGTTCCGTGATGTCCTTAGGCAGGGCCATGTCCATAACGACCTTAGCTTTATTTGGATCAATTTGAATCCCCCATTTTCTAACTATGAAACCTAATAGCTTCCCTGAAGATACTACAAATACACATTTCTTAGGATTCATTTTCAACTTGTATTCACTAGCTCTCTGAAGCACCTTAGCTAGGATAACGGGGTGTTCCTCTTTGGTCCTCGACTTCACCAAAATATCATCCACATAGGCTTCCATGTAAACATGCATCATACCGTGGAATATAGCCATCATCGCCCGTTGATAGGTGGCACCTGCGTTCTTCAATCCAAACGGCATTACAACATAGCAATAAGTGCCCGAGGGCGTGGTGAAGGAGGTTTTCCCTTGATCTTCTAGAGCTAGATGAATTTGGTTGTATCCTGAATAACTATCCATGAATGATAAAGCTTCATACCCGGTTGTGTTATCCACCAGCACATCTATGTGAGGCAGCGAGAAATCATCCTTGGGACATGCCTTAGTTAAATCCCTAAAATCAATACAAATTCGAACTTTTTCATCTTTCTTCATGACAGGGACTATATTTGCCACCCACTGAGGATATAAAATGACTCGAATGAATCTGGCCTTATGCAATTTATCAACTTCTTCTTTCATCCTTATGGCCATGTGGGGGTGAAATATCCTTAAAATTTATTTTACGGGTGTTGCCCCTGGCTTAAGCACTAGTCGATGTTCTACCAAAGAGGGGTCAAGACCCGGCATGTCCTCGTATGACCAGGCAAAAGAGTCGTTGTAATCCCTCAAAACTTAATCAACTCCTCTTCAACCTTAGGAGGGAGATTAGCAGAAATGATAATAGGCCTGGGATACTCGTTAGTTCCAAGATTAATTTCCTTTGTATGTTCATCAACTATCGATGATGGCTCATCAAACCCCGTCAAACATTGTGCATACAAGTCAACAGTGTCATCTACATCCCTGTCCTCGAGATCAACCAAGTCTTTTTCATCCACGATCTCATAAACACCTAATCTATCATCGCTCCACACTGCGTCTTGCTCTTCATCTTCTTTTAGCATGATCGCCATCTCAACAAATTCTAGGCATTTGAGAAGAGCACGACATCGCTGAGTTAAATCCTGCAAGAACCTATCGGGAATGGATTTCGAATGACACACGAGCGGGCGCGCTTCAAGCGCGGAGGGAGGGTTTGACGCACTAGAACAAGACCCTACTTCTCTAGACCCGATAGACATTGCTTCCCTAGACTCGACATACCCTAAATCTAACCTAGGAGACAGGAAGCTAATGGAAGGGAAGCAGGGGCCTCATGCCCCTGGGAGAAGGATGGATGGAACACAGCGTAATCTTCTACTGAAATCTCCATTTAAAAATTGACATTTTTTTGGAGATTAGTGGAGAGCATGCAACAAGACGGAGAGGAGGGTGAAGGGAGAGGAAGTGCGAGAGGATACACAGAAGGATAAAACAAATCGAGGAAGGGATCAGAAGAGGAGAAGAAAGGAGTGGACAGACCAACGGGTGGGCAATAATCACATGTTCTGATAACGAGAAAGTCAATGGGCATCTCAAACAGTAACTGGTCGATCAAAATAGGAGGTGAACGAGGTATAAAATCCAACTTTTGTAGAAATGAGAGCAGGCGGGAAGGAGACCAAGTGAAAACAATGGGTGAGCTCCCCTCTTCCCGCGTACGGTAAGCCGGCTTTCCTTGCGTGTATTGCACAAGCCGTACCTCCGGGTTTCCTGGATGGTCCTCCTCATAGAACAACCTTGCAAAAGCTTCACTGAAATCATTCATATCATCAATAGGCCCCTTAGGCAGCAACGGCGGGCCAGAAACTGTGCAAGCGGTATCTTCTTTCTCGGTCTGACTTGGCGGGGCACTCAAAGAACCTGGCTGCAATGGGCCCATGACAAAGTGCTGACGGTAATCCCAAGTCAATGGTAGTGAATCACTCAGGATAGATAATGGCGACTCTCG
Organism: Amorphophallus konjac; assembly: GCA_022559845.1. Lineage (NCBI taxonomy): Eukaryota > Viridiplantae > Streptophyta > Magnoliopsida > Alismatales > Araceae > Amorphophallus > Amorphophallus konjac. The sequence goes on from CM040126.1 coordinate 307,680,608, forward strand.
ATATCTGAGGCCCCTTTTTCTCATTTTTCTGCCCCTAGGGACGGTCTTGGTCTGCCCCTGCAACTGAGCGCCAAGACCTTTTCTCGGATGATAGCCTAGCTTCAATATGATCTTCCAGCCCTTAGAATCTCTTATCTCGGGCTTCACCCTGGCATTCACCTGCACGACGGCTGGCTTGCGAGGTGCATATGCCGTGGGAAAATTAAGGTCCAGCATCGAAATAACATGCCGATTACTGGGCCAGAGTGTTTGTAAGATCTTCTCTTAAATGGCTTCAATTGATTGTGTTGTGACTCCTATAGGTTGATGATGTTGACATGTAACTATACTTCATATGGCAACACTTTGTTTTGATGAATTGGCAACACTGTTTATGCTTTGATGATATCACTTTATCAGATTGTCTGTGTGTTATATGCATTTTATCTTGTATTCACACTGAACACACACTCAAAGTCTCAAAGTCCATACATTCATAATGCATTGGCTAAGTCTATACACTGCTGAACGCTATGTTCTTCAAAGTCTATACATTGGTCTGCATAGGCTAAGTATATACAACGTCAGTTCATGCATTGTCTTAGGCAAAGTCTATATAGCCTTTTGCTTCGCCAAAGTCTGTACTTTGGTCTTCGATTTCAATGTCCATACATTGGGCTTTTACATGAGATCTATACATTGGTGTTTGCAGTGCAAGTCCATACATTGGACTGTTCTTCAAAGTCTGCACATCAGTCTGTTATAGTAAGTCTGTACATTGGCTTCACAATTTTAAGTCTGTACAGCCGTTTGCATTGGACTTAAAGTCTAGACATTGCATTGTTGAATACATTGTCTTCGTGATGTCTTTCTCCTTGACTTCGTGTCAATTACTGTTTTCGTCTTCGTGTTGTTTTCACTCCGTGTCTATTTTAGTTTTCGTCTTCGTGTTGTTTTCAACCCGTGTCAATTACTGTGTCGTCTTCATGTTGTTTTCAACTCGTGACGGTTTCTATTCTATCTTCGTGTTGGTTTCTCGCTTTAGACTTCGTGTCTTTCTCGCTTTGACCACACTCCGTGTCGAATTCAGTTTTCGTCTTCGTGTTGTTCTCAACTCATGTCGGTTACTGTTTCGTCTCCATGTTGTTTCATGTCTTCGTGTCATTTTTATTCTATTGCGTGCAGGACATCGCAGCACCTCGTGTTGCTTTCTGTGCCACTTCGTGTCGTTCTATGTGTAGTGTGTGTTTTTGTCACTACTACACTTCGTGTCGTTCTCGTTTCACTTCGTGCTGTCTCTACGTCTGAGTCTTCGTTTCTATTTCTGTCTTCGTGTTGTTTTCCTAAGACCTCGTGTCCTTCCTATTTTATAACTACACTTCGTGTCAGTGTTGTCTTTCGTCTTAGAGTTGGTGTCAGTCCAGTGTCTTCGTTAGTGTCTCAGGCTCTTGGTCAAGTCTGTACAGTCAATTGTTGATAAGTCTTCACATCGTGAAGTCTACACAATCAACTCCTTCACATTGCAAGTATGTACATTGCATCTTCATTTGTGAAGTCTACACATTGCATTTTCATACAGCAAGTCTGTACATAGCTTTCACTTATATAAAGTCTATACAGAGTTGTTCTTTAACCTGATCATCCGATACTCTGTCTGACAAGGATTCTCTACTGAGATTGCTGACATGGCTCGTGATCCCAAGAGGACAAGGTGACCAGATGCTGCCACGTGGATGGAAGCATCTCGAGTCTGGAGAATTCCTTGGGCGGGAAAACGTGGAAGCCACGCGCCCTTATCCAGCTGCTGCTGTTATAAATATCAGTCTTCATCTTCTATAGAGGTTGATCGAAGTTGGTGAAGTATATACATCCAGTCTGAAACAAGCAGCCACCAAGATCCACTGTGAGAGGAAGAAAAGCAGAGAAGAAGAAAAGGAGAGAAGAAGAAGAAGAGAGATGAGTTGAGAGAGTTATCGTGAGAGTTTGTGAATCAGTCTCTTGGTCCAATTACCAGAGCTGATACTGCTCAACCTTGAGCTACAGTCATTTTTGGTTTTCTTCCATTCGATTGTATGTTTCGTTTGCTTTTTAGTCTTTGTTATTTTCCTTTGAAAACTATTGTTCGATCAAACTGTTAGTCAGCGGTTTCAAGCTGTGAGGCAGCGGGTTGCAGAGGCGTTCCTCTGGTCGGCTAAGCTGTAATGCCCAGTAGAGCAAGCTATGATGCTCAGCTGTTGCAGAGGGTGTTCCTCTGGTCGGGATAAGCTGTAAGCCCCAGCCATTGTTGGCAAGCTGTAAAGCCCAGCGGTTTGAAGCTGTGTATCAGCAGTAATCCACAATCGAGTTGAATGTGGGGTGGACGTAGGTCGGATTGACCGAACAACCTAAAAGCCTTGTGCCTCTTGTGTGTTTCTTTCAGCGCATTGGTTGTGTTCGTCTACTGCTCTTCTAATTCCGCATTTGATTCTAGGCAAAATTTTTAAATAGCCAGTTGATCTATTCACCCCCCCTCTAGATCCACATCCTGTGGTGATAGAGCCTTCCATCTAACTCCAACACTTGGTATCAGAGCTAGACTCTTCTACAGGGACTTACCGCCCGAAGAGGATAAGCACAGATGGACGGAAGAGGGATGATAGCTGAAGGGCAATCTACTTCCAAGCCCCCGTACTTCGATGGAACCAACTACGCATACTGGAAGCATCGTATGCAGGTATTTTTGAGGGCTAAAGATTATGAAATTTGGAAGGTAGTTAGCAAGGGACCTTTCGAGCTGTCTCCAAATGAAGACGTATGGACCAAGGAAGAAATCAGAAGATCCACGCTTAACTGGAGTGCAATCAATGCAATCCAGTGCTCTCTGCATCCCACCGAGTTCTCACGAATACTTGCCTGCTCCTCAGCGAAGGAAATGTGGGATGCACTTGAAGTCATCTATGAGGGGACTTCACAAGTCAGAGAGACTAAGACCAATCTACTGGTTTCATAATACGAAGCATTCACGATGAAGCCTAATGAGACCATCAAGGAAATGTATGCTCGGCTGACTATTATCACAAATGGTCTCAGAGGCTTCGGGAAAAAATATTCTGAGTATGAAGTAGTCAAGAAGATCTTGCGATCCTTGACTCCAGTTTGGCACACCAAGGCCACAGTAATGGAAGAGTCAAGAGATCTGCATAATACTAAGGTAGATGAGCTGATCGGATCTCTAATGGCTTATGAGATGAATATGCCAAAGATAGAGGAGGCTGACAGAAAGAGGAAGCCTATAGCTCTAAAGGCTGGTGCTAGCAGATCCAGTCGATCCAGCCCCAACGGATCATCAACTGAAGAGAGCTTGTTTGAAGAAGAAGTGGCAAATGCTGATATTGCCATGATTACTAGGGAATTCCGGAGATTTCTCAAGAAGGAAGGAAGGAGATTCAGCCGAAGAAATCCCAACAGTGGCCACCGAGACACAAGGTACAAATCAAACCCTGTAAAGAAAGCTGAAACTAATGTTTGCTATCAATGCAGGAAGGCGGGTCACTTTAAAGCTGAATGTCCGACAAATCAGAACCTCAAGGACAAGCCCAAGAAGAAGGACACAAAAGGGAAAGCTATGGTGAGTACCTGGAGTGATGAGGACGAGGGATCCTTGAGCGTCACTTCGGACAGCGAAGTTGAAGCTGAGAAGCCAATCTGCCTCATGGCAACCAGTTCAGAAGATAGAGAGGAAGAATCTGATGAGGTATCCTCTCGCTATGAAAATTTTACTATTACTGATTGGATGGTTGCTTATGATGAACTTGCTGATAGAGTAGATGAGGTCAGAAAAGAAAACAGGCATCTACGAAGAAAAATTAAAATCATGCAAAATGATACTTCATTGTCTGATAAAATTACCTGCTTAGAAACTGAGAACAGTAATCTGAAACTCACATGTTCTGAATTTGAAGAAATCAATAAAGAACTGAAAATGTCTAAGGAAGAAATGTGAGATTAGACAATGAAATTGATGCATGGAAACTGAAAATTCAGAATTATGAAAATGAGATAAAAATTGTTTCTGAAAAATATGAAGCTATCCTCAATGTGAATAATGAGTTAAAAAAATATATTGATGAAGTTCAGAAAGACAATGAGGATAAGCTAAAAACAATTGAGAAAATGACCTAAGGATCTGAAAATCTAGATGCATTATTGGGATCAAAGGTAAACTTCAGAAGAGAGGGCCTAGGATTCAACTCTAGTGCAACCAAAAGCTTTGGAATGAAAACTATTTCCTTTGTTGCACAAAAGGAGAAAGGACCTCTGATCAACATGAATTCTAATAATGCTGTAAAGACAAATTTGAATCTGAAAAGGCTAAATGCAGAGGAGAAGGGCAAACAGAAAGTAGGTGAGCCTAGTAGAATTGGTACTTCCAAACCTAGCTCTAGTGCTCAACCCAAGGTTAGGGGTCAGCCTGTTCAGGTAAACAAACCCTATGTCAATGTCAAAAGATCTTCACCACCATCATCACAGAAAAGGACCCAACCAAAACCTATGAATAGGTCAGCAGGGTCAAGGGTGCAGGGAAGACAAAATACTTTCAGAAGTCAGCCCAACCAATTCAATCCATCTAGAGTTCAGTTCTACTACCCCATACAGCCAATCTATTCTAATGGGCGTGGGTGGACTAGAACTCAAGGGATGTACACAGGGTATGATCATCAACCTACACACCTTTACAGACCCTATGTCAGAAATTGGGAAAATGGGTATGGTAGTCGGATGCCTAGAAACTACCATCATTTCCACAGCCAGCCCAGGAACTACCATGGCCAAAACTTTATGAATGCAACTTGGCCGAAGCATTGGCACAATAACAAAAATTCTGTGAATAATTCTGTTGGTGCATATAAGAAGAAAGTCAACAAGAAAAAGCAAAATAAAAAGAAATCTGGAAAATCCACTGAACAGAACTGCTTCAAACAAATGTGGATTCCCAAAACCATGCTTTCTTTCTTTACTTGCACTTCATTTGCATTGGAGCCCAATCAGACTTGGGTTCCAAACTCTTTGCCCTAATTGTGTATGCAGGTATGCCTGGCAGCCAAGAGCAACTTGTGGTACTTGGATAGTGGCTGCTCTAGGCATATGACAGGAGATAAGGCTAAGTTTTGCATGCTAACTGAAAAGCTAGGAGGCCTTGTCACCTTTGGAAGCAACACAAAGGGTAGGATCATTGGATCAGGTAAGGTAGGTAAGTGTTCTACCTGCTGCATTGATGATGTTTTGCTGGTTGAAGGGTTAGCTTATAATTTACTTAGTATCAGCCAGTTGTGTGATAAGGGTCATAAGGTTTTATTTGACTCTCAATGCTGCAAGGTTTTTGAACCTGATTCAGAAATTATAAAATTCTCTGGAAAAAGAATAAATAACACATACATGATAGATCTAGATGATATTCAGCACTCTAACCTATGTCTTACTGCCAATAGAGAAGATTTAGCATTTTTATGGCATCGTAGGTTAGGCCATGCTAGTTATATCATTTTGCATAAACTAAACAAGCATAGCATGGTTAGAGGACTTCCTGAAATTTCCTTCAAGAAAGAAAATAAATTCTGTGATGCATGCACTCAATCAATGATAACTAGAAAGTCATTTAAGTCTAGAACTAAAAATCTGTCCTCCAAACCCTATGAGCTGATACACATGGATCTCTTTGGGCCAACCAGATCTGTCAGCTTATCAGGAAGGAGGTATGGGTTTGTCATGGTAGATGACTTTTGTAGGTATACTTGGGTTTATTTCTTATCTAATAAGAGTGATGCTTTCTCAGAATTTCAGGAGTTCTATGTTAAAGCAAATCAGAAAATTGAAAATATTTTGACTGATCATGGAGGTGAGTTTGAAAACTCACAGTTTGATGAACTCTGCAGGTCAAATGGAATCAACCATAGGTTCTCCTCACCAAGGACACCTGAGCAGAATGGGGTTGTGGAGAGAAGGAACAGAACCCTAGTGGAGATGGGTCGTACACTTCTTACTGAAGGTGGTCTACCAAGGAAATTTTGGGCTGAAGCAGTTAACACTGCCTGTTATGTAATTAACAGAGTTATGGTAAGACCTTCTACCCAGCAAACACCATATGAGATCTTAAAGGGTAAGAAACCTTCTATTGCTCATTTCAAGGTTTTTGGCTGCAAATGTTTTATTCATATAAATGATAAAAGAGACCTTGATAAATTTCAACCTAAAGGTGAACCAGGAATCTTTCTTGGTTATTCTGAAAACACACGAGCATATAGAGTGTACAATCTGAACTCTAAAACTGTTGAAGAATCTCCACACATAATTTTTGATGAATCCTCGGTAAATTCTAACGTTGGTCAATGCAGGATTGAAGACAATGGTGGAATTCTGAAGGAAGGAGATCCTGAAGACAATTCAGAGGATGAAGAAGGACATACAGAACTTAATGAAGAGGAGTCTACAGTTCAGGGGGAGGTAAATCAAAGACATGACAATTCAATTGTGAACATTAGATATCTTAAAGATCATCCTGTAGATAATATAATTGGAAATCTGCATGACCCCCCTAGGACTAGAGGTCTCCTTAGAATTCAACATGAACTAAATGCATATGCTCTTGTCTCTCAAATTGAACCCAAGTCCATTGACTGTGCCCTCAAGGATATGCATTGGATTAATGCTATGTATGAGGAGCTTAATCAGTTCGACAGGAACAAGGTATGGAACTTGGTCCCACCTCCTGATCATGGAACAGTCATAGGGACTAGGTGGGTCTTCAGGAATAAATCTGATGAATTAGGGAATGTTGTTAAAAATAAAGCCAGACTTGTTGCTCAGGGGTACAACCAGGAGTTTGGTATTGACTTTGAAGAGTCATTTGCCCCTGTAGCCAGATTAGAAGCTGTTAGAATTTTATTAGCTTATGCATGTTCCCTAGGTATAATCCTCCAACAGATGGATGTAAAATCTGCATTCTTGAATGGGGAAATTAATGAGGATGTCTATGTTAGACAGCCCCCTGGATTTGAATGTCTAGATTTCCCTAATCATGTTTACAAATTAAATAAAGCTCTCTATGGTCTTAAGCAAGCTCCCAGAGCTTGGTACGACATGTTGAGCAAGTTCCTCACTGATCAAAATTTCACTAGAGGAGTAGTTGATCAGACCTTGTTTACAAAGGTGAGTCACTCTGAAATTTTTATTGTACAGATTTATGTGGATGATATCATTTTTGGGTCAACTAACCCCAAATTGTGTGAGGAATTTTCTGAAACAATGACTAATGAGTTTGAAATGAGCTCAATGGGTGAGCTCAAATTGTTTCTTGGACTGCAGGTCACACAAACAAAGGAAGGAATGTTTATTACTCAGTCCAAGTACACAAGGGATCTACTCAAGAAATACAAGATGGATAACCTTAAAGAGATAGCTTCTCCAATGGGTACTTCTACAAGCTTGGATGAAGACACTAAAGGTAACCCATTTGACCAGAAATTATACAGAGGTATGATCGGATCCCTTCTCTACTTAACAGCATCTAGGCCTGACATTCAATTCGTTGTAGGATTATGTGCTAGGTTTCAGGCCAGTCCTAAGGAAAATCATTTTAAAGCTGTGAAAAGGATTTTTAGATATCTGCTAGGCACCCAGGAGCTAGGATTATGGTATCCTGCTAGGTGTGAGTTAGAGCTTCTAGCCTACACTGATGCTGATTATGCTGGGTGTCGAGTAGATAGAAAAAGTACTAGTGGCTACTGTCAATTCCTTGGTGGCTGTCTAGTATCTTGGGCATCTAAGAAGCAACACACTGTAGCCTTGTCTACAGCTGAAGCTGAATATGTTGCAGCAGGTAATTGTGCCGCTCAAGTACTTTGGATTAAGCACCAACTAGATGATTATCAGATAAAATTGGAATGTATTCTAATTCTATGTGATAATACTAGTGCCATATGCCTTGCTAAAAATCATGTTCATCATTCTAGGACTAAGCACATAGAAATAAAACATCACTTTCTAAGAGATGATGTGAACAAAAAGGAAATTGAACTGGACTTCATTGAAACAGACAAACAAGTTGCTGATATCTTTACTAAGCCACTTGGAAATGAAAATTTTAAATTTTTTAGAAGAGAACTTGGCTTGTGTAAATTTCAACATAATGAATGAACTCTCTGTTGACTTGAATAAAACTTTTGAGTTGCTTTGAGTAAATTTCTGATTTGGACGTGCTGTTGATAGATTGAATAAACATTGTGCAACAGACTTGTGATAATGCATGACTCTCATATCCTTTATTGCACTCATGATCATCATTGCATACATATGTCTAGATGCATGATATGTCTATACTTCTGCATGGGTCATACTGCACGATAAAGATAGTCTGATTAAGCATGAACTTCAAAAATCATCTGATTTGTCATTTTTTTGCAAAATCGCATGCATATAGTCAGGGGGAGTCTTGTCAGAATTTCGAGGTGACTGGTTGAGTCTGACAATATGGCAATCTTTTAGTCAGTTCTAATATTAAGCAATAGAAAACAGATTTCTTCTTTCATAAGAACCTTAATTGCTTAAAGACTGACTTAATGGTTTAAATTTATAATCTTTAGAGTTGAAAGACTACAATCAGTAAATAAGGATGCTGAAAATTGATAAAGCTCTCAACCCTTATCTTATTTCATGTCAGACAAAGCTGATTATATCTGAAATCTGAAAACTCATTTGAATTCATGTTAGAGAAGCTAAGTATATGTATTGTCCTTAAACAAGTCATTCTGAAACAAATAAAGGGTAGCTAAGAAAGCTTTTTGAAAAACATTGAAAATCAATTGAGAAATAGCATTGACAGAGCAATGACTGGTAAATCACTGAGAAACTGAGTGATCCATCAAAGAAGTGGACACCACTCATGTCATGAGGTGTATCAGCTATCTCTGTATAACATGATCAAAACAGTAGGTTGTTTTTCACTGAGTACCTGGGGGTAACTGGCGTCTAATAAACGTGTACCCTCACACAAAAAGGTGTCAATCAATTCTATTGAATTTGATCATAGGCAAGATGGTCCATCATGTTGAGTATCTAGGGGTATTGACGTCTGATAAACGTATACCCTTACGTAAAAAGACTTTTGGTACCTAAATGCCCTAAATGAAACAATATTGAAAATGCTGTTCCTTAAAAGAAATTTTATCGATGTCAATTGTTTAATTTCAATACATGCCCTGGCTTCTCTTAACACATTTTACTGAGTCTATTAAAGTAAGATATTTTGAAACTGAATCTCTCATGTCCATATGACTCTGGTTTATTGTTTTATCATGAACATCAATCTTATCCAATGAATGTAGTGCATGAACTTTCATTTTTATAACTTTTAAACCAGAAATTCAATTTCTAAGCAGTTTCTCAGTTCATATGACTGAAAGTTTTATGCTTTAATTGCCTAATTTTTGAACTACTTGCCAAGAATGCCAGTCAGCTAAACTTTCTTTCTCTTCACTTATCTTCACTTTCCCTCCTATTTGTTGATGGCAAAGGGGGAGAATATTGTCTGAATATTAGATTCAGGGGGAGTGTATTACATCATGGCATGGCAAAGAGGGAATTTTTTGTTAGCAGGGAGTTGCTTACATTTTGTAGCATGCAGCATGTCATTCATAGCATCTACATGCATCTGCATAACAATCTGAATAATAAATCATGTCTTTCATCAAAAATGCATCTGTATGATAGGATGTTGCTAATCTACATAATAGGGGGTTGCCATCATCAAAAAGGGGGAGATTGTTGTGACTCCTATAGGTTGATGATGTTGACATGTAACTATACTTCATATGGCAACACTTTGTTTTGATGAATTGGCAACACTGTTTATGTTTTAATGATATCACTTTATCAGATTGTCTGTGTGTTATATGCATTTTATCTTGTATTCACACTGAACACACACTCAAAGTCTCAAAGTCCATACATCCATAATGCATTGGCTAAGTCTATACACTGCTGAACGCTATGTTCTTCAAAGTCTGTACATTGGTCTGCATAGGCTAAGTATATACAACGTCAGTTCATGCATTGTCTTAGGCAAAGTCTATACAACCTTTTGCTTCGCCAAAGTCTGTACTTTGGTCTTCGATTTCAATGTCCATACATTGGGCTTTTATATGAGATCTATACATTGGTGTTTACAGTGCAAGTCCATACATTGGACTGTTCTTCAAAGTCTGCACATCAGTCTGTTATAGTAAGTTTGTACATTGGCTTTACAATTTCAAGTCTGTACAGCCGTTTGCATTGGACTTAAAGTCTAGACATTGCACTGTTGAATACATTGTCTTCATGATGTCTTTCTCCTTGACTTCGTGTCAATTACTGTTTTCGTCTTCGTGTTGTTTTCACTCCGTGTCTATTTTAGTTTTCGTCTTCGTGTTGTTTTCACTCCGTGTCTATTTTAGTTTTCATCTTCGTGTTGTTTTCAACCCGTGTCAATTACTGTGTCATCTTCGTGTTGTTTTCAACTCGTGACGGTTTCTATTCTATCTTCGTGTTGGTTTCTCGCTTTAGACTTCGTGTCTTTCTCGCTTTGACCACACTCCGTGTCGAATTCAGTTTTCATCTTCGTGTTGTTCTCAACTCGTGTCGGTTACTGTTTTGTCTCCATGTTGTTTCATGTCTTCGTGTCATTTTTGTTCTATTGCGTGCAGGACATCGCAGCACCTCGTGTTGCTTTCTGTGCCACTTCGTGTCGTTCTCTGTGTAGTGTGTGTTTTTATCACTACTGCACTTCGTGTCGTTCTCGTTTCACTTCGTGCTGTCTCTGCGTCTGAGTCTTCGTTTCTATTTCAGTCTTCGTGTTATTTTGCTAAGACCTCGTGTCCTTCCTGTTTTATAACTACACTTCGTGTCAGTGTTGTCTTTCGTCTTAGAGTTGGTGTCAGTCTAGTGTCTTCGTTAGTGTCTCAGGCTCTTGGTCAAGTCTGTACAGTCATTTGTTGATAAGTCTTCACATCGTGAAGTCTACACAATCAACTCCTTCACATTGCAAGTATGTACATTGCATCTTCATTTGTGAAGTCTACACATTGCATTTTCATACAGCAAGTCTGTACATAGCTTTCACTTATATAAAGTCTATACAGAGTTGTTCTTTAACCTGATCATCCGATACTCTGTCTGACAGGGATTCTCTACTGAGATTGCTGACATGGCTCGTGATCTCAGGAGGACAAGGTGACCAGATGCTGCCACGTGGATGGAAGCATATCGAGTCTGGAGAATTCCTTGGGCGGGAAAACGTGGAAGCCACGCGCCCTTATCCAGCTGCTGCTGTTATAAATATCAGTCTTCATCTTCTATAGAGGTTGATCGAAGTTAGCGAAGTATATACATCCAGTCTGAAACAAGCAGCCACCGAGATCCACTGTGAGAGGAAGAAAAGCAGAGAAGAAGAAAAGGAGAGAAGAAGAAGAAGAGAGATGAGTTGAGAGAGTTATCGTGAGAGTTTGTGAATCAGTCTCTTGGTCCAGTTACCAGAGCTGATACTGCTCAACCTTGAGCTACAGTCGTTTTTGGTTTTCTTCTATTCGATTGTATGTTTCGTTTGCTTTTTAGTCTTTGTTATTTTCCTTTGAAAACTCTTGTTCGATCAAGCTGTTAGTCAGCGGTTTCAAGCTGTGAGGCAGCGGGTTGCAGAGGCGTTCCTCTGGTCGGCTAAGCTGTAATGCCCAGCAGAGCAAGCTGTGATGCTCAGCTGTTGCAGAGGGTGTTCCTCTGGTCGGGATAAGCTGTAAGCCCCAGTCGTTGTTGGCAAGCTGTAAAGCCCAGCGGTTTGAAGCTGTGTATCAGCAGTAATCCACATTCGAGTTGAATGTGGGGTGGACGTAGGTCGGATTGACCGAACCACCTAAAAGCCTTGTGCCTCTTGTGTGTTTCTTTCAGCGCATTGGTTGTGTTCGTCTACTGCTCTTCTAATTCCGCATTTGATTCTAGGCATAATTTTTAAATAGCCAGTTGATCTATTCACCCCCCCTCTAGATCCACATCTGTGGTGATAGAGCCTTCCATCTAAGTCCAACAGATTGAACTGTGGAGATGCTTTTAACTTTCACCACCCATCCTTGAAACAGGAATTTATGACATTGATGAGAAGTAGACGGTACGGCATTAATATTATCAATCCACGGACGACCCAGAATAGCTTTGAACATGGGGTCAATATCGAGCACATAAAACTCAATGGGCATTGTCAAAGGCCCGAGTTCAGCCTGGATAGTGACCACCCCATGACACGGCCTTCTTGAATTATCATATGCCCCGATGGTAGTCGGGGTAGGCCTTAATAAATCTTCTGAAATGTTGCGTGCTCTCAGAGTGCTTATGGGACAAACGTTGATAGAAGCCCCAGTGTCTACTAATGCCTTATCTATGCTTACTTTGTTCAAGATGATAGAAATGCATAGCGGCATTTGACGAGCCTCAAGAGGTGCTAGCTCGGTCTCTGAGAATGTAATGGCTGGCCCCTTGGAAATTGTAGCCAGGGCGGTTGGTAGACTGTCCACTGCCATGTCTTCACTAACCATCACTTTCTGTAAAAAATCCCGCTACGCATCTTGGTGAAGCTTAGACCGCTTAATCAATTCTAGCACTGAAATCTTCGCGGGCATTCGGTCCAGATGACGTAATAGATCATATTGAGTACCCGGCAGCGGATCTGCCTCCTCCTGCTCAACAGCCTATTGCGAGGACTGGGGATTGGGTGCAGATTCACCGGAGGTAGGGTAGTTCCGATGGAACAAACGCCCGCTCTGAAGGGCAAGATTCTGAGCCGGCACATCATTAGATGGGCTCATGGTGGGTGGTTTGATGGGCCCGATGGGCTGGATAAGAGGTGTAGGGGTAGGCATAGTGATGGTAGTGGGGGTAATGGGAGTAGTAACGTGGGTAATGGGTCCTGCTGGGAGGATGATAGGCGGAGGGTTAGATGGTGGTGTGGCAATGGCAGGCAGAATATGCATTTGCAGGGGAGCAGGGACGGGCGGAACGTGAACTTGCGGGGGAGCTAGGACAGGCGGAACAATGGGAGAGGTGGGTGGTATGATAAGGGGTTTACAGGGGACATCAGGTGTGGATGGTGTGGTGAGGGTGGCTTGATGGTTTGGTGGGAGGATGATGGGGGTAAAGGGCAAAGAAGGGTTGCGGTAGGTGTGGTGGAGGGCCATGAGCCGTTGAATCGAAGATTCATCATCATAAGACCACCCGGCATTGGGGACCGGGTGTTGAATAAGGTTGACGTGAGTCGGTGCCTGTGGCTGAGGCTGCGGAGCGGCAGGATGGTTCGACATGGGGTTTTGTTGGATCCCCAGATCCTGCGCAGGCGGCTGCTGCTGTGGCTGTGACTACAGTGCTTACTACTGCACTCACTGCCTCGGCGCTTGCCTTCTCTTTTCTTTGATTTCTGTGATAACCTTATGCATTTCATCCCAGTCTATATGCTACCCTTCATGAAGATCATAGACAAAGTCTCAAAATTGAAAGCAAGTTTCTATGTGCGTCTGGGTTGCCGGTGAAACATGCAATATCTAGATTGGTCAACGGCCGAGTTCCAGTTAGGCCGTTCCGGAGGAAGTTGTAGTGCACCAATAAACATAAGAGCTTAAAATATGTCTGGGAGAGTCTCGGGCAAAGGAATATATTTAGCCCTTTTTGGACCCGGGCGTTTGGGTGCATAGCCGTTAGGAGGAGGGACATTGTGGTATTGCTGGGGTTGTTGTGGTTGCTGGGGAGCGGGGAAGGAAGGTTGTGTATTTTATGGAGCGGGGAAAGACGATTGTGTATTTTATGGAGTAGGAAACTGGGGGTTACATGGAGGTTGTTGGAAGCGGGGTGGAGCGGATTGGTTGGGAAAGGGGAAAGCAACGGCTTGCACCTGCTCATTGGTTTGGACTCCTTCGGTGACGGGCCCTTCAGATTTTCTATTGCACTTGGGCTTTTGGGCCTCAAAGAGAGTGTGGATGGGAGAATCCTTGAACTGGGTCTGGATAAACCTTGCCCGGATGTATAGCTGGTGCATATTGGCGATATCATTCATGGCCAAAATGTTGTGGAAGGTAGGTGTAGCATTAGAAATAAGCAGCTTAACCTTCTCTTCCTCCAGAATGTGGCCAGGCACACGGGCAGCCATCTGCCTCCATCTGTCGGCGTAGGTAGCAAAATCCTCATCGGCCTTCATTTTCTCGACAACCAAATCTGTGAAAGAATATTATGGACTGACCTGGTATTGGAATCATTGAATGAATTTTTCTTTGACAATTTTGAAGCTCTCAGCGTCTTCCAGGGGTAAAGCATAAAACCACTCCAACGCGACTCCATCTAGCGATTGACGGAACAAAGATGCCATGAGGCGATCATCATATTGGAATTGCACCGATTCATACATGAAATCTCTTACGTGAATATACGGGTTACCGTTCCCGTCATACTTGTGATATGTGGGGAGCTCGGATTGAGGAGGGAATCAGATGTTGTGAAAGCTAGGAACAGGAACATCCGCCAAGGACTGTGGGCTGACCCGCTTCTAGAGGAAATCGAGTTGTTGCTGCATGGCAGCCCATTTATCAAGGAGTTCCTGCTCTCAAGATGGAGTAGGTGGAGTGAAAGGCACGAGATCAAAGCGAGGAGCCGAAGGATAGATGGAAGGAAGGGAAGGCCCATAAGAAGGAGATTAGGTTGAAGGATGACCCGTATTGGGATAAGCAAGATGGGCTGCCCCATGTTGAGGGCACGTAAAATCGGTCGGGCCCACGAGGACTTGTGGCGCCGAAAGAACGGACCTGTAGGGATCAATCTGGGTAGATGAGGGGAGAGTGATTTTCCCTTTATCAAGAGCTTGAGGGGCTGAACTAGAGGACTGGCTCGCCTCAAGATTTGAAAAGTTAAGGACCCTGGGTTGGACCGGGGTGAGATCAATAGGAGCAAGTGGAGCCCCGGGCCCATCAACCCTGGATTGAGAGATGTAAGTAGCAGATGGACCTTGTGAAGTAGTGGAGGAAAGGGCGACCGACCCCTGTAAGGTCTGATAAAGGGCCTGGAGTTGAGCCGGATCCAATTGGGCCATCATTTGGAGAATATGACTTGTTGGATTATTGGTAGAAGAATTTGAAAGAGAGGTCTGACCGCCCTCTATGGCGGCAGAGGATGGAGGAGGGGCAGACCCTTCTCCAGACCGAAGTGGCATGACCCTAGGTGGGTCCTCTAGGAGCCCTTGAGGAAGAGAGTCCTCGTGGGAATGAGGGAAATCGTAGGAAGACAAGGTGGAGTCAAACAAAGGATTAAAATAGGAGATGAATGAGGAATTGACCCTAGGAGATGAACCTATGGACTTGAAGCAACTCCACATGCAATGTGGCACCTAAAAATGGAGATAAGCAAACAATCACCAATAAGCAACCAAACAAAATGACTCAGCAAGGGGGAATATGCAAATAAGAAGGAGGATGAGAGGCAACTAAAGTCAATCAAGTTATAATGACGCACAAATTTTTATTTGTTTCCCCTTTAGAACCTTAGTGATTTAAGTAAGATGTTCTCTCCAACAATAGGTTCCTAGTGGGAATGGATAGTAGGGACTTGGTTGACTCTTGGTGTAAACTCTCCTTCACGTATGCAACCTAGACACGGGGTGGTAAAGGTACAATCGGCTCGGTGTCCGTGTGAGAATCCACGGCTCACGGAGACTTACGGAGTCCTGGATAAGATCACCTAGTCGACCCCAAGGAATATGGAGGCGAGAGGATCACTTACCAAAGTAGGAATGCAATTATGGTATGAAAAATGAATGATCCTATGTGCACCAAAGTGCATGTAATTTCTAGCCTAAAACTTACAATCAATATGCAATCAATGATATAAATGTGCACAACAATAAAGGAGGAGACCAGATAGCACCCAGGAACAGTAGGAATCAGCAATAATGTAGAAATAATAGTAATCGTCGGGATGCGTACCTGTACTGGAGAAACGGTCATCTACGGACTGCTAGAGAGATAAGGCGGTCTATCGCTAGACCGCTTTTAAGCCGTAAACGGCCAGAAGGAGACCGCCAAAGAGCCAGGGAGCAGAAACAACAGGAAATGAAATGGAAAAATTGAGGAAAACACAGTGATAACTGGAAAACACAGATAAGAGCAGGTCAAACAATAGTCAACACGATTGGCACTAGGCGTCCCACCGCGATCGCCAAAAAATCAAGGGTGTTGATATTTGTGAAGTGGGTGAAAAGGGATGAGATGGAATATGAAGTGTGTGGTATGTGCCAAAACTCAAGCAAGCAATAACATCAAATATGAAGCATGTGGATATGTCATCTCAGCAGTGCAAAGTAAAGCAATAGATAAACTAAACATACGCCATGGGCGTGGAACAATGATGGAAATGAAAATAAACATACGCCATAGGCATGGAGCAACCAAAAGAAATAATAAAGAATGGAGAAATATGATGACAAATACCCAAATCGACAAATGTGATCGCCATCAAGGCCTGTAACATAGAGGGGACTACACTACGTACCTTGGAAAGGAGCCGAGTGAAGGCACACTCGCACGCGGGAGAAAGCTCAGGTAGTGCAGACAAGCAAATGGTCCTCCTGTGGCCGCAAGACGAAGGCAAACGGTCTGCAGATGGCCGCAAGGAAACCCTGACGATCTAAAGATGACCGCTAAGCACACCCAGAAAATAAGACGTGGAACTCAGACCTCCCTCCCTTCTGGCAGGCCAGAAGGGCTGGGCCTCGCGTTGGGAGTGCTGTAGACCTGCAAAAGAGTGCAGAGACAGAAAGAAAATAACCCAATTAGCCCTGGAGAAGTGTAGTATCTATAAAGTAATAAAACTAATATGCATGAATGGAAGGGTGAATACCTGGGGGGTTGGTGGTTTTTTAACCCCTGTGGGGCGTGAAAATAATAGGAGGATGTTTAAAAATGTGTTTTGAATGCAGAAGAATGTGGAGGAACAAGAAGAAACGATGCTATAATGATGCAAAGATGAACAAAAACTAAGTGAAGAAGACACAAAAAACTCAAAGGAACCGGCTACTCCCTGGACCAGACGACTCAATGATGCAGAAAGAAGTTTTCCTTGGTTGGTACTCACTCCAAAATGCAGCAGCACTTCGTCGCAAGCTCCAAAAATCTCCCCCCTCAAGCCATGAAGTCAAGGGTTCTATTTATAGACCCCCAAAACCCTAGGTCAAGTTGGAGGGATAGTAGCAAGAAAATAGGGCTAAACCTTGACAAAACTCGTAGATAATACTCCCAAGAGTCCATAGAATGGATTAGAAATTTCTGAGGATGAAGATCCATAGAAAAAATAAGGAATTCAAGACTCTGCTAGACCACGGATGGAGAGAGAAAGATCAGACGGAGCAGGACTCTCTGTCCCCCCTAGCGATCTCACAATAGATCGCAAGGCACATCAAACGGTTGTACGATAGCCCGCTAGGACTGGTCGCTCATAAAGAAATAAAGCCAATGGGAGAAAAGGTAACCCAAACATGACTCTCTATCCACCTAGCGGTCCAGCAATGGGCTGCTACCCTTCGGTAGTGGTCCTGCGATAGACCGCTAGGCAGATAGACGTTGGAAAGAGATAAGGGCAAGATAAATATCCATATAAATTCACAAAATAATCCTCATCTAGCCCTTATCTAGGCCCAATAAGATAAAATGACGAGAATTAGAAGGATTTAAGCCCAACCAGGGAGAAAAACCCATAAAATAAGCCCAAAATCAACCAACAATGGCCCAATAACCAGTGAATAACCTAGGACATCATAAGATAAGATAGGGAGATTACACAACTCATCGGTCATAAAACGGGTGTCAATAGTCATGACTTATAATATGGAAAGGGTCATAGATGTACCTTTTGAGCATCAAGACATGAAATACATCGTGGACTCCTACTAATTGAGGGGGCAAAGTTGTCTGATATGCGACCTCATCAACCCTTTCAAGAATTTCAAAAGGGCCTATATATCTCGGAGTGAGCTTGCCTTTGATGCCAAATCTTTGAGTACCTCGACCCGGTGAAACCTTGAGAAACACATGGTCTCCCACTTGAAATTCCAGGTCTCATCTTCTATTGTCAGCATATTACTTTTGTCTATCTTGAGCCATCTGGAGTCTCTCTCGAATAAGTTTTACCTTCTTGGTAGTATCCTGGATGATTTCAGGGCCTAGAAGTTATCTTTCTCCAACTTCATTCCAACAGATAGGTGAGCGGCAACTTCTTCTGCATAATGCCTCGAATGGTGCCATTCGTATACTAGCTTGATAGCTATTGTTGTAGGCAAATTCAACTAGAGGCAAATGGTCATGCCAACTCCCACCAAAATCAATAACACATGTCTTGAACATATCTTCTATCATCTGATTTGTCCTTTCAGTTTGACCATCAGTTTGTGGGTGAAAAGTAGTGCTAAAGTTGAGTCGGGTCCCCAAAGAATGTTGTAGACCCTTCCAGAATTGTGATGTGGAATGAAGGTCTCGATCGGAAATAATAGTGACAGGGACACTGTGCAATTTAACAATTTCCTTCATGTATAAAGCTACTAATATATCCACGGACCGTCGACTTTTGATAGGTAGGAAATGTGCAGATTTAGTCAATCGGTCTATGATCACCCATATACCATCATATACACCTCTTGTCTTAGGTAAACCCATGATGAAATCCATCCCCATGCTCTCCCATTTCTATTCAGAAATTTCTAAGGGATGTAATTTACCAGCGGACTTTAGATGTTCTGCCTTGACTTGCTGACAAGTGAGGCTGCGTGATACAAAGTCCGCTATCTCTCTCTTCATGTTGGGCCACCAGAAATTCCTTTTTAAATTTTGGTACATCTTTGTAGCATCTGGGTGGATAGCATATCTTGTCTTATGAGCTTCTTCCATAATGTGCTTCTTAGTGTTGGCGTGATCCGGCACACAAATCTGATCTTTGAATAGTAATCTTCCATCAGTCGAAACAGAAAATTCTGGCCGTTGATCAATATTAGTCTTGATCTCATTAATGTGGGGTCATTATCTTGCAACTTGGCTAGGTCTTCAATTAATGTAGGCTGTGACCGGATATTATCAATAATACCCCTTTCTTCTTCTACATCAACATCTAGATTCAAATTTGTAAGATGTTCTATAAGATTTGTCATACCTTTCCCGAGGCTTGCCAGTGGTTTCCTGCTGAGAGCATATACTACCACATTTGCTTTGCCAGGGTGATATTAGATAGAAAAGTCGAAGTCCTTAAGGTATTCCTGCCATCTTCTTTGCCTAATATTCAAATCCTTCTCGATAAAAATATACTTCAGACTTTTGTGGTCCGAAAATATGGTGAATTTCTCCCCAAAGAGGTAATGTCGCCAAATCTTTAAGGTGAAGATAACAGCAGCTAACTCTAGATCGTGAATGGGGTAGTTCTCCTCATGACGCTTTAATTGTCTAGAGGCATAGCAAATCACCTTTCCATGTTGCCTAAGGACACAACCAAGGCCAATGCCTGATGCATCAATGTAGACTTCGAAGCCATCACCTTCAATAGGTAGTGCTAATACAGGTGTTGTAGTAAGATGTTCTTTAAGGTTTAGAAAGCTCTCTTCACAGTCCTTCGACCACACAAAGGGATTCTCCTTTCTTGTAAGTCGGGTCAAAGGGACAGCGATCTTTGAGAAATCTTTGATAAATCGTTGATAATAACCAGCTAGACTAATAAAACTTGTAACTTCGGA
Source organism: Amorphophallus konjac (assembly GCA_022559845.1). Classification (NCBI taxonomy): domain Eukaryota; kingdom Viridiplantae; phylum Streptophyta; class Magnoliopsida; order Alismatales; family Araceae; genus Amorphophallus; species Amorphophallus konjac. Next base: position 307,700,385 of record CM040126.1, read on the forward strand.
TACAGTTGTCGGTCAACTCCAATTCTTGACTGCTTCAACTTTTGAAGGATCCACATCGATACCTTCTTTTGTGATATTATGGCCAAGGAAAGAGACCTCCTTTAGCCAGAACTCACATTTGCTAAGCTTCGCGTAGAGTTGGTGTTTTCTTAGTGTTTGGAAAGCTATTCTTAGATGTTCTTCATGTTCTTCCTTGGCCTTGAATATATTAGAATATCATCAATGAAAATGACCACAAATCGGTCGAGATAGGGCCCCAAAACATTATTCATGAGTTTCATTGTTCGGTTCGTGCCACTCCCTCTTTGTCTTTGATAGTGGTTTTGATGATAAAAAAATATTGTGTGCGTTGGGTGTGTATAGGGTGGCACTTGTGTGTACAAGTGTTGTGGTAAATAAAATGAGCTCATCTGTTGATTATCTTGTTTTGTAGGTCAGAAATGCATGGTGGATATCATGAATGAGATTCATGCATAGTATGCATTACACTTTGGAGCTTACATGTCTTACATGTGAAAACTGTGTTTAACAGTGGGTCTTCAATGGTTTGTTGGATGGAATTTCATGTATATAGTTCATGATTGCTTGTCTTTGTGTATATGCATAGCCATTTCATTTTCAAGTTCTTGTTGAGTAGTCTATCATATTCCTTGGACCCATGATGCTTAAGGTGGTAATCATCCACTCTTCAGATCTGACAGGTGAGGTGTCGACCCCTGGGGTTGACCATCCCTAGGCCATGGGCTATCTACACAACAGACAGTCTAGGCAGTGAAGAGTGTCGACACTAAGTGTCGACACTTCTGCTGGTGCTGTTTCATGCATGATATTTGCTCAAGTTTAATCATGATGAAATATTGTCACGCCCCGAGCGCGGAAGATACTCGGAGGTGCACGACGAGTTTATATCAATCATGTCAATCAGAGTAGTAGTGTATTCGACACCAAAACAGAGATGCGCAAAATAGAAAGATAACCCAATCCTTTATTTCATAATGGATAGACTATTACAAATCTAATACTCTATTCAAAAAAAAGGAAAAGTACATAGTTGACTCAAGAAAATAGGAAAAACACTAGATGACACTTGGAAAAGCTCTAGCTCTTTCACTCTTGACTTTCCCCATCAGATTGACCTTCTTCGCCGGACTTACCTGAAAAGTAAGGGACAAACACGGAGTGAGCGAACGCTCAGTAGGAAATTATATCTCAAGCGCTAGCAAGGGGATTAAATAATTACATCTTTCATGTATGTACTATAGCTATGCATGCTCGTATAAAACGACAAGATAGAAAGAGAATTTATCAATAAGACAACAAGATGAACTAGTCATGAGCTTTCAAGAAAAGATAACAAGATATTTAAGCAAGTACTTTTTAGCAAGTCATGTCAAGAACTTTGGCTATCATGTATCAAGCAAACAAGTAATTACCCTTTTTCGGGTCACACAATTCATGTCAAGTCAAGTACGAGTCAAGTACAAGATTTGTGTGGAATGTCCAATCAAACTAGTCATGCACTCGGTATAATGCCAGATACCTTATCATTCAACTCCCATGGGCACAAGTACTTTCGGGTGCTCCTCCCAGGACCAGATCGGGCCCTATATGCGCAGGCATTTATCATGTATATTTGACATCCACTCTTGTATATATATATAGCCAATATGGAAATTCAACAATTTAAGCTTGTAGACACATAGGATAACTTTGAGAGAATGGAGTCCAAAAATACGACATTGGACATAGATAGGCGATAACAACGATACAATCACGATGAACGATGAAACTAGGTGGAATTAGGTTCCCTTAACTCGGGTACCATGACAAACAAGTATGGACATTCTTTATATAGAATTGAGGTCCACATGAACAGTACATCAAAGGTAAGATACCCTCATTCTTATTATAGAATTGAGGTCCACAAGAACATCAACAAATGGCATGATATGATCATCCCATTTAGAATTATCATGATATACTCTTTGCATATCATAAGGGCCGGTATACCATGTTTCTTTAGAGTGACATGGCATTCAATAGTGTAATAGGTTTTTAGGGTACAACCAGCTCAGTCGACCTTGAGGGAATCCAAGGTACGAGGAGTCTTACGGAGGTCTCTATGACTAACTCGCTAGTCCAAAGGAACGGAATGTCCAATGGAGAGCTTGTATGTCAATGAGAGTTGAGGGTGATCGATAAAACATCATGAAACGTGGGACTATACTCACGGAGTGGAGATATAGTGCCGATACATACATATATATATATATATATATATATATACTGAAACCATCGGTTGTCAGAAACAGGTAAAAACATTTTTACAGGAAAATAACGACTTAAGTAAAGTCACTACTCAAGTAATTAACGCCTTCCGTCAGGGTGTTTATCTATTTTACTTTTGTAAAATTTCAATATTTCAGTATTTTACCAAAAACGCGCCTTAGTTAAGGGCGTTTATTTACAATTTGATGACGTATACAGTGGTCGTTCATTCTTTACTTCTATTTTTACAGTATATATATATTCAAAAATTTATCAAAAACACGCCCTGGACAGGGGCGTTACTTTCCAATTCACGCCCTGAATAGGGGCGTTAGTCAAGTGAGAGACGACCTATACAGGGTCGTGAATTCAAGAATTTACAATATTTCAGGAAATAAAATTCCAAGAGACAAGAGACATGATCATGACAGAAATTAGCAGGGATTCATAGGTCGAGTCATGCAATATATTTTAGATTGGATATTTCATATCTATTAAATTTTTAAACATGGATCAATTATTAATTACATGTGATTTTCATGAGATTAACGCCTACAGGGTAGGGCGTCAAATCTGAAATTGACGACCTTGTGCAGGTCGTTTCTTTAAAGTAGCGCCCTGGACACAGGCGTCTCTTGCAAAAATATTACAGAAACGTGTAGAAACCATCAGGAAACTTATATACATGACATGCATGATGTGTTACTATGAATTTAACTTGTTTGGGCTACGTTGCTTGAGAAAACCTACCTTGATGATGATAAACTGACGGATGAACAGATGTAGGTTCTGAACGATACTCTGTTTTACAAACAGAGTCTTTTTGAAACTTTCGATCCTAATAGCAGCAGCAAGGGTAATTAAGAGAATGTAGATGAAGAACCATCAATTCTTCAGTAGGTTATGATGACTTCCCTACAGAGAAATAAGATGAAGAAACATTAGTTTTTCTTCATAATACTTACTGAAGGTAGAGGAAAGAAGAACTTACCCTTTTGTTCTTCACAACGTTAATCTTCTTAACCTGTAAGAAGAGAAGAAGACAAAGAACCTGTTAATGTTCTTCATACCATCGTAAACAGAAAAGAAGAAGAAAGAACCTTGGTTCTTCACATACCGTAGAAAACTCCGAACGCCAAATAGCGTTCTCGGTTCAAGTAGTAGGTTATTTATAAGATATTGGAAATCCTAATAAGGTTAGTGCTCGATTGGAAGTAATACTTCCATATTAGAGTTATTACTATATTCGAACTCTTTCTCATAGTTATCAACTTACCCTGGATAGACTCCTGGGTCGAACGAAACTCAAACTGAATTAATGACCTAGGTTAGGGCGTCGAATTTAAATTGACGCCTTGTCAAGCGTCGTTTCTTGTTGAAACGCGTCCACGCAAAGGACGTTATGCAAACCTGCCCTTTTTATTTATTTTGGTCGTTTGAAATTTGACGCCTTGACGTGTGGGCGTCCTTTCTTCAAAACACACCTTAGGTGAAGGCGTTTTCTTGTAAGGTAGTGCCTTTATCTGAGGCGTTATTCTCATCAGGGTTTAATTCTTTTTATTCCAAGCTCTTTCGTTTATTTACTAAATCTTTTAATCTAATTTGATTTATTTATTCCTTTTAAATTTATCAGGGTTGCTACACCCTCCCCCACTTAAAAAGAATTTGGTCCCCAAATTCCATAGTATATATAGATAAGTGGAGAGCGTAGAGAATATACCTTCTAAAATAACTCTGGAAATTGTTTCCTCATAGATTCCTCAGTCTCCCATGTAGCTTCATGTTCTGAATTCTTATTCCATTGTACTTTTAGCATGGGAATAACCTTATTCCTTAGGGTTCGTACTTCTCGATCTAGTATTCGTATGGGCTTCTGCTCATATGTGAAATCTTTCTACATCACTAGGTCTCCATACTCAATAATATGTGATGGGTCATGTACATACTTCTTCAACATAGATATGTGGAGCACATCATGTACTTCGGACAGTTGAGGTGGCAATGCGATGCGATAAGCAACCTCGCCAACTCTTTCTAGTATCTCAAAAGGTCCGATAAATCTTGGTGTAAGCTTGCCCTTAACACCAAATCTTCGTATTCCACGTCCAGGCGATATCTTGAGAAATACATGATCTCCAACTTGGAATTCAAGATCTCTCCTTCTTGTGTCAGCATAAGCCTTTTGTCTAGACTGAGCAACTTGCAATCTTTCTTTGATCAATTGTATCTTCTCGGTAGTGTCCCTTACCATTTCTGGACCTAACAGTTATTTTTCTCCAACTTCATTCTAGCATAAGGGTGATCGGTAACTCCTTCCATATAGAGCTTCGAAAGGTGCCATTTGGATACTAGCTTGGTAGCTATTATTATATGCAAACTCAATTAGAGATAAGTGATCATGCCAGTTTCCAACAAAATCAATAATTTATGCTCTTAGCATATCTTCGACTACTTGATTGGTTCTCTCGGTCTGACCATCCGTTTGAGGATGAAAAGCTGTACTAAAGTTAAGTCTCATTCCCAACGAATGTTGTAGTCCTTTCCAAAAATGAGAAGTAAAACGGGGATCTCTGTCAGACACGATCGAAATAGGAATACCATGTAATCTGACTATCTCCTTGATGCATAATGCAGCCAAAATATCAATTGACCATCGGCTTTTGATTGGTAAGAAATGCGCCGATTTAGTCAATCGGTCAATGATAACCCATATTCCATCATGTCCTCCTTTTGATTTAGATAAACCCATGATGAAATCCATACCAATATTTTCCCACTTCCATTTAGGGATATCTAGAGGATGTAGTTTTCCAGTAGGCTTTTGGTGTTCCGCCTTGACTTGTTGGCACGTGAGACAGCGTGATACGTAGTCCGCTATTTCTCTTTTCATGTTGGGCCACCAAAAATTTCTTTTTACATCTTGGTACATTTTGGTAGATCCAGGATGAATCGTATACCTTGACCTATGAGCTTCATCTAAGACCTTCTTCTTCAATTCTGGGCAGTCCGGTATACAAGTTCTATTCTTGAACATTAATCTTCCATCAGAAGCTAATTGGAAATCCGATTGTCCTTCTAATCTGCCCTTGATTTCTACTAATGTAGGATCATCATTCTGAAGTGCTTGTATTTCAGACAATAAATCTGACTGTATGCTTACATGAGATAATGTGACACATCTAGGGTCCGTGTCCATGCTTATATTGAGTTCAGAGAATTGTTCCAGCAATTTCATTCTTGAATCAGACAATTGGCTAACAGTGCTCTCGGCTTTCGACTAAGGGCATCTGCTACATGATTACCCTTTCCGGGATGATATTGTATATTAAAGTCGAAGTCCTTGAGATATTCCAGCCATCGTCTTTGCCTCATATTTAGTTCCTTCTGTGAGATAAGATATTTGAGACTCTTGTGATCGGAGTATACAGTAAACTGTACTCCATAAAGATAATGTCTCCATATTTTGAGTGTAAATACTACCGCGGCCAATTCTAAGTCATGGACGGGGTAGTTCTCTTCATGCTTCTTTAATTGACGAGAAGAGTAGGCTATAACCTTCCCTTGTTGCATTAGAACACACCCGAGGCCAATGCCAGAAGCATCAGTATATACCTCGAACTTTTCTCCTTCAATTGGCAATGCTAAGATAGGAGCTGTAGTAAGATGATCCTTGAGAGTTTGAAAGCTTCTCTCACATTCCTCATCCCATTCATAACGGATCTCCTTGCGAGTTAACCTCGTAAGTGGCACGGCGATTTTAGAGAAATCCTTGATGAATCGCCTGTAATAGCCGGCAAGACTTAAGAAACTTCGGATCTCGCTAGCATTGGTCGGTCTTTCCCAGTTCCTTACAGCTTCAACCTTTGATGGGTCTATAGACAAGCCATCCTTTGATATAACATGTCCGAGAAAAGTCACTTCTTCAAGCCAGAATTCACACTTGCTAAGTTTTGCATATAATTGGTTTGTCCTTAATATTTGTAATGCAATCCTCAAATGTTCCTCATGCTCTTCCTTGGTCTTGGAATAAATCAATATGTCATCAATAAAGACCACCACGAATTGATCTAAATAAGGCCTGAATATACTATTCATTAACTGCATAAAGGCAGCAGGGGCATTCGTTAGTCCGAAAGGCATAACAACAAATTCATAATGGCCATACATGCTTCTGAACGCAGTCTTATGAATGTCATCATCCTTGATTCTTAATTGATGATATCCCGACCTGAGATCAATCTTGGAAAAATACTTGGATCCTGATATTTGATCAAATAATTCATCGATTCTCGACAGTGGATACTTGTTCTTGATAGTGAGATGATTCAACTGTCGATAGTCGATGCATAATCTCATGGATCCATCTTTCTTCTTTACAAATAGTACAGGCGCTCCCCACGGGGAAGTACTTGGTCTAATGAATCATTTCTTAATGAGTTCCATCAATTGCTCCTTTAATTCCTTGAGTTCAGCAGGTGACATCCTATAAGGTGCCTTTGACACTGGACCAGCACCAGGGACTAAATCAATGGTGAAGGCCACTTCTCTTTGCGGGGGTAATCCCGGCAAATCATCCGAAAACACGTCCGGAAATTCTTGCACTACTGGAATGTCTTCTAGCTTAATCTCCTTAGCTTCTTTAACTGTGACAAATGCAAGGAAAGATGCACATCCTTTCCTGATGAGCTTGCTAGCTCGGAGAGCTGAAATAATAGGGGATTTGCTCCGACTCTTGGGGCTAGTAAATATTAGTTCTGGAAATTCCTTGAATGTAACCTTACTATTGCGGCAATCAACCGTTGCCTGATACTTGGATAACCAATCTGCCCCTAGTATAACATCATACTCTTTCAGATCTAAACATATGAGATCAATAGGGAGATTTCTACCCTGAACCAATACTTCGCAGTTTTGGTAATGATGTGTAATATCAGTCTCATCATCCAGAGGAGTAGACAAAACTAACTTTATCCATTTCGGTTCTAGGGGTAATGGGTCAGCAAACTTCTTAGAAACAATAGAATGCGATGCACCAGTATCAATTAAGACATATGCATTCCTGGAACAAACTTTCAATGTACCTTCCAGTAAGCCGCCTTCTTCTTCTTGCTCGGTTTCCTTGATTGCATGAAGACGAGCATTCTTGGTTACTGGGCGTTTTCCGTCATCGGCTTGATTATTTAGTAGTGGGCAATCGGGAATCCGATGCTCACGACTCCCACAACGGAGACATGCTCCTAGTTTCCTCCAGCATTCTTCTGCTCTATGACCCGCTTTATCACAATGTTTGCACACTGTATTTGGAGAGGTAGTGGTGATAGAGAAGGGCTTGGACTTCTTGAACTTTTGGTCTTGTGAGGATATACCTCCATTGCTAGGCCTCTTCTTGAAGTTGGGTTTAAAGGAACCCGATCCTGTAACTTGTTCCTTCTTATCCTTACCACGAATCCTATCAGACAGTTCCGTGGCATCTTCTAATAGTTGAGCTCGACGTACTATCTCCGAGTAGACTTGAATGTCCATCGGCGCCAGTTGGGTAATAGCTTGGGGCTTGAGCCCATTAAGAAACCTCCAAGCTTTCATTTTCTCGGTGCTAACTAGATGCTTAGCATACCGAGACAATCTAGAGAATTGGGCCTCATACTCGGCCACTGACAGGGATCGTTGTTTTAATGCGGCAAATTCTGCAGCCTTCTTTTCCTGAACTCTGTCCGAGAAATATTTTGCGTTGAAGTGTTCAACGAATTCCTCCCATGAAACCTGATCTTGATTTATAGTAGCCTCTATTGATTCCCACCAGCATCTAGCATCCCTTTCTAACTGAAAAGTAGCTAATAAAACTTTATCATGATCCGTGCATTGCATAACACAGAATATACGTTCTATCTCCCTAATCCAGTGTTCAGCGTCATCTGGATCAGTAGAACCCGTGAACTTGGGTGGGTTCATGTTCTTGAAAGTCTGGTGGAGACTTCCTGCTCGTTGTCCACCTCCTTGTGTTACTTGTTACAGCACTTGAGTCATGCCTTGAAGGGTACGCTGCATGTTGTGCCATTGAGCACGTTCGGCAGCCATTATCCTACAATTACAATAACTAGATTAATATGTGTTTGTATTTAAAGACTCATATACTATGCTAACTTTAACCCTTGGTTCTACCCAATCTCACTGGTTGAAAGTTAAAACTTATCCTTGGACTTGGGTTTTCCTAGGAATTGAATACCCTAGGCTCTGATACCACAAAAACTATCACGTCCCGAGCGCGGAAGATACCCGGAGGTGCGCGACGAGTTTATGTCAATCATGTCAATCAGAGTAGTAGTATTCGACACCAAAACAGAGATGCGCAAAATAGAAAGATAACCCAATCCTTTATTTCATAATGGATAGACTAGTACAAATCCAATACACTATTCAAAAAAAAGGAAAAGTACATATTTGACTCAAGAAAATAGGAAAAAGACTAGATGACACTTGGAAAAGCTCTAGCTCTTTCACTCTTGACTTTCCCCATCAGATTGACCTTCTTCGTTGGACTTACCAGAAAAGTAAGGGACAAACACGGAGTGAGCGAATGCTCAGTAGGAAATTATATCTCAAGCGCTAGCAAGGGGTTTAAATAATTACATCTTTCATGTATGTACTATAGCTATGCATGCTCGTATAAAACGACAAGATAGAAAGAGAATTTATCAATAAGACAGCAAGATGAACTAGTCATGAGCTTTCAAGAAAAGATAACAAGATATTTAAGCAAGTACTTTTTAGCAAGTCATGTCAAGAACTTTGGCTATCATGTATTAAGCAAATAAGTAATTACCCTTTTTCGGGTCACACAATTCATGTCAAGTCAAGTACGAGTCAAGTACAAGATTTGTGTGGAATGTCCAATCAAGCTAGTCATGCACTCGGTATAATGCCAGATACCTTATCATTCAACTCCCATGGGCACAAGTACTTTCGGGTGCTCCTCCCAGGATCAGATCGGGCCCTATATGCGCAGGCATTTATCATGTATATTTGACATCCACTCTTGTATATATATATAGCCAATATGGAATTTCAACAATTTAAGCTTGTAGACACGTAGGATAACTTTGAGAGAATGGAGTCCAAAAATACGACATTGGACATAGATAGGCGATAACAACGGTACAATCACGATGAACGATGAAACTAGGTGGAATTAGGTTCCCTTAACTCGGGTACCATGACAAACAAGTATGGACATTCTTTATATAGAATTGAGGTCCACATGAACAGTACATCAAAGGTAAGATACCCTCATTCTTATTATAGAATTGAGGTCCACAAGAACATCAACAAATGGCATGATATCATCATCCCATTTAGAATTCTCATGATATACTCTTTGCATATCATAAGGGCCGGTATACCATGTTTCTTTAGAGTGACATGGCATTTAATAGTGTAATGGGTTTTTAGGGTACAACCAGCTCAGTCGACCTTGAGGGAATCCAAGGTACGAGGAGTCTTACGGAGGTCTCTATGACTAACTCGCTAGTCCAAAGGAACGGAATGTCCAATGGAGAGCTTGTATGTCAATGAGAGTTGAGGGTGATCGATAAAACATCATAAAACGTGGGACTATACTCACGGAGTGGAGATATAGTGCCGATATACATATATATATATAGATATACTGAAACCATCGGTTGTCAGAAACAGGTAAAAACATTTTTACAGGAAAATAACGACTTAAGTAAAGTCACTACTCAAGTAATTAACGCCTTCCGTCAGGGCGTTTATCTATTTTACTTTTTACAAAATTTCAATATTTCAGTATTTTACCAAAAATACGCCTTGGTTAAGGGCGTTTATTTACAATTTGACGACGTATACAGTGGTCGTTCATTCTTTACTTCTATTTTTGTAGTATATATATATTCAGAAATTTATCAAAAACACGCCCTGGACAGGGGCGTTACTTTCCAATTCACGCCCTGAACAGGGGCGTTAGTCAAGTGAGAGACGACCTATACAGGGTCGTGAATTCAAGAATTTACAATATTTCAGGAAATAAAATTCCAAGAGACAAGAGACATGATCATGACAGAAATTAGCAGGGATTCACAGGTCGGGTCATGCAATATATTTTAGATTGGATATTTCATATCTATTAAATTTTTAAACGTGGATCAATTATTAATTACATGTGATTTTCATGAGATTAACGCCTACAGGGCAGGGCGTCAAATCTGAAATTGACGACCTTGTGCAGGTCGTTTCTTTAAAGTAGCGCCCTGGACACGGGCGTCTCTTGCAAAAGTATTACAGAAACGTGTAGAAACCATCAAGAAACTTATATACATGACATGCATGATGTGTCACTATGAATTTAACTTGTTTGGGCTACGTTGCTTGAGAAAACCTACCTTGATGATGATAAACTGACGGATGAACAGATATAGGTTCTGAACGATACTCTGTTTTACAAACATAGTCTTTTTAAAGCTTTCGATCCTAATAGTAGCAGCAAGGGTAATTAAGAGGATGTAGATGAAGAACCCTCAATTCTTCAGTAGGTTATGATGACTTCCCTACTGAGAAATAAGATGAAGAAACATTAGTTTTTCTTCATAATACTTACTGAAGGTAGAGGAAAGAAGAACTTACCCTTTTGTTCTTCACAACGTTAATCTTCTTAACCTGTAAGAAGAGAAGAAGACGAAGAACCTATTAATGTTCTTCATACCATCGTAAACAGAAAAGAAGAAGAAAGAACCTTGGTTCTTCACATATCGTAGAAAACTCCAAACGCCAAATAGCATTCTCAGTTCAAGCAGTAGGTTATTTATAAGATATTAGAAATCCTAATAAGGTTAGTGCTCGATTGGAAGTAATACTTCCATATTAGAGTTATTACTATATTCGAACTCTTTCTCATAGTTATCAACTTACCCTGGATAGACTCTTGGGTCGAACGAAACTCAAACTGAATTAACGACCTAGGTCAGGGCGTCGAATTTAAATGGACGCCTTGTCAAGCGTCGTTTCTTGTTGAAACGCGTCCACGCAAAGGACGTTATGCGAACCTGCCCTTTTTATTTATTTTGGTCGTTCGAAATTTGACGCCTTGACGTGTGGGCGTCCTTTCTTCAAAACACGCCTTAGGTGAAGGCGTTTTCTTGTAAGGTAGTGCCTTTATCTGAGGCGTTATTTTCATCAGGGTTTAGTTCTTTTTATTCCAAGCTCTTTCGTTTATTTACTAAATCTTTTAATCTAATTTGATTTATTTATTCCTTTTAAATTTATCAGGGTTGCTACAAATATTGTCATGTGGCATACTCATATTGCTTGGACAAAGTTGGTTTTCGCTTGTCCTTGAAAAATTGGATTTTCAAGTGTCCTCATACATTTTGATATTGAGGATTTCATGTAAGTTGTTCAAGCATTTTGATTGTTTAAACTTCTATGCTTTCAGAGGATTAAACCTTTCTATAAGCTCATGTTGATCATGGTGAAACTCAGGACAATGGCATTCTTGTATTGCATTGTGAATGACTAATTTAACTAACTCTTCAAATGGTTCTCTACATGGATTTTACAAAGATCATGCCTGTTTAGCATGTATACATCAACTGTGATTTGGGATTCATAATGCAGGCTGAAGTTTGGTGTTAGCTGCTCTTTTAGCATTCATTTAACTCCTTAACTTGATATTGCTATCTATGGTTTAGGACAGGAAGGATAAAAGTCCAAGTGTTTGCGTTAATGCCAAAGGTAAGTTTGATTTGAGTGAATTGGTTATGGAAACTAGAAAGTGAAGGATTGAGTTATATATTACCTTCAATCTGTTGGATCCATGGTAAGAATTCTTGTATGAATGCATTTCAATTTGGCTTGTTACTTGTTGAGGATTATATGCTTTGACAGTGTTTCTTATGCATATAATCCTAGGAGTGTTAATACTTACGTGATACTTAACACATTCATTGGCATTTGTTGGAATGCGGTTTAATGAGCCAATACCTTGTTTCAATGCTTGGCATTTTTTTTAATGCTTTGGTTGATGAAAAATGGGATTTCAATTGAGTTTTATTGTGTTTTTATTTCTGTTAGAAAAAGTGTCGACTCACTGAGTCGACACTTAGTTTGTTCTGTTCTATGTACGTTGTTTTATTAGACCAGATAGAAAGTGTCGACTCTAAGAGTCTACACTTCTGGCCTGTGTGATATTTTTTGTAGTTGGCAGAACACTCGACAAAAAGTGTCGACTCTAAGAGTCGACACTTTTACCCTGAGTCCTATTTTTTTTAAATGGGATAGTGTGGCCTGAAGAAAGTGTCGACTCCTTGAGTCGACACTTCTTCTGGGCGACCCGAGTCGGGTTTGCCGTTTTGGTTTCGATCTCCCTGTTTCAAGATCCGATTGGCTTAGGCTTTTTACCCTAATACCCTTAGGCCCTCTTTGATAGCGGAACAAGGGGGGGTAACCCAGCTTGTCCTGTGCTATTTGGTTTGGTAGCAAAATCACTGTATTCTCTGCTGCGCTGGTTAAGTGTCTCGGGCACCGTGTTAACTCGAGTTAATGTATTCCACCGGCTGGGTGGAATACGCCTAAACCTCACCCTCGTGCAGGTATTGCTTCTCGTCCTCCTCCGAAACCCTACCCTCCACCTCTTCCATGTCGCCCTCCTCCGCGTCCGCCTCAGTCGACCATCTATTGGCCTGCAACACACGCTCCATCATCGGCTGCCCCTTCCCTGCTCGACGCCTTTGCTGTCGCTAACCCGATCTGGCCGTCTTGCCCTCACCGCCATGTTAGTCGTCTATTGCAGGCCGCGCACCCACGCTCTGCTATTTCGATTTAGGAAGAGGCAGTCAACAACGGCCATTACTACTCGTCCACCTCCTCAGTTCGAATACCCTCTGCACTCTTGCGTCGAATCACCTCTGCAATCTTCTGTACTCACCCGGATCGTGTGGCTGGTGTTGGCGTCCTTCAACTTTTTCTGCTCCTCGTACCCACCTTTTACGGAGAGGGTTTCAATCGGACAGATTACCACTGCCGTATGTGAGCCTACAGTGTTCGATGGTGTTGCCCTATTTTAACTCCTCGTCACCGATGCAATGCCCATCCCCAGCATCCTTGCCAGAAGCGGTGGCTTCTCCAGCGCCAAACGAGGGTGTATCTTCTGCATCTTCCTCGGCCCCTTGCCGCCACAGGTTCCTTCTATCTTGATCTTTTTTACTCATTCGACATTGCTTTGTCACTGCTTGTTGTGCTTTTTACAACCGTGCGATGTGTCTTCCCCTTGCCTACATTGTACCATGCTCTGGTTCGCATTCTTCCCTTGCGCTGATTCATTTGGGCATCTGATTTTGAATACTTCAAATAAGACCTCGGTATTGTTGGGACGCTTAAGATGATCTAGAGGCGGGGTGAATAGATCAGTCACCCTTTAAAAAACTACTGCAGCAGATTCAAATGTGGAATGAAAACTTCTGCTGAACAGATAGTGGGCACAAAGCAAATACCAGCCAGAACAAATGAAGATCCGTCCTAAGCAAACATCTACTGCACAAAGAATAGAAATATAGAACCTATGCGAACCACAAAATAATCACACAGTAGACAAAGGTTTTTAGGTGGTTCGGTCCTTCAGACCTACATCCACCCCACACTCAACACGAGTGTGGATTACGGCTAACTCACAGCTTGAACCGCTGGGCACCACAGCATGCCTACAGCCCGCTGAGCCTCACAGCTTGCTGTCCAGTGGAATCCTCAACTACAACCGCTGGGGATTACAGCTTGACCCGTCCAGAGGTAGCACCTCTTCAAACGCTCACTAATAGCTTGAAGAAATGAGTTCAAAAAACAAAACAGAAAACAAAACGAAAAGGAAATGTATCCCTACAAGGAATATAGCTCAAACAGGTGAGGAAACCTCAGATCTGGTTTTGAACCAAAGATCTGAGAAATAAAACTCTCAACACTTCTCTCTCTCAACTCTCTTTCTTTTTCTCTTCTGCTGGATCGAAGGGCTCTCTGCTCTCTGCTTTTCCTTCAAGGCTTCTACATTCGAACAGTCTCCTTCAGTCAAAGGATCTTCCTTATATATCAGTTCAGCAGGAGCAGCAGGAAGCAGATAGGGCGTGTGTCTTCCACATTTCCCGCCCAGAACTTTTGGCCACGTGTCATCTTCATGTCAGCCCTTCCAGCCTCGGATCACGTGCCTTTCATTAAGCTCTGCAAAGAGTCCTTGTCAGACAGTCGAATAGGATTATCAGTTTAAGTCTAACAGTTTGTACAGACTTTATGAAGGTAGTGCAGTGTGTAGACTTTGCAATACGAAAACAAAGCATGTACAGACTTCACGTTGTGAATGCAAAGCTAAAGCATGTACAGACTTTGTGAATGCTTGAAGCACAGAATGCAATGGCTAAGGTTATGAGTGTATAGACTCTGAGGATGATGCATGAACAAGCCACCTATCGATGTACAGACTTAGTGTTCAGACATTGTGTGTGTGTGTGCTGAGTCAATGTGTAGACTTTGGTTCTAGCAACCCACAGACTGTAGATACTTGAACATAGGTAAAGCCAGCAATGTGTAGACTTGCTTTCACGCAGCATTGTATAGACTTGAACACATGCATTATGCGATGTACTGACTTGGACGCATGCATGCTATGCGATGTAGACTTGCCAGCAGCAAGTGTATGAACTTAGTGTGTGCGAGCATGCTAACATGCAATGTGTAGACTTTGAATCAAAAGGATGCACAGGCTGTACAGACATTGGCTAATGCTGCAAGTGAGCGATGTATAGACTTCAGCTCGTGCAAGCAAAGCCAATGTATAGACTTGGCGTTTGTGCAAGTAGAACGATGTACAGACCTTGTGTTGTGAACACATGCTGTATAGACTTGAATGATGCATGCACAAGACACTGATGTATAGACTTAGTCTATGCAGCACTGTATAGACTTCGTGTGTGTGCTACAGAACAATGTCTAGACTTTGAAAGCTTGAACATGAACAGGCTGATGTATAGACTTTATGTGATAGCCCAATGTACAGACTTGCATGAGACGCCCGATGTATAGACTTGACGAATGAGACGCAACATAAGACGCTCAATGTACAGACTTTACGAATGAGGCACCCGATGTACAGACTTCAACTCTCAACTGAGACGGTGGATGAGACGCTAGACGTTGTACATACTTGAAGACAATGCATGCTGCAATGTGTAGACTTAGCCTATGCATAAGACGCTAATTGAGACGGACGATGTATAGACTTAGCCTATGCATAAGACGATGGACTCTGTACAGACTTGACGATAATGCATAAGACGATGCATGAGATGATGGACGCTGTACAGAGTTGTGTTGTGAACATGCTCATGCAATGTATAGACTTGCCTTAAGCAAGAGCTGTACAGACTTGCTGCCTAGCCGATGTACAGACTTCCTATATGTTCAAGTCCAATGTATAGACTTGCTGAGATATGCACCTGAAGAATGTACAGACTTTATGCAGACTGACTTCGATGGATGTATAAACTTAACCGATGCAGACTAGTCCGATGTACAGACTTGCTCGTCTGTTATACTGAATGCATGCTGGTCTGTTATACTGAATGCACTTAAACAAGGTATGCACATAGCAGATATTGAACTGAAGCAATGGATGTATAGACTTGATATCTGACAGAATGCAATGCATCGACCAAGTGTTTGCATATGCAGTAACTAGCTGTAATGCATGTATACTAAACACAATGAATGGCTCACTGTAAAACTTTCACTGTGTTGCTATCATCAAAACAAAATATCGTAAGCTTGTGCCTAAGGGGCACAACATTCTCCCCCTTTTTGATGATGGCAACAAAGTGACAGTGAGTCACCAACCAAAAATTTCTCCCCCTTTGACATGATCAAAAAGAAAGAAAAACATGAGTGCAACATGCAGATTTCCCTTAGAACATCTCAAACTCCCCCTGAATGAATAACTCCCCCTGAATTGATTCTCCCCCTTTGAGAAAGGAATATGAAGATAGGAGGGCAAGAACATGAATGAGAAAGGGGTCACTACACAACAGTTGAAGCAATGGTTCAGAAGGTGAGCATGATCATAAACAACTGTTAAAGCATAAGAATCGGCAATATACAGTTTTGGAAAAATTCAGGTTTAACAGTGATAAAAAATAGAGTAAAGCAGCTGACCATTGAAAAAGAGTTTATAGACTCCATTTATAGCAATGAATCTAAGGCACATGGTTTTAATAGAAAAGTCAGAAATAATATCCTTTGTGATTAAACATAGAAGATCAAGAAAGGCAACATGAATATGTATTGAGAAAAATAATTTTCACTCAATGACTTTTGATTTCAAAGGGTTACAGCAGTTTGATTTTCATTTTGTAATTTTTCAGAAACTGAGCTAAGTGAATAGACTAGTGGCATTTATGCTGTTGACATTAGGTGTACACCTTGATCAGAGGCAGGTACCCCTAGTTACTAGGCATAAACTACTAGATCTATTTCAGATCAAAACATACAAGGAACAATTTTCACCTTTGTACTTAAGGGCACACCTTGATCAGAGGCCAGTACCCCCAGTTACTTGATGACAACTCCCCCTATAGATTTGACCCTATATGAACAGAGGTAGTCTGAAGCACTTCATGACTTATAAATTCTCCTGCTTCTTTGGAGGAGATCACAGTTTCTCAGTGCAATTCAGCCATTGCTCTGTCACTATATTCAGCTCATTACATTGATGATCTTATTTACTGCTGCCCTTATTTCTTTTAGAGTGATTGTTTAAAAAAAATACACACTCTATTTGCCTTTTCCAGACATTTCCAGATTAACACATTCAGGTACATAAAAAAACTTTTTCTACTCTAACCATGAGACAGAGATTAAGAGCTATAAAAGTTTTCTTTTATCTCAAGTTCTAAAGTGCAGACACTGAACTCTTCAATTTATAAAAGTTAAACCTTTAGTTCCTTTCAATTTGTAAATGTGATTCTTATAAATGAACAATTGCAATAACCACAGCTCAATAAACTAAACCAGAAGCAGTACTGTTGTTCAGTGAAAGTGATAGGGAAATGATAGCAATAGGGATTAAGGTTCAAGAACATCTAATGTCATAGAAAATGACAGAATTGAATGGGGACTATGAGAAGTGAAAAGGATACAATATTTTGAACAGAACTCTTAGCTCCCCCTGACACCATGATGCAAGAAATATGATATGCAATGATCATTTCTTTTCAGAATTTTTTTTTTAAATATGATGCAGTACATTGTTCTACATGAGGACTTGACCCTTGGTACTTGGCGAAGAACCTGGTCTCAAGGACCATCTCACACATAGTAAGAACCTCCAGGCAGATTTCTCTGCCTTTTAGTAGCTTACCATTTAATATACCAAGGTAATGCAAATGATAAATGCAGTGCAAAGCAGTCCTATATGCATTGAACAATTTTCTTGATGCAAATGATAAATGCAGACATTAGACACATGCATCAACTATATGCATTAAATGAACCATTCAAACTCAGTGCAATAGATGGCAGAAGAAGAGTATCAAATTTATGCAGAATTAAATCAGTAGCTGAGTCTAGAATGCAGACTGATCAGCTAGACAAGAAGAGAAAATAAAAAATTAAGCAATCGAATCAACATGACTTTCTCAATTCAATTCTGAAGGTAAGTCACTTACCTGCTTTACCTGACTGATTTATTCTTTTACCCTTAGTGTTGCATCAGCTTTTAGAACTTTTGGCCCTGCCTCTTGTCATATGCCTGGAGTAGCTATTCCTGTTTCAACATTTTATTCCCGGCTATCAGGCATACCTGCAAACACACTTAGGGAGCAGATTTTGGAACCCAAGATAGTTTGGGCCCCAAGACAGAAACAAACATATGAGAGTGAAAACATGACAAAAGCTATTTAGGGATCCACATTTGTGTGAAAGTGGAAGGTTTGGTGGATTTTACAGCTTGAGAGTTCTTTTTGTTATTTTTCTTTTTCTCAGCACCAACAGTTTAGTCTTCTTTTTCTGGTGCTTTAATGGTTATTGTGTAGTCCTGGCATTCATTTTATTAAAAGCATTGTTGTTTTTCTGCCAGTGCCTTGGCCAATGAGTATACTGGAAGTTGTGGCCCAAATTGGTCCTAGGCTGACCATAGCACACCTGTTGACTAGGACTCGATGTCCTAAAGTGACTATCCCATCTCCTAGCTGGCTGAGATCTATAGGGCTGAGTGGAGAAATTTCTGATACTTAGACCTCATGTACATAGGATTCCACCCAAACTTATTAAGTGGTTGTGAGTGAATGTGATGATAGACTTGGGCTCTAGGGAAATAGGGATGAGCAAACTGGTTCCTGGCTGCACTTGGTCTCCCTGCCACCTTTGACCCTCTAGGTTTCTGCACAGACTTATATTGGGTCTTTTTCTGAGCAGTGGATGGTGGTGGAGACTTAGCAGCCTTGGACTTACGCTTGGGAGAAGAGCATGCAGCTCTAGGCTCTACAACTTTCTGCTTTCCCTTGTCCTTAGCATTGGACACTTTTGATTTTACATTATTGAAAGCAGATTTTTCACTGACCATTTTTATGAGTGGTCCTTTGTTCTTTTCTCCCGTGATTGAAATGGTTTTTGATTTAAAACTCTTTTTAGCTGAGGGATTAAAACAGAGACCCTCTTTTCTGAAATTGACTTTTGACTCTAGCAAGGCATTAAGATTTTCTGTTCCTTGGGCCATGCTTTCAATGATTTTCTGTTTGTCAGAATTTTCATTTTCTAAATTTTCAACAGTTTTCTTCAGTTCATCATTCACTGACAAAACAAGCTTCATATTTTTCAGTTGAAATCTTTACTTGATTTTCAAATTTCTGAATTGACAATTTCAGCTCATCAATGACATTTTTCAGCAACTCATTTTCTTTCCAACAATCAATCACAACATGCTTTAATTCATCAAACTCAGAATATGCACTTTTCAATTTTTCATTCTCTGATTGCAAACATGCAACTTTATCAGTAAGTGTTTTATCATTAACCAGAGAATTCATTTTCTTCTTCAAGTCTCTGTTTTCCTTCTTAATATCATTCGCTTTATCTAACAGATCTCCATAAGCATCTTCCCAATCAGAAATAGTATAATGTTCGAAAGGGGATGATACCTGATCAGACTCTTCTTCTTCTTCTCTTCCATTCATGGCCATCAAGCAGATGTCCTTTTCTGATTTCTCACTATCTGAGGAAGTGCTTAGCGTGCCTTCTTCCTCATCACTCCATGTACTGACCATGGCCTTTCCCTTTGGCACTTTCTTCCATGGTCTTCCTTTGATTTTCTGTAACTTTGGACAACCAGCCTTCATATGTCTAGTCTTCCTGCAATGATAACAAGTATTATCGTCAGATTTTTCAGCAGAGTTAAATTTATACTTGTTTTGCTTCCTGCTATGGTATTTTCTGTAGACATTTTCCCCATATGTTCTAAGAAATCTTCTGAACTCTTTTGTAATCATAGCTAGTTCATCCTTTTCAAAATCTGATCCCGATTGGCTCTGATCACTGGAAGATCCATTGCATCTGGACTGTTTTGAACAGCTATGCTTGGCCTTCAGAGCAATAGGCTTCTTGTATTCGTGTCACGCCCCGTACTCTATACCATCGAGGTATTATCCGCTTTGGCCTACCGGCCTCACGATTTTATCCCTTTTTAAGGGTGATCGGCTCCAGAATGAGGGACTTCCCGGGCAGGTCACCCATCCCAGTACTACTCCCCATTAAGCATGCTTAACTTCGGAGTTCTTTTCAAGAACTGAGCCGATACTTCAAAAGGCGTCTCGGTGATATAGAGTACAACTTAGTTATATTTGAGGGTGTTACAATCTACCCCTCTTATATAGGCGACGTCCTCGTCGCTGGGCACATATAGCACGCAATCACGCAATCAAGCCCCCAGGCAGGTAGGACTCTAGAGGTGGCCCCTACAGGCTCAAGAGGTGGCTCCCACTATGTAGCACTTTGCTCCATTACGGACTCAAGAGGTGGCTCCCATAGCGTAGCACTTTTCCCTGCATGGAACTTAGTTCCCACACTTCCGGCTGGGGTATAGCTTAATTATTTTTATTTATCTTTTTCCCACGTTTAATTCACTTAAAATATTTTTATCCCTTATTATTTATCTGGGGTCTTACAATTCGAGCTCTTCAGCTTGTAGAAGATTCATCTCGTACGCCATCAAAGAGCCTATCAGCTCATTAGATTTCATCTTTTGTAGATCTTTTGACTCCTCAATCACAGTTGCTTTGGTATGCCACATCAGAGTCAGCGATCGAAGAATCTTCCTCACAACATCATGATCAGTATAGCCTTTTCCCAGATTTCTTAGACCATTTGTTATAATGGTCAGACGAGCATACATTTCGGTCACTGTCTCACCGGGCTTCATCCGAAATGCTTCATACTTTGTCACTAGCATATTAGCCCGTGTCTCTCTCACTTGAGACATTCCCTCATAAATGACCTCAAGAGTATCCCACATCTTCTTCGCCGTCTTGCAGGATGACACTCTATCAAATTCAGTGGGATGGAGTGCACTGAATGGCGTTGATGGCGCTCCAATTCAGAGTAGATTTCCTGATTTCTTCTCTGGTCCACAATTCCTCATTCTCATGTAGCTCATAGGGACCTTTGCTTATGATCTTCCAGATCTCGTAGTCTTTGGCTCTGAGGAAGACCTGCATCCGGTTCTTCCAATATGGGAAGTTGGATCCGTCGAAGAATGGTGACTACGTAGTAGACTGTCCCTCTGTTGTTAACCCTCTAGCATCCATGGCAGTTCCTCTTTAGGATGTTAGTCCTGCACAAAGAGTTAGGCTCTGATACCAATTGTTGGGACGCTTAAGATGATATAGAGGGGGGGTGAATAGATCAGTCACCCTTTAAAAAACTACTGTAGCAGATTCAAATGCGAAATGAAAACTTCTGCTGAACAGATAGTGGGCGCAAAGCAAATACCAGCCAGAACAAATGAAGAACTGTCCTAAGCAAACATCTACTACGCAAAGAACAGAAATATAGAACCTATGCGAACCACAAAATAATCAGACAGTAGACAAAGGTTTTTAGGTGGTTCGGTCCTCCAGACCTACATCCACCCCACACTCAACCCGAGTGTGGATTACGGCTGACTCACAGCTTGAACCGCTAGGCACCACAGCTTGCCTATAACCCGCTGAGACTCACAGCTTGCTGTCCAGTGGAATCCTCCACTGCAACCGCTGGGGATTACAGCTTGACCCGTCCAGAGGCAGCACCTCTGCAAACGTTGACTAACAGCTTGAAGAAATGAGTTCGAAAAACAAAACAGAAAACAAAACGAAAAGGAAATGTATCCCTACAGGGAATATAGCTCAAACAGGTGAGGAAACCTCAGATCTGGTTTTGAACCAAAGATCTGAGGAATAAAACTCTCAACACTTCTCTCTCTCAACTCTCTTTCTTTTCTCTCTTTCTTTTTCTCTTCTGCTGGATCGAAGGGCTCTCTGCTCTCTGCTTTTCCTTCAAGGCTTCTGCATTCGACCAGTCTCCTTCAGACAAAGGAGTCTTCTTTATATATCAGTTCAGTAGGAGCAGCAGGAAGCAGATAGGGCGTGTACCTTCCACATTTCTCGCCCAGAACTTTTGGCCACGTGTCATCTTCCTGTCAGCCCTTCGAGCCTCGGATCACGTGCCTTTCATTAAGCTCTGCAAAGAGTCCCTGTCAGACAGTCGAATAGGATTATCAGTTTAAGTCTAACAGTTTGTACAGACTTTAAGAAGGCAGTGCAGTGTGTAGACTTTGCAATACGAAGACAAAGCATGTACAGACTTCACGTTGTGAATGCAAAGCTAAAGCATGTACAGACTTTGTGAATGCTTGAAGCACAGAATGCAATGGCTAAGGTTATGAGTGTATAGACTCTGAGGATGATGCATGAACAAGCCACCTATCGATGTACAGACTTAGTGTTCAGACATTGTGTGTGTGTGCTGATTCAATGTGTAGACTTTGGTTCTAGCAACCCACAGACTGTACATACTTGAACATAGGTAAAGCCAGCAATGTGTAGACTTGCTTTCACGCAGCATTGTATAGACTTGAACACATGCATTATGCGATGTACTGACTTGGACGCATGCATGCTATGCGATGTAGACTTGCCAGCAGCAAGTGTATGGACTTAGTGTGTGCGAGCATGCTAACATGCAATGTGTAGACTTTGAATCAAAAGGATGCACAGGCTGTACAGACATTGGCTAATGCTGCAAGTGAGCGATGTATAGACTTCAGCTCGTGCAAGCAAAGCTAATGTATAGACTTGGCGTTTGTGCAAGCAGAATGATGTACAGACCTTGTGTTGTGAACACAGGCTATACAGACTTGAATGATGCATGCACAAGACACTAATGTATAGACTTAGTCTATGCAACACCATATAGACTTCATGTGTGTGCTACAGAACAATGTCTAGACTTTGAAAGCTTGAACACGAACAGGCTGATGTATAGACTTTAAGTGATAGCCCAATGTACAGACATGCATGAGACGCCCGATGTATAGACTTGACGAATGAGACGCAACATGAGACGCTCAATGTACAGACTTTACGAATGAGGCACCCGATGTACAGACTTCAACTCTCAACTGAGACGGTGGATGAGACGCTAGACGCTGTACATACTTGAAGACAATGCATGCTGCAATGTGTAGACTTAGACTATGCATAAGACGCTAATTGAGACAGACGATGTGTAGACTTAGCCTATGCATAAGATGATGGACTCTGTATAGACTTGACGATAATGCATAAGACGATGCATGAGACGATGGACGCTATACAGACTCGTGTTGTGAACATGCTCATGCAATGTATAGACTTGCCTTAAGCAAGATCTGTACAGACTTGCTGCCTAGCCGATGTACAGACTTCCTATATGTTCAAGTCCAATGTATAGACTTGCTGAGATATGCACCTGAAGAATGTACAGACTTTATGCAGACTGACTTCGATGGATGTATAAACTTAACCGATGCAGACTAGTCCGATGTACAGACTTGCTCGTCTGTTATACTGAATGCATGCTGGTCTGTTATATTGAATGCACTTAAACAAGGTATGCACATAGCAGATATTGAACTGAAGTAATGGATGTATAGACTTGATATCTGACAGAATGCAATGCATCGACCAAGTGTTTGCATATGCAGTAACTAGCAGTAATGCATGTATACTAAACACAATGAATGGCTCACTGTAAAACTTTCACTGTGTTGCTATCATCAAAACAAAATATCGTAAGCTTGTGCCTAAGGGGCACAACAGGTCTGATCTCCTGTAACCGGAAGTTAATATCACGCATGTAACTTCACATCCCATCCTTGTTGCTGTGATTTCTCTCTCCTATTGAAGAGGGTTCTCATTCTGCTTTTGTGCTGGTTTGCATACTACATTCCTACTCATTCACCTATGCACCTGATCTGAATTATCCAACTATGTGGACCTCGGTATGATCCCTGATTATGGCCTGCAACTCCTGGTGCCTCATTTTTATACCTCAAAAATATCGTGGACCTTACAGAGTGGCTTTTTTTATACCTCAGGAAGTGCGCTAACCTGTTAGGTTTTGGTAGAATAATAATTTGTCATAGTATTTTATTAAACTTGTTGTGTTAAATAAGATGCTAGTGAATGCAATCTTTGTTAGGTTTTGGTAGAATAGCAATGACTTCATTTACATTGTCAGCTTGACTAACTTTTAGTTTTGACTAATTTGTTAAATCTAGCAATAAGTTAAACCTAATACAATGTCGGCAGTGTTTCTCCCTCCTCTTTCATATAAGGCTACTACTGTTCTAGAATGATAAGTATTTCACTTTCATTGATAGATTTTATGGGTTTACGAATAGCTGTACAGATCATTTTCCATGGAATGACTTTAGGCAAATAGCTGGTGTCGGGACTGCATTTTGAAGTTGTAATTAAGGCTACACACTCTGAATTCAAGTACATTCTTAAATCATTATAATTGGCAGTCCCACATTTTTCACAAATTGGCCAAATAAATTAGGAAATTTGGTCTATGATGTTGCATTTGCTAGAAATGTGGACTGTGGATGATATACTCATGACAGTAGATCCATATTTTCTAGATAAATTGTCTTCACTGATGTGGCATATATTGTACTTTGTGTTAACAACTTTAATTTATTGTTTATGTTCCTTCATTATTTCAATAATTTTGTGCTTCTCATTAGTTTGCATTACTCCATGTGATACCCCTACGAAATGAGATTTAATCCACACTCTCATTCTCTCCCTCATTTTAGTATCTACTGACTTAAGCCTATAAGAATGGCTATTTGCTATTGGCAACACCACCCAGGTAATTCCTAAATGGTTGGCAACTACACCAACCATTCTCCAATTTCTTTGTGCTGAAGTAACAAACAGATTATATTCCAAAGCTCTAAAAACTGCAAATATCTGGTTGACCTAGGTTGACAAATGGCCTTTTTAATGTGCTTCATTGGTGTGTTACATTTCTTCTACATTTTAGTGGCATTGAATTTTGAGTGTGTTGTTTATGTGCAACTGCTTTTGTTATTATGTTGATCTTGTTGGTTGTCAGATTCTACATTATTAACCCTCTGTCCTGAAATGCCTCTCTCCATTCACATGACTATTTCTATAGGACAAATCACAAATTGACTATTTCTACATGACAAATCAAAAATTGTCTATTTTGAAAATGCCTGTAAAAGGCCTCTCTCCATTCACAATTTTGAGAAGAATGTTGGTGTTTATGCCAATTTAACTCATATAGGCAGCCAGCTGATAGCTATTTTCTGATGTTACAGGATATATGCCTCTTAATTGACAGTGAATTAAGTCTGCATGTTCATTAACATATAAGTGAAAACTCATTGATGTGTTCACATTATCATATCTAATTATTGTCTATTTTGAAATTGCTTGTATAAGACCTCTCTCCATTCACAATTTTGATATTGCCGCATGGTGTTTATGTCAATTTAACTCATATAGACAGCCAGCTGATAGCTATTTTCTGATGTTATAGGGTATATGCCTTTTAATTGATAGTGAATTAAGTCTGCCTGTTCATTAACATATAAGTGAAAATTCATTGATGTGTTCACATTATCATATCTAATTATTGTCTATTTTTCGTGTCAATGGGTAATTAACCAGCTTGAAGAGGAAGAGGAGATTAACTATGTCTACCTCTGGTAAGTACCATCAACTCTGCATGGTATAAGTGTTATTTCATACTTGTTGTTCTGCAATTAATTCATGTAAAATATCCACCCTTCTCTATAACTAAATTACTTTATATGATTTATTTACTAATATTAGGAGCAATTCCAAACGAGTCTGGAACCACTAGAGTTAAGGCCCGTGTGCAGAATTGGACTACAGCTCAGGATAGAGTTCTCCTTCAATTATTGATCGAGCAATATGATAAGAATAATTACTCTTTTGGTATGTTCAAGCCCCATTGTTGGGCTGAGATAGTCCCGATGTTTAATCGATCGTGTAACCTGAACTACGACCGGCACCAATTAAACAACTGTTGGAAGACAATTAGAAAGATTTATGGTATTGTTGATGAGTTGCAGAATAAATCTGGATGGGGGTGGGACAGTGTGAACAATGTGCCTGTTATCGGATATGAAGGGGCTTGGGATGAAATAATTCAGGTATTTTATGACTTACGCAGTTATTTATCCAGTTTACATTCCTCAGCTAAAGTAATTTTCTAATAGTGACATCTCCAAACCCTACTTTTTTCAGACTCGACCGGAGTTTAGGTTAATTAGAGGAAAACTATTTCTCTTCCTGCGTGATATGGACTATCTCTGTGGGAAAAGCTGTGCAAGGGGGTTGGACGCCGATGCCTCACGGCCCCGACAAGTAATGCAACCTATGGAAGTGCATGCAAATGATTTTTTGAGTGCTTTAGGTGGTGCAATAGATGTTGGTGAGCTTGATAACATTACTAACACTATGAATGTGTCTCAATACGCACAACCTTCAAGACCTGCATTTAACACACCTCCTATAATTAGGGATGTGGAGGAAGAAGGAACTTCTACATCGGCCAAGAACACACATAGCTCTGGTAAGAAGACTCGTCAAAAGAAGCTTGGAGATGAGGCATTAAACAATTTTGCTGGGGCTATGCACAATAGGAGCGAGTTGGTGAGGCTCTTACGAGGTGACCGTACATCTTCCCTCCACATGGCCGATGACACCCCTTCCACGCGAGCATGCATCGAAATACTGAAAGTAGATCCAAGCCTTGATCGGATCACGTACCTCATAGCAACAGATTTATTCAAGGTTCCAATAAATAGAAAATTATTTCTGGAGCTGCCCGAAGAAGACGGGATTGACTGGGTGTTAGTTCACATGATGTAAACGTCTGTCATGCACTTCTGCATTTTGCTTTAATCCCCAACCCCACCTTATCATGCATTGTAATTTAAAACTATGTTGTTGTCCCTTCTACTTGCTTATCTAGTACGTGTTGGACCTTATCATGCGTTGTAATTTGAACTTACTTGTTGTCCCGTCTAATTGCTTATCACATGGAGTGGACCTTATCATCCAATTTGGTACCCTAATATCATAGTCGCATCTATTATCTTTCATAATCTCTTACGTGCAGGCAATTGAAGTTTGGAAAATGGGAAGATACCAATGCTATGTAGTGTGGGTTGGGCGAGAACCAGGTGTTTATTACAGCTGGCCTGAATGTTTTGCCCAGGTCAATGGATATCCTGGCGCTCGTTACAAGTGTTTTCACTCACTAGAGGATGCACACAAGGATATAAATGGGTTTGACAATAGCGGGCATACACATATTACTGATCAGTCCCAAGTAATTTCAAGGCGCATGCCTGCGTCTTATGCAAATCCCATGTCACCTAATCGTGCAATGAACCAGTCACTGCTAGAACAGAGGACACAAATGTCCACCGTGTCTTGTACTGTTGTCGTCCTATTGAGTATTCTAGTAGTGTTGCTCTTGTGTATTTTAGTTACTCCCCTAGTTGTGTTGTTTAAGGTGGGGACTACGTAGGCTAAACTCGTTCACAAGTACCGATGTTTTCAGCATTTATGTACTAGTGTTATATGTATTTGCGGTTACTAAAGCATGTACCAGCCATTTTATTAATGGATAATGACTTCATCAACAAATCGTGTTGCAATGGTGATGGAAATGCTTGGCCACTTGTGTAGATCTTGATCGCATTCTACTGGACTTTCTCACGGAGGATGATGAGATGATCAACAGCGTTGAGGAGGCCATTCTTCAACAAGTGGACCATGATGAAATGCCGCCACCTATTCATCGACGTATGAATTCATCAGTCCACGCGGGTAAAATGTGGGTGACAAATATTTTCAAAGGACATGAGCAGAGTGTTGACACCCGTTTTAGCCCACAAGTTGAGTTATTTCTCTTATTCATCATTTTGATGTCCCGAATTATCCATTATTTTGGGAACTTCCTTGGATGGATTTCGAGCCCATTTTTTGCCATTTCATATCCTTTGAGTCTTGGAGATCATGATTTCCTAAAGTCCTGGAGCTTATCTTATCAAATTCTGACTTCCAAGTCAACTTACGGCCCATTTAGGTCGGCTTCCTTTAAGCATTCGGCTCTCTCTCACTGCACAGTCCTAAAAGTGGTTCTTTTTCACCCTCTTTCAATCCTCTATTCAAAAAGTTGTCTTCATCAAAGTTGTTCCTCTTTTAAAGATCTAAAATTGCTTCTTCTACGCCGTCGGCTAGTTCTGCCCCGATTGTGAGCTATTCACTTTTTTCTGGCGTGCTGTGCTGTTCACCTATTTTCTAGAATTTTCCTCTATGTTCTAACCCCATTTTCTCCATCTTCCAATACATTTGTTCCTCTCTCAGTTATCTATAATTTTTTCTTCTACCACTTTCGCTAGTTCTGCCCCGTTTGAGAGATACGCTTCAATTTGTAAAGTTATGCGCAGTCTTTCTAGAATCTTTCCTCCATCCGTGTGACGGCCCTACATAGGTGCGTTAGAGTTGTGTGACGGTCCTACGATAGACCGTCACACCAAAACATGTCCGAAATGACCCTGTTCAACCCCTAGAGCGTGGCGGTCCTACCCTAGACCGTTAGTGCCATGTGACGGTCTAGTATAGGTGCGTTACACCGAAACTTGTCCGAAATCATCCCGTTCGACCCCCAGAGTGTGACGGACCTACCCTAGGCCGCTACATAACTCTGACGGTCCTATGATAGACCATTACACACACCAGAGAGTTCAATTCGTGTTGGACTCTGGCCCGAAAACTATGCAACGGACCTATCTTGCAGACCCATAACTTCTTCAATTCTTATCCAAATTGATCCCCGTTTTTTCCTACTTCTAGCCCTTTGTATTATCTTAAATTTGGTTCATAGAAATCAAATTTTCATTAGCTATATCTCTCGGGATCTGGGTCACAAGATTAGGATTTAAGCATCCTGGTTCAACTAAAACTCTGCAGATAAGGCTCCGGGGCTACATTCCAAGAGCCATATCTTCTAGAATCCTCCTCAGAAATGATCCCCGTTTGTTCCTATCTCTTGTCCTTAGTATTATCTCGAGTTTGATCTAGAGAACTCGATTTATCTTGGACTCTATCTCCGAGAATCGTGATAAGAAGATGAGGCTTTCTTACAAAACTCTATAAAAACTGCCCAGTTCGCAGTTACAAAGGGGGGCTCTTTCCGGATGTGGGGCGAAGCCATGCTGCAACTCCAACTCACAAATTCGACCTTGGCTTGAAGAGAGAAGTATTAGCTTTCAAGTCCATCTTTTTGGGCTTGATTTCATGGTCTACACTCTTAGTTCTAGTCTCCTCAAAATCACAAATCATCACAGTTTTCTGCACTTTCTGCTACACATGCGTTTTTCTCCGTTTTGCATCATCGTTTTCTCCCTATTCTCTCAATCAAATCTCGTGATTTTAAATCTCATGCATGCACAACACACCCACCTATATTTTCCACCCTTCTATAGGGGTTAAAAACCTCCCCCCGGTGCATTCTCCCCCTTTTATTCATGCTATTTTATCACTTTGGGTAGATTTCTACACTTCATGTTCTAATGGGTTTTTGCCTTTGTGTTTCATCTTTGTTTTGCAGGAGAGCATGAATACAACGTGAGGCCCTCTTCATCTAACCGGCCGGAAGGAGAGGAGGTCGATCCCACACCATTCCCCACATCCTGTTCTTAAGCGCGATCAAGTCTTCATCCCTTTCCGAGGTACACGGCGCCGTTGCACTCCTTTCTTCATCCTTGCGGCGTTGTTAATCCTTGGTGGCGATCACAGTTAGTATTTCTATCCTTTCATTCCCCTTGTCTTTGATTCACATGTTTATGCATGTATGTATTTAAAGGGGGCGGGATAGGAATCTATTTAAAAAATAAATCAACACTTTTTTGGCGATCACGGTGGGACACCAATGCCCATCACGTTTGTTTTCATGCTCTTTTGTGAGTTGGGTGCGTGCATGTGCATGTTTGGGTGATATTTTATCCATTCTTCCACTGTTTGGGGGGTTTTAAGGGCTCTGGTAGTGTGACGGTCCTATAGTAGACCGTCAGAGCAGTGTAACGGTCATTTGGTAGACCGTCACAGCTTCTGGCAGTCCTGCGCACATGCTCACAGGGCCGTGTTCGTCGGGGCATAACTTTTGATCTCGGAGTCCGATTTAGCTGATTCTTGTTGCGTTGGGTAGACCTTTGTATTATATTTCCATCCATATAACATTTGCATTATTTGGTTAACATTTGCATATTCTAATATTGTCCAACTTTTTGAGTTTTGTGCATAAGTTCTGTAGGTAGGCTTAGGGACAGGTTCACAGGTACATCTTTACTCAGTGATTTGACTACCTTCCCGATGTCTGATTGCACTAATTTTTGTTCCATTAGATAGTCCTTTGTATTGTCTTTCCATCCATATACTATTTGCATCATTTGGGTCATGTTTGCTTAGTTAAAAATTGTCATCATTTTAGCATTTTGTCCATAAAATCTGCATGTGGTCTACGCATAGGTTCACGGGGACATCTTTGCTCAGTGATTTGATTGACCTCCCGAGGTCAGATTGATCTGTTCTTTTGCCTGTTGTGTAGACCTTTGTATTGTCTTTCCATCCATATACTATTTATCTTATTTGGATCATGTTTGCATAGTTTAATTTTGTCTTGATTTTCTAGTTTTTGGCTAGAAATTACATGCACTCCGGTGCACATAGGGTCATACATTGCATATCATAGTTGCATTTCCTACCTTGGTAAGTGATCCTCTCACCCCCATATTCCTTGGGCTCGACTAGGTGATCTTATCCGGGACCTCCATAAGTCCCCACGAGCCGTGGATTCCCACACGGACACCGGGCCGGCTGTACCTTTCCACTCCTTAGGTTTGCATTTGCATACGTGAGAGGGAGTTAACCTTAGTCAACACAAAGTTTGGACCTTATTCCCATATGATTCATATCTTGAGGGAATTTTTCCTAATTCAAATCATTAAAAGGTCTATTAAAACCCCTAAAAGATTTCCCGTCATATTAACTTGTTTGACTTGGGTGAAAACTTTCACATTACATTGTTTATGTTATTTGGGCTTGTCCAAGCCCATTAGTGGTGTTTTGTGCTGCATCCACATGTTTTGTTGTTGTTAGGCCCACTTAAGTCAGTCCATTTTGTTGGTTCATTATACAGTCCATTGTCCCATGGTCTATTGTCCATTCATCTTTGCATTAGTGGGTCAGCCCTCCTTGTTCTCAAGCCCATTAAGCCCTTGCTTCCCCATTTGTATTATCCTTGATCTCCTTGTATTAAGTCTCCATTTGCCCTGATGGAGTATCATTCTAATGCCTTGTATCATTCTTTTTCTCAATCTTCTTCCTATTCCCGCATGGAATCCTCTTCCCACACGGGCCCATCTTCCCGTGGTCCTTCTGATCCATCCAAGGAACAGGCTAATCTCATGGCCTATCTTTCAAGCCTTGTTCACCAAATGGCCCCGGCCCAGGCCCAACGTCTTATTGCATCTCATCTTCATGGGCCTTCTTCTCATAATGGGCCATCTTCTATTCATGGGCCTCCTCCTTCTCCTTCATATGTTGCTGGCCCAATTGCTAATGGGCATTATTCCTTTAATGGGCCTCATTATTCTGCCCATGTTGTTGCTGGCCAATTCAACCCATGTTCTAACATCTCTTCCAGGCCCGCTCACCCTTCCATTCCCAGAATAGGCCCTTTTTCTTCTCAGCCCAGATCCTCTTATCCGGCCCAATACCATGCTCCTGGTCCTAATCATAACCTCTTGCTCAAGCTGGCCCATATTCTTCTCGATCTCTCCCTACCTAGGAGATGATTGCTCAAACCCAACGCCAGCTTGATGAGCTTCAACGTCGGATCGCTCCCAAATCCTCTTTAAGTGTTCCGTTCACATTTCAAGGTCTTCGACTTCCGTCTCCATCACAAATTCCCACATATCACCGTTATAGTGGAGTCGGTGACCCGTATGTGCACTTGAAGGAGTTTGTTTATGAGTCGGCCCAATTTCGGCATGACCAATGCTTGATGGCTTACTTGTTCGGTCTGTCAGTGGAAGGCCCGGCTCGAGATTGGTTCTTTTCGTTGCCACAAGAGAAGATTGTAAATTTTCAAGCCGTTCAAGAGAAATTTCTTCAGCAGTTTCAAGACCAGGTTAGGCCCAAGTATTCTATCGCGGATCTGGCCCATGAGAAGATGAAGCCCGAAGAGGATTTCTGCACCTTTGCCGACCGCTAGCGTCGCCTTGCCGTGCAAGTCTCAAGACACATTCCGGAGGGAGAGCAAATCAAGATGTTAATTTCTAATGCAACGCCCAAATATCGGTTCATCTTAGCCCTCAACAACATTACCTCCTCGCAACAACTTTATAGCTGAGCCCGCTTCATTCGCCAACAAATCCAAGATTCCCTTGACCCCGAGTCTCCACCATCCACCACCACATATCGACCTTCACCCTCCACGTGCCAACCCTACGCTCCCATGAGTCAGCCTTCCGTCGCATATCCCTCCTCGAGCCAACCTCCCGCCTCTACATACTCATATGCCTCCGCATATCAACCTTCCATGAGTCAGCCTCCTGTGTCCACATACCCGTCTCCATCTCCACTTTCAGTCAAGGGAACACCACATCCCGAGCAGGGGGATGCCGTCTACATACCACATCACCCCGTTCCACACATGCCATCACCAAAGTCCTCCACCACTAGCCACGCACTCTTGCCTACGCAACCTCCACTTCCGTCTCCACAACCTTCTCCACCATTACATATCCCTCGTCATCCACCTTGCCCGAAGTAGGCTCCTCGCCTTCCATTGCCAGAGTGTTTCACCGATATATTTTGGGCTTTGATGGCCACTCACACGTTGCCGCTCTCTCCGGCTGTGCCTTGCCGACCCGCGGTCGGGGATATGCTCCAGTTCTGTTATTTCCACCGCCAGCAGGGGCATTTGGTTGAGGATTGCCCCGAGTTCCGTGATTATGTTTATGATCTGGAAGCTAAGAAAA
The DNA here is from genome assembly GCA_022559845.1 of Amorphophallus konjac. NCBI lineage: Eukaryota > Viridiplantae > Streptophyta > Magnoliopsida > Alismatales > Araceae > Amorphophallus > Amorphophallus konjac. Next base: position 307,733,329 of record CM040126.1, read on the forward strand.
GGATTGATTGGGCCGTATTCACAAAGTCATTTTACATCTTCGCAGCCAACAACAGCAGCAAGAAGTGCCACCCGGGCAGCCGTCTCCGTTACTTCAAGGCCAGGGGCACCCCTGTGATTCCTCGTCTAGTGCTGCACTCGCTCCGTCACCTACTCCGTTACCTCCGCCATCTCCTACCCCGGCTCCATCGTTGCCACAAACCCAACCCTCTGCTCATGCTAGTGCCTCCCCTTCTTCTCCCACCGCCACTACCGCCGCTTCCATTCCCAACACCGCTCGACACGTTGTGTCGACACATCGACGGTGGACACCACAACCTCCCTCTTCACCCTCTCCACCTCCACGTCCACTACCCCCATCACCTTCATCACTATCCTCACCATCTCCATTGACATCACCATCATCTCCGTCTCCACCACCAGTGCTTCCATCACCACCTCCATCTCCACCCTTGCCTCCATCTCTGCCATCACCTTTGCCCGAGCCTGAGCAAGCCACACATTTGCCTTTACCTTTACCCTTAGCCACGCTTTCACCTTCGCCTTTGTCGCCACCTGAGCCTATCATCGCCACATCGCCTGCGCCTTCACTTTCCATCACCACTCCCGTTGGAGCCTCCATGCCTTCCAAACCTTCGCACGTACCACCCAAACATATTCCCTTTACTTCTCCAACCACTTCCACCCCACGGAGTGGGTGTGCGTTACCTATGGTGCCCCTTGGGTCTAATCCCCAGGGAGACAATAAGCCAAGTCGAGATGATTCAGTGCTGTCCGTGCATTTCAAGATTCAGATTTTATCTGTGAGATGCCGATCTGTGTCCTGGTCCTTGGCTATTTTGGGGATGATGCGTCTCTACTTTCAAAGATGACAGTTGCTAAGAAGAGTTCCCTTGAGTTGATGCCAGTTTCTTCCCGAGCAAGGCCTGTGGAAATCTCTTTGCTTGCCAGAGAGTTCACCGTTAATGCAATTATTTCTCCTCGCTCTATTGCCATTCAGATGACAGGCCAAGAAGGGTTCTCTACCCGTGTTGTGCTAACGCATACGGTCGCCAAGCAGATTATGGATTCTATGTTCAAGGGGCAATTGGCCGTATCTTCTACACTTTCCAAGGATATTATGCACTTGTTATGCAATCTTCCTCTGTTTATTAGCAAACCGGCCATGTCAACGCCGTGTATTACTCTCCCTCAGCTTCACCCGTCTCTTTTATCAAGGGAGTTGTGCTTCAAGGCTGAGTTCCGAGTGGAGTTGTCGAATCTCATGCTTCTAGTGCCGAGAGACAAAACCCCGTGGGTTTGTGATATTCATCACTCTGAAGGGTTACTTGTCCAAGAATGCCCACTTACTGTTGTTAGCACGGGGTGTCTAGGGGTAATTTCCCTAGCAAAGCTGTATGTTCATAGCCGGGCCAGGCCATCTGCTAGATGGGCTCGCTATTTGAGAAGATATTGTAAGGCAAGGTGCCCAAAGATTCGAGCCCGCGCCAGGCGAGTCCATGTTCAAGAAGTATCAGCTAAGAAGAGGTGGCGACGCAAACTCAATGGCCGTCGGTTGTGCATTCAGGGGTCCACCTCTTCCTCCCTTTCTTTTCATTCATCCTTCCTTCTACTCAGTTCCCACCCTTGGGTGGTGTATCTTCCTCCATCTGATCCTATCTCCATCATTTTCTCCTCCTTCCGTAGGTCAGTGCGTCCCCATTCCTCTCCCTTTTCTCTGGATCCTCCAGATTTTCCCTCCTCTCATAATTCTAGGCCTCGGCCTATGTCTTTTCATCCCGATCTCGGGACATCTCCCAGTTCTTCTCCTCGAGTATCTCTGGGTTCTGTCTCTAGTTCTCTTTCCCCGACCCTATCGGGTGTCTCTTATTCTCCTTCTCTGACCTTGTCGGATGATTCTCGTCCCTCTTCTCCGACCACGTCGGATGATTCTTCTTCTCATCTTTCTACCCATTCATCCTCACCCTTTCAGGGTCATTGCCCTTTTTCACGCTGTTTTCAAGGATTTAGTCCGCCTTGATCTCAGCTAATCTGGTTTATTCTGTATCTGGTTCCTTGTTATCAGGGCCTCAGTGCCTTGACGAGGGAGTTCTAGCCCTCGTCTCTCTTCCTTTTTTATCCCTTATTCATCCAGTATGATGTCTGCCACTCCTCTGTGTCGAGGAATCTTTCAATCCTTTGCTCTCCTTTCATCCTTTATCCTGACAAGCAAGAAATACAAAGCTACTCGCGCTCCTTGAAGCTCGATGATCGAGATTACTTCAGGATGTCGGTTTCCACGCCATGGATTTACAAAGGTATCTTTATTTTAAGCAAAGAAACATGCTTTCATTTCCATTATTTCTATTATTTCTGCACATGGTTATAATGTTATTCCTCAACATGGTTAAGTGGCTTTTAGAAATTTGCTTAGTTCATTTAGAATGAGTTCGCTTCTGCAGCATCCTTAGGCCAGTGATAGCTCCGCGCTGGGAGTCTAGTTCTTTCCCCGATCGTTGAGGGTTACCTTTAAGCATGGGTTTTTCACACACTTCACGGTGAGCCATAGCCGATCCCTCTGAGCAACACCGTTGCTGCTTTGGCCATACTTTGGGTATGCACAAAGGTCATTTTATCTTCTCTGCTCGGCCAAGTGCAGGCGCAAGAGATTGATGGATAAGATGACCAAGCTAGGCACTCCCTAATACGAGAGAGGTCTCAAATAGGGGTAGTCTTGACTCTCAAAAATGAGCTTTCATGCTATATCTAGCCAATATGGGCTATCAAAATAAGAATGAATAAATATGTAAAATTATGAATCAAAGGCATGGCAAGAGTGGCAGTATAGTTCCCTACGGGACGTCATGAGCCCGGTCGCATGCATGCCTGATAAATAAGGGTCTCAAAATCAAAGACACAAATCCCCGGCGCAACAGACCTACTCTTTGAGGGGTAGTACCCTGGAAGGAAGTCGAATCTTGATATCTCCCATCCTGCATAAAGCTTGTCTCTAATTTTTCTTCTATTTCTCCCTCTTAGGCTGGGTTGTATCCTGGGTATGGCCTTAGTAGGGGCACCGTTCTTTAGAGGCAGTTGGTTGTGGTAAGTCACCCTCACATGCACGCCCTGCTCAAGGGAAGTCTATAATGAGATGGGAGGGACGGCGATCCCTGGCCAGTAGTTCGAGCCTATCTTGGGGTGCTGCGGATTGATATTTTCAAAAATCCAAAAAATGAGATATTGTCAAAACTCTAAAAAAATGAGATATTGTCAAAAAAAATGAGATATTGTCAAAAATCTAAAAAATTGAGATATTGTTCAAAAATCCAAAAAATGAAATATTGTTCAAAAAAAATCAAATATTTTCAAAATCTAAAAAATCAAGAAAATTTAAAAATTTAAAAATATTTATCTTTCTATCTATTTGTTTTGAGAACATATACGTAATCTGTTTGCTAAGTGTGCAGGTTGCAGGTACTCAAGCTTTCCTTGCTCCATATTTTGTGCTCTGTCTCCTGTCCACATCTTCTGATCTGTTCTCTTCTTCAATCATATCTCTCGATCTATTCTGAAGCTTGTGTCCTTCTCAACTTTTGTTTGTAATGATTATATCTATGAGAGGGCTTTTACCTCACGATTATGAACCTGGCGGTTCTGCTTCATTCTGATCTTGGGTTTTGATTGAAGGGCGTATTTGTTTATGTCCCTTGTCCTGCCGTGTCCTTGTCTCGCCGTGTCTATGTCCCATCGTGTTGTCTTACACATGTTATTTCGTTCTTCACCACGTGTTATTAGTTATCTTGCATATGTTGTTAGTCGTCCTTTTATATCTCGTGTGTTATCCCAACCGTGTGGTCATCCCTCATTTTCTTGTCCCAACCATGTGTTGTCTCACTGCATTGTTATCTTGTCCCCCATGTTCACTTTGCATACGTGTGATTTGTTCATGCCATTGCATATGTGCTTGTTCGTCTTGTTGTGCTTGTTCCATTCATTTGATCGTTATGTTTTGTTATGTTGTCGGTCATTCAGTTGAGCGTTATCTTATCGTCGTTATGTTCATGCTTGTTTATCATGGTTATTCATGTTGTTGTTGTCTTATTTGAAAATCCATAAAAATCATAAAATATAAAAAAAATTAAAAAAAAAGATGCCGCTTCGCTTGGCAGGTAAGTCAGGTATGGCTCTCTATCCCTTCTCATTGTTGCATTACTATATGGTATCTACCTTATTATAGCCTCTCAAGGACCGGCTGGTTGCCCGTGTGTTCTGCGATCTGATGTTCCCCTTTAACAAAAACGATGACGATCTAGGAGCATACGGTTAATCGTTGGATAGGCCGCTCGGTTGAGTCGGGTGGGGGACGATAGACTCTGTCTCGCACGCCGTGGTTGCAAGAAGACTCTTGACCCCATCTTACTCAGTCTAGCAATATTATCCTTGAGTACTTCCTATTTTATCTTTCTTTGCATTCGTTTTAATGATTTCTTTATTTTTAGCCCAGCATGCATCATGTCATTTTGAGCATTCATGTCTCGTGATCTGTTCAAGGATTTCTCCTCAGTAAATGGTTAATTGCACCTCAGTTCTCTTGGATAAGAGATTTTTCATTCCACTCTGAATTCAAACAATTTCTCTGATCTTGCCGCTTGGTTTGGTTGGCCAGCGTGATTCCTGTCTGGATTTTATCTCAGTCTTATTCTCCTTTCCAGCTCTTATGCTGTGTTCCTTCCGACCCACTCATTCTCTGTGGATTGTGTCCCCGATGAGGCTGGTCGTGTTTCCTTTCCTTTCTTAGTTAGTTCTCCAGACATGTCTCATCCTTGTCAATAATTTCAGGTGGTTAGTTCGTTGTTTTCGGGAGAATTCCTATCGCTTGTTGGTTGTGACGGGTGTCTTTTTACCTTGATGCCCACTTATCAGTTCTCTCCGTTTCATGTCCACTTCATCTCCATTTCATGCCGCTATCACTTTCGCTCCATCTCCTTTCCATTTCGCCTCCGCGCCGCTTTCGCTCGTTCCCTTGTAAAGCGGACATCAAGGAGGGGCATCTGTTGACACCCGTTTTAGCCCACAAGTTGAGTTATTTCTCTTATTCATCATTTTGATGTCCCGAATTACCCATTATTTTGGGAACTTCCTTGGATGGATTTTGAGCCCATTTTTTGCCATTTCATATCCTTTGAGTCTTGGAGATCATGATTTCCTAAAGTCCTGGAGCTTATCTTATCAAATTCCGACTTCCAAGTTAACTTACGGCCCATTTAGGTCGGCTTCCTTCAAGCATTCGGCTCTCTCTCACTGCACAGTCCTAAAAGTGAGTCTTTTTCACCCTCTTCCAATCCTCTATTCAAAAAGTTGTCTTCATCAAAGTTGCTTCTTCTACGCCGTCGGCTAGTTCTGCCCCGATTGTGAGCTATTCGCTTTTTTCTGGCGTGCTATGCTGTTCACCTATTTTCTAGAATTTTCCTCTATGTTCTAACCCCATTTTCTCCCTCTTCTAATAAATTTCTCAAATTTCTTTCTTCATGAAAGTTGTTCCTCTCTCAGTTATCTACAATTTCTTCTTCTACCACTTTCGCTAGTTCTGCCCCGTTTGAGAGATACGCTTCAATTTCTAAAGTCATGCGCAATCTTTCCAGAATTTTTCCTCCATCCATGTGACGGCCCTACATAGGTGCGTTAGAGCAGTGTGACGGTCCTACGATAGACCGTCACACCAAAACATGCTCGAAATGACCCTGTTCAACCCCTAGAGCGTGGCGGTCCTACCCTAGACCGTTAGAGCCATGTGACGGTCTAGTATAGGTGCGTTACACCGAAACTTATCCGAAATCATCCCGTTCGACCCCTAGAGTGTGACGGACCTACCCTAGGCCGTTACATAACTCTGACGGTCCTACGATAGACCGTTACACACACCAGAGAGTCCAATTCGTGCTGGACTCTGGCCCGAAAACTGTGCAACGGACCTATCTTGCAGAGCCCATAACTTCTTTAATTCTTATCCAAATTGATCCATGTTTTTTCCTACTTCTAGCCCTTTGTATTATCTTAAATTTGGTTCATAGAAATCAAATTTTCATTGGCTATATCTCTCGGGATCTGGGTCACAAAATTATGATTTAAGCGTCCTGGTTCAACTAAAACTCTGCAGATAAAGCTCCAGGGCTACCTTCCAAGAGCCATATCTTCTAGAATCCTCCTCCGAATTGATCCCCGTTTGTTCCTATCTCTTGTCCTTAGTATTATCTCGAGTTTGATCTAGAGAACTCGATTTATATTGGACTCTATCTCTGAGAATTATGATAAGAAAATGAGGCTTTCTTACAAAACTCTATAAAAACTACCTAGTTCGCAGTTGCAAAGGGGGGCTCTTTCCGGACGTGGGGCGAAGCCATGCTGCAACTCCAACTCACAACTTTGACCTTGGCTTGAAGAGGGAAGTATTAGCTTTCAATTCCATCCTTTTGGACTTGATTTCATGGTCTACACTCTTAGTTCTAGTCTCCTCAAAATCATAAATCATCACAGTTTTCTGCACTTTCTGCTACACATGCATTTTTCTCCGTTTTGCATCATCGTTTTGTCCCTATTCTCTCAATCAAATCTCATGATTTCAAATCTCATGCATGCACAACACACCCATCTATCTTTTCCACCCTTCCATAGGGGTCAAAAACCTCCCCCCGGTGCGTTCTCCCCCTTTTATTCATGCTATTTTATCACTTTGGGTAGATTTCTACACTTCATGTTCTAATGGGTTTTTGCCTTTGTGTTTCATCTTTGTTTTGCAGGAGAGCATAAATACAACGTGAGACCCTCTTCATCTAACCAGCTGGAAGGAGAGGAGGTCGATCCCACACCATTCCCCGCATCCCGTTCTTAAGCGCGATAAAGTCTTCATCCCTTTCCGAGGTACACGGCGCCGTTGCACTCCTTTCTTCATCCTTGCGGCGTTGTTAATCCTTGGTGGCGATCATGTTTAGTATTTCTATCCTTTCATTCCCCTTGTCTTTGATTCACATGTTTATGCATGTATGTATTTAAAGGGGGCGGGATAGGAATCTAATTAAAAAACAAATCAACACAGAGGTGTTACAAGATGTTCAGGATGCATCCAACTATGTTTACAAGATTGACTTACATCTTGGTAGGCCGTGGTTTATTAAAGGATTCAAGATATGTATCTGCTGTTGAACAGTTGGCTATGTTCTTATATGCCACTGGTCATGGGGTGTCTAGTGGTGCCTTATGTGAGCACTTTCAACATTCTTCTCAAACAATCAGTACATATGTAAATAAAGTCATCGGTGCCATCTACGAATTGAGGGATGAATATATTGAACTACCCACACCTACACAAGCTCACGAGTGTCATCCCTACATTCGTGGCAAAGAACGCTTCTATCCATATTTTAAGGTGAGATCTTTTGACCTACTCATTCATCCCCAGTACATTGGTACCTTGAACTTACTAACACAAATTTTTTTTGTAGGATGCCATTGGTGCCATAGACGGCACACACATTCCTGCAAATGTACCAATTTCAGAGCATGACCGGTTCCGCAACCGTAAGCAATGCATTACACAAAATGTAATGGCGGCTGTATCATTTGATATGCTTTTCCAGTATGTGTGTGCTGGTTGGGAAGGATCGGCTGCTGACATGAGGGTGCTAAAGTGGGCTTTAGATGAAGGGGGTTTCTCTGTACCGCCAGGGAAGTATTATTTAGTGGATTCTGGATATGGAAATTCTTCATCTTTCTTGGCACCGTATAGGGGGGTGAATTATCATCTGGCACAATTCCATGGTCGTGCGAATGTGCCTTAAGAAAATAAGAAGGAAAAAATCAATCATCGTCATGCGCAATTGAGAAACATGGTGGAGCGCACATTTGGGGTATTGAAGATGTGTTTTCATACTTTGCGTGAGGGAAACATGTACCCTTGGCCGACACAAATCAAGATAGTCCTTGCATGTTGTGTGGTGCAGAACTTCATACGTCGTGAACAAGGGTATGATTGGTACTTCAATCAGGTTGGTGACGAAGATGTGCAAGGGGATGATATTGATGATCAGGAAGTTCCCACTGTATCCTCCATCGGCCAGCAACAGGTTGCTGCAGGAGAGCGCCTTAGGAATGTCATTGCTGATATGCTTTGGGGGTCGGCATGAGATTTAGTATGTAGGATGACTTTACTTTCCGCCAACCTGTACATTGGGAACATTTACTTTAGTTATGTTATTTCTTGCTTTGTACTTGAACAATTTATATCTAAAATGTAGTTGTTTATCTAGTAGGTTTTGCATGGTGCATTATAGTGGAGGATGTTTAATTAGTATTTGACTTTCATTTACATTGCAACCGTTCTTTGTGTAACCTTTTTTTGCAGGCCAAACCCTCCCAACCCTAGCTTCTCATGCAGTTGGGTAGTTGGATGGGAAGAGGGCTTAAAGGGCAATGATGAGTAAATAATGCAATGAAAATGACATTGTCTAGGTGGGTGATTGATTACGTCAGCAACACAGTGAATAACCTTCACAGCTGTGGAGGTTCCTCGGAGCACATATGTTGTGATAGGTTTGAATTGTGAGGGCTGACTTGTCTCTCAACCCCTTGCAATGCTATGACATTTTATGGTAGAAGGAGCAGGTAGAGGGCGTGAAGGGCAATGATCATAATTCTTGTGATGGAAAAGGCATTGTCTTGGTGGGTGATTGGTAATGTCAGCAACACAGTGAATAACTTCACACAGCTGTGGAGGTTCCTCAGAGCACATATGCTATGATAGGTTTAAATTGTGAGGGCTGACCTGTCTCTCAACCCCTTGTAATGCTATGACTGTCCAAGTCCGAGCCTTCTCCATGTCTCTAAACCCCATGTAATGATGTGACTGTTCATATTAGTCTAAGCCCTCTTGCGTCTTTACTTTTCGCAAAACATCCTTTACTCAGCCCTATTCTTCAATTCTGTGATCAGTTGACAGTGGAATAATGGAGCACTCCTAATTTCTGCCAGAGTAATGTCCACTTACAGTGACAGTTACAGTTAAAACTACAGTTTCTGTGTTCTTGACATTCCCTCACATCTACAATGGCCAGTTACAGTTATTGTGGGTCTTGCAGAGCAAATGTGGAAAATGTTGATGTTAATCTATCTTGGCATTTATTCATATTGTAATCTGGCTTACTGCTACATCAAGGGTATGCAGCAACAAGGCATTCTACTTGACTTAGATGTGGAAGAGGACTTGAATACCTACGTATGTGCAATTAAGGACTTCCTTCAAATAGATAAAGACTGTGAGAACTTGAATGAGAAGAAATCTTGAATATTTTCTGATGTAAGGACCCTGATATGCTACGAAAACTTATGGTTATGTTATATTTCAGTTGTTACTCCTTCCATACCTTCTGCATTTGTAATGTGCTTGTTTCTGAAGGTGCAAGTGGTTCAGGGTGCAGGTGGTACATGGATCAGGTGTCACAATGCCACAGATCTAATATGTTACATTTTTTATATTGGTACCAATTGCCAGGCAGGGAGCCATTACAGTTTTCTGTTACTTTCCTCAATATGCATGTTGTTTACAGTTTCATTCAGTCCCAATCTACTTGTATTTTGTGAACATGTTTAATCAATCCTTTTCACATGCTTTGACCCTCTGTACATGGCTGGATACCCAGAACATTAGATAATGCAATCTATAGCCTGGAGATGAAATTGGCAACAGCAAGATCTTCACAAATTGTTCTTCGACATTGGTAATTTTCCTTTCATTTTGTTTGCTTAGACTAAAGCGACTCTTGCTGTGCCTGTATAACCTCCCTAAGTTGCATGTTAGTATATCTTCCTGTTGCAATGGTAAAGTAATAACTGCAAACAACACTCCAAGCTGTTTGTGCTCAAATTGGATGGGAACTTAAACATTTCATGGTATTGTTATTATCTCCCTTGTCATTGCTTGGTTTGGCTCATAACATATAATTCCAGGGCTTCAGATATTTGTTTCATGTATGTATGTACATTTGTTTCATAACATTATCATAGCAACTAATACATGGTTACATTTAATTGGCTACAATTTTGGGATGTTACAGGCTTAGATAATGCAAGTATTTGGGCTCTGGGTTGTGGACAAGGCTGGCTGGGTAAAATTACTTGTTCTCACTAAATCTATTACGTGGGGTGAGTAATTTTTTTTAAGCTTTCAAGCAAGCTTTATTAAGCACCCATTTAATAATGTTGTTGGCTATGTTGTTCTCAATATTACTCTGTCAGATCTCTGCATGTTTCTGGTGAGTAAATGGCCATTTCTTTTGTTGTGGGCATGATGATTTAAATGGACATTCCAAAATCTCTGCACTCTTTCTCCAAACTGTAACATGATTTTTGTGGAGGCTGAGGCCGCCATTTCATATATCAGGTGCTTGGAACTCTAGTATGGAGCTTTGTGTTTTTAATTTATCATGGTTGCGCTCTTTCCCCCATGTTAGTAATTCCAGGTTGAGGGCCACATGAGAGGTAAGACACGATATTGGTTTAGCGTCTGACATTGGGGAATTTCTGATTTCCACTGCCCTCTCCAACTTTGGTTGTAATCAGGTATGAAAAATGCAACTTCTTATTGCATCGAGGCATATTACGTATAGAAATGGGTGTCTATAATTGTTGCGCTTTTAATTTGTTCTGATTACTTGAATTCCGATCCCACATAATCCAAGATTTTCTATTGTGGTTATATGGTACACCCGACGGGTTGCAAATGAAGCACAGATCTGATCACTCCGTACAGTTGTTTGTGCCTCTGGATGTAGAAGAGGGAATCCAAAGATGCCTTGTCCTGGCCCATGCAAGAAGCTCCAGTTGTCAGTGATGTCTCATCCTGCGTCGTCCTCCTCTCATCTATTCCCGACAAGTTCCTCGGCTCGAAGCCCATCGGTTTCTACTCCAAAGGTGGTCGCCTCGAGATGGGGTGCGACAAAGAGATTATACAATCTTGTGTATTCAAGTACTGCAACGTAGGGTCTGTAAAATATGGTGCACAATGAAATGGCCTGATATTTTTATTTTATGTATATGTAATTGTGACAGTGGATTCAGCATTTGCTTGTGTAAATTTATGTCTCAATTTTAATGCAATGACTTGTTGATTATCAAAATGTTGAGTTTATGCACATTTGTTTGTTGATTGGAGATGGAAAAAATATTAATTTTTGTGCTAGAGTGGATTTATGTGTTGAGAATGCAGTATTTTGAATGTTTATAGGCAGAAAAAGAGATTCAAGTTTCATGTAATTTTGCGTCAAACGAGAAAAAATTTTTATATGTAGTGTTGTTGGGTTATGTTAAATCGTATCCGCGTTCGAGTTCAATTCCGATTTAGCCACACAAGCAATGGCCTGAGTTTTATTTGAGTTGAGTTGTATAGGCATATAAATCCCTCTTAACCCATCTACAATTATTAGGAATTCTTGTCAAAGTAGATGGAACAAGGGAGGTTATTCTATGGGTAACCTGGGTTATGGTACATTCTTATCAAAGCAAACATAGCTTTTCTTTGGAATAAGTAAACACTGGTTAGATATTCTCCGTAACTTATTCCGCTATCAAAGAGGGCCTTAGGGTTTCTCCCATCTATTGGGTGTGTATTTGAAGGGTTTTGCAAGGGGTTTTGTTGTCATTTGTTTAGCTATATTGTGCTACATATAACCTTGTGACTCCTACAAGAAAGACATCCTACAGAGTTAACTAGTTATATTCTTTTTGCAGAGAGAAGGAAGGAGTGTGGCCACAAGGTGGAGAGGAGAGGGCTTTAATAGATTCATCTATTCTTGGTGGTTGCAGGAGCGATTGGAGCTTGGATTTGAAGGAACCTATCTTACATCTTCAAGAAGAAGGACCGGCTGCTCCGACATCCTACGGCTTTGACTTCCTCCAACCTACGCTTCAAGAAACATCTTCTTATGGCCATTGGAAATCGAAGGGGAAACATTCTATATCTGTCACCCTTTTGTTTGAGTTTGTTTTCTTGATCTATATCCTACTGTGAGCATTTATTGATAATCTTTGTATATTTATGAACCACAGAATATCTGTGTGTGTGTATGGAGTTGTGTCTCCGTGTAGGATTTGTGTGCTGGGTGTGTGCTACCGTGGCAGCGTGTTGGGGCTAGGCCCCGTGTGTTGATTTGTTGCAGACGCAGTGTGTGTGGTGTTGGGGCTCGTCCCCGTCTTGCTACGGTTCATAGCGTGGTAGTGAAGCCTCACCGGGTTCGGTGAGGGGTGGACGTAGGGAGCCCGTCGTGGCCCCGAACCACCTAAAAATCTTTGTGTTCTTTGTGGCATGCCTGTGTGTTTGTCCATTTCTTCTATCTCCATTCACAGGTCAACTTGTAGATTTTTATTCACTGCACCACTACACCTTGCTACTATGCTATTCGTGTTTAGTTTACGCTTAATCGTTTAGTGCATAGATTGTTTGAGTGAGATCGGAAAGACTGAGTGAACCTAAATCTCACTTTAGTTCTGATTGGGCGAATTAACGTAGTTAACCTTGTTTTCGCTATTTTTGGTGGGAGTTGTTTTTAAAGCACTTCATCTGGGCAAGGGGACAATTCAACCCCCCTTCTTGTTTGCCATCTAGTCTGGGCCAACAATTTGTATCAGAGCCCAGTCCTTAATTTTTATTCAGCGGACCTCACGGTCTAGGAAAAAAGATATATTCATGATGGCTAGCGTGCATTCAGTTCCTGTCTTTGATGGTTTTGATTATGCTTCATGGCTTGGAAAATTTTGTGTTTGGATATCTGGTATTGATCTGAAGCTTATGAGATTAATCACTCATGGTCCTCACGTTCTACCCAAAAATGAGTTAAGATGGAATGATGAACATAAGAGAATGAATTCTGATAACATGTTTGTTTTGAATGCTCTTAAGGTTGCCTTGGACTCTAATCAATTTTCATTTTTTCTCTTATAGGTCAGCAAAAGAAATTTGGGATGAGCTAATCGAAGCTCAAAAAGAAAATAGTGTTGATGAGTGCCTCGCGGCAAACAACGGCGATGAACGTCAAAGCTAGGAAAGTTCTAAGGTAAACTCTGACTCTGATAAAGAAGATGAGCTGAGTTATGATGAATTGATGGATGCTTATGATGAGTTGTGTGATAGATATAAAACAATGACATCTGAAAATAGAAAATTGAAAAAGAAACTTGATGATTCTTCTCATGTTAACTCTTCATGTGCTAAATGTTTCGAAATTGAAAATACTTGTGTTGATAATTCCTCTTGTGAAAAATGCATTGAGCTTGAAAAACTAGTTGAGTCTCACGTGTTTGAGGTTGATAGCTACAAAGAAACCATTTCATGTTTGATATATGAAAATGAGACTTTAATGACTAAAATTTCCCAGCTTGAAAATATTGAAAAGGAATTAAGAGGTAAATTGAGTTGTTTGGATAGTGATCAAATAATGCTTAATGAACTTATTCAGAATGAAAAGCTAGCTGAAGAGATTGAGAAATTGAATGATCAGAACAGTTTACTGCTTGATAAACTCAATACATTTGAGAAAAGAAAATGTGTGTTTGTCAATGATTGTGACAAATTGCATGCTCTTGAACAAGAAATTGAAAGTCACAAGAGTGTTAATTTCTTGTTAAATGAAAAAATTACTTCATGTGAAGAAGAGCTTGCTAATTGTGAATTGCACATTTCATCGTTGGAAAATGAAATCAAAATTTTGAATGAGTCCCTGTCCGTGCATGATAAAGGAAATCAAAAATTGAAAAATGTTGTTGACTATTCTTGTGTGCATGAAAAACTTCCATCTATCCAATATGATCATGTCTCAAGAAAGAGAATGAATGTTTCATATTTTTAGTTTGAGAAATATGGCCATGAAATGTATGACTATTTCTTGATGAAATTTGATGATGATGAAGCATTAAAGTCAAGAATAAAAAATGTTGATGGTCCCAAAAGTCATGAAAAATTCATAGAGAAGAACCACAACATTCATTGCTACTACTGTGGGCTACATGGTCATGTGTTTGAAAATTATTTCACAAAGAAAGATGATGATGAATGGTATGTCAAAAAGAATTTTTCATGTTATTATTGTGGTGAACTTGGACAGATGATGAATACTTTTTCTTTAATGAAAAATGATGAAGAATGGTCCATGAACAGAAAATCTTCTTATTGCTTTTATTGTGACAAGAATGGTCATTCAATGGATGACTGTGCCACAATGAGATATGATGATGATTGGTGTTCTAGGAAATATAAGAATATATTTGCTCATGCTAGAACTAACCCATCGGGGCCCAAGATGGCTTGGGTACCCAAAACTTCGAAATGAGAAATCTATTTTGCAGAGGGCGTCTTGAGGCCAAGGAATGTTGATAAATAAAGGTTTCTCAAGGCGAGAAAGAAAATGGTTTGGATTTGAACTTTATTCTGCTTAGGTTTTCCTTGAAAAATTTGTAAAGGTAAAAATTATGTTTGGAGGAAAGTGTTTGCAATTAAACAGTTGCAATTCTGCTTCACTGATTTTGGCATCTTCTGGAACGTTGAGATTTTGTGATTGTGATGATTAGATGATTTGAACACTCTTCTCAACACATCTTGTGGAATACGTCAAGTTTTAAATGATTTACACTACATATAAAGCCTTTCACCTTTTTCTCATATTCTGCAAATAACAATTCAGATTTTGAATGCTTGAGTTTGAACATAGAATTCTTCACACTTTCAATCATGTTATTGTAAATAGTAGTTCACATGTGCATACATAGGTTGCATACTTACTTTCATGCTTATATCATGCATATTCTTGCATACTTGTAAATAGGAATAATTTTCAATCATCTTCTTATTTACATGCATACGTTTACACATACTTGACATACATGTGTACTTGAATTCCATGATTATCCAGTATATCAAATGGCGATTGTAGAAGGTTGGATTATGTCCAACTTGGAAGCTTTCTTCATGCGTGAGCAGAGTCTTCGGACCTCCACCTTCACCACGTACCGGAAATCACTTTGCTTGAACATATCGCAATATCCTTGCTTGATTGTTTGTATATATATTTTATGCAACCTTTTCTTGAAAATCTTCTAAGACCTCACCTCCTTGTTATATAAAACACAGTGTTCTTGATCTTTTGTGAACCATGACATATACAAAGGAGGAGGATTTACTTCTAACTGTGCATACATTTAGGGGGAGTCATAACTATGTCTAGGCAAATTCACTTTCTACATACAAAGTAATTACCCATACCTTATTTAAAAAATGATGCATATGACTTTGATTGATAAGGATTTCAGAAATTCCTTTTAACACTTCAAGGGAAATAAATTTCTACATGGAAATTAAGAGAATCGTGAGGAAAAAACTACCTACCCCGCCAGCTTCAATAAGTGGAATGTCTAACTAAGTAGCCGGGAATCTCCACTGAAATAAATGAGGAAACTCGTGTCGAAAGGTGAAACAAAAATCCACATTGTGTGATGAATCCTAGTAGCCGAGAAACGCCATTGAGACATATGAGGTGACTCACGTCGAACGGTGAAATCCAATAAAAGAAAAGCAACAAAAAGGGGTTGTGCGAAGCTATCAAAAGTCAAGGATCAAAATGGAAGTGTAGGAAAGAAATAACCCTCTAGTGTTTTCTAGAAATTCTGTTCATATCCATATACTTCTGAAGTTCATTGCTCATTTACACAAATTTTAACTTTGGGTATTATTGTGATGACTGTATATCTTTAATTTGTTCTTATCATGGTTTACGCAATACCTTTAGCATATGCATACACTACCTTTTTTGATTATGCTTCATGTGCCACAACTTGATTGAATCAACTATTCACTCTTTATCCTTTTTACCCCATTGAGGGGGAGCTATAGCTTACTACATGCTTGCCACATGCATGAATGCTTGCTTGCTTGTATGCTTGCCTGCATACCTAATTTCATACTACAACTCGCATAGATGCACCTTTAGGTTATACATGTAAATAACAGATTAAATAATCCCATTGTCAGTCGGTTTTTGTTCATGATAATAGGGGGAGAATAATGTGCTCTTTAGCATAACAATTTGCATATAATTTAGTTTCTTTATACTCCGTGTGCATAGTTTGGTCATACATTTGCATATAATTCACAAATCGAGCATTTGAACATATTTCAAACTGTTTGCACATTACTCATAAATTTCCAAATTCTTGCTTGATGTTCATGGTCTACACACCTTCTTTTATGGTAGGTTATTGCTGGGTTCGTGCGCCTTTACTTCATATTTGTCTCTTTTCATTTTTGGTTGTTTCTCTAGACCCCCACTTTTTGATAATGTCAAAGGGGGAGAGAGTTTTGGGTGGCCAAAATATTTTGTCATCATCAAAAAGGGGGAGATTGTTGAGTTCGTGTCACTCCCTCTTTGTCTTTGATAGTGGTTTTGATGATAACAAAATATTGTGTGCATTGGGTGTGTGTAGAGTGACACTTGTGTGTACAAGTGTTGTGGTAAATAAAATGAGCTCATCTGTTGATTGTCTTGTTTTGCAGGTCAGAAATGCATGGTGGATATCATGAATGAGATTCATGCATAGTATGCATGACACTTTGGAGCTTACATGTCTTACATGTGAAATCTGTGTTTAATAGTGGGTCTTCAATGGATTGCTGGATGGAATTTCATATATATAGTTCATGATTGCTTGGCTTTGTGTATATGCATAGCCATTTCATTTTCAAGTTCTTGTTGAGTAGTCTATCATATTCCTTGGACCCATGATGCTTAAGGTAGTAATCATCCACTCTTCAGATATGACAGGTGAGGTGTCGACCCCTAGGGTCGACCCTTCCTAGGCCATGGGTTGTCTGCACAATAGACAGTCCAGGCAATGAAGAGTGTCGACACAAAGTGTCGACACTTCTGCTAGTGCTTTTGTGTCGACACTTCTGCTGGTGCTGTTTCATGCATGATATTTGCTCAAGTTTGATCATGATGAAATATTGTCATGTGGCATACTCATATTGCTTGGCAAAGTTGGTTTTCGCTTGTCCTTGAAAAATTGGGTTTTCAAGTGTCCTCATGCATTTTGATATTGAGGATTTCATGTAAGTTGTTCAAGCATTTTGATTGTTTAAACTTCTATGCTTTCAGAGGATTAAACCTTTCTATAAGCTCATGTTGATCATGGTGAAACTCGGGACAATGGAATTCTTGTATTCCATTGTGAATGACTAATTTAACCAACTCTTCAAATGGTTCTCTACATGAATTTTACAAAGATCATGCCTGTTTAGCATGTATACATCAACTGTGGTTTGGGATTCATAATGCAGGCTGAAGTTTGGTGTTAGCTGCTCTTTTATCATTCATTTAACTCCTTAACTTGATATTGCTATCTATGGTTCAAGACAAGAAGGATAAAAGTCCAAGTGTTTGCGTTAATGCCAAAGGTAAGTTTGATTTGAGTGAATTAGTTGTGGAAACTAGAAAGTGAAGGATTGAGTTATATATTGCCTTTAATCTGTTGGATCCATGGTAAGAATTCTTGTATGAATGCATTTCAATTTGGCTTGTTACTTGTTGAGGATTGTATGCTTTGACAATGTTTCTTATGCATATAATCCTAGGGGTGTTAATGCTTACATGATACTTAACGCATTCATTGGCATTTGTTGGAATGCGATTTAATGAGACAATACCTTGTTTCAATGCATGGCATTTTGTTTTTAATGCTTTGGTTGATGAAAAATGGGATTTCAATTGAGTTTTATTGTGTTTTTATTTATGTTAGAAAAAGTGTCTACTCACTGAGTCGACACTTAGTTTGTTCTGTTCTATCTACGTTGTTTTATTAGACCAGATAGAAAGTGTCAACTCTAAGAGTCGACACTTTCTGGCCTGTGTGCTATTTTTTGTAGTTGGCAGAACACTCGACAAGAAGTGTCGACTCTAAGAGTTGACACTTTTATCCCGAGTACTATTTTTTTTAAACGGGATAGTGTGGCCAGAAGAAAGTGTCGAGTCCTTGAGTCGACACTTCTTCTGGGTGACCCGAGTCGGGTTTGCCGTTTTGGTTTTGATCTCCCGGTTTCAAGATCCGATTGGCTTAGACTTTTTACCCTAATACCCTTAGGGTTTCTCCCATCTATTGGGTGTGTATTTGAAGGGTTTTGGAAGGGGTTTTGCTATCATTTGTTTAGCTATATGGTGCTACATATAACCTTGTGATTCCAACGAGAAAGGCATCCTGCGGAGTTAACTAGTTCTATTCTTTTTGTAGAGAGAAGGAAGGAGTGCGGCCATAAGGTTGAGAGGAGAGGGCTTTGATAGATTCATCTATTCTTGGTGGTTGCAGGAGCGATTGGAGCTTGGATTTGAAGGAACCTATTTTGGATCTTCAAGAAGAATGACCGGCTACTCCGACATCCTGTGGATTCGACTTCCTCTAACCTACGCTTCAAGAAACATCTTCTTATGGCCATTGGAAATCGAAGGGGAAACATTCTATATCTGTCACCCTTTCGTTTGCGTTTGTTTTCTTGATCTATATCCTACTGTGAGCATTTATTGATAATCTTTGTATATTTCTGAACCTCAGAATATCTGTGTGTGTGTACGGAGCTATGTCTCCGTGTAGGATTTGTGTGCAGGGTGTATGCTGTCGTGGCAGCGTGTTGGGGCCAGGCCCCGTGTGTTTGATTTGCTACAGACGCAGCGTGTGTGGTGTTGGGGCTCGTCCCCGTCTTGCTACGGTTCGTAGCGTGGTAGTGAAGCCTCGCCGGGTTCGGTGAGGGGTGGACGTAGGGAGCCCGTCGTGGTCCCGAACCGCCTAAAAATCTTTGTGTTCTTTGTGGCATGCCTGTGTGTTTGTCCATTTCTTGTATCTCCATTCACAGGTGAACTTGTAGATTTTTATTCACTGCACCACTACATCTTGCTACTGTACTATTCGTGTTTAGTTTACGCTTAATCGTTTAGTGCATAGATTGTTCGAGTGAGATCGTAAAGACTGAGTGAACCTAAATCTCACTTTAGTTCTGATTGGGCGAATTAACGTAGTTATCCTTGTTTCCGCTGTGTTTAGTGGGAGTTATTTTTAAAACACTTCATCTGGGCAAGGGGACAATTCAACCCCCCTTCTTGTCTTCCATCTAGTCTGGGCCAACAAGTTGCATGAAAGCTGCAAGGGCATTTGATTAACCCGAATAGCATCACAACGAACTCATAGTGCCCATATCTACTATGGAATGCGGTCTTATAAATATCTTCCTCTTTAATTCTGAGCTAATGGTAACCCGACCTGAGGTGAATCTTTGAGAAATACTCTGCTCCAGAGATTTGATCAAATAGCTCATCGATATGCGGCAGTGGATATTTATTCTTGATGGTGAGATGATTCAACTACCGGTAGTCGATGCATAACCTGAGAGATCCGTCCGTCTTCCCGACGAATAAGACCGGCGCACCACAAAGGGATGTGCTGGGTCGAATGAAGCCCTTCTCTAATAACTCTTGAAGTTGTTTCATCAATTATTTGAGCTCCGTGGGGGACATCCTATAGGGAGCTATTAAAACATGTGCTGCTCTAGGAATGAGTTCGATAGAGAAGTTTACTTCCCTTTCGGGTGGTAAATCAGGTAATTCGAATGGAAACACATCGGGGAACTCTTTTACTATAGGGATTTCTTCTTGGATGATTTCCTTGGACTCGGTAATGATTACGGAAGCAAGGAAAGCTTCACAACCATGTGAGATGAGTTTGCAGGCCTGAAGAGAAGAGATAAGAATAGGATGCTTCCTATATTTGATGCCAAGAAAAGAAAATCATGGAAGATCCAGTTTATGAAAAGAAATTCTCCTATTGCAACAATTTATATCGGCGTAATGGTCACATAACCAATCTACACCTAGAATGGCATTGTAGCCTTCCATGTCAAGGCATACGAGATTTACGGAAAGATTATGGCCTTCTATAGTCACCTCACTATCCGGTCCATCTCATCGATCTAGTTTTCAGCTTCATCGGGGTTAGAAGAACCCGAGAACCGCAGAGGATTCATACTCCAGAAGTTAAGATGTAAATCACCAGCGCCAGCCCGCATGCCAGCTTGAGCAACGGTTTGAAGGGCCTAGGTAAGACCCGCAACAGTTTGTTGCATAGCTTCCCAGTTTTGCACAATTTGCAGCCATCGTGAGAATGAGATGCTTGAGAAAATAAATAATTAGTTATTTTAATTATAATTTTAGGACGATTTACGTAAAGATAAATTTCTAAATAACTATCTCATCCCGGGCTCTACCCAATTCTCACATGGGTTCAAAAATTTCTTTCCTAATTCATAGGTATGGGTCCTTATACCTTGGAGTTAACATATGACATACATTTTCCTAGGACTTACTTATGCCTAGGCTCTGATACCAACTTAACTGTCACGCCCTGAGATATGCAACAGAATTAAGTCGGGAACGTGAACAGTCGGCAATACGCCTCAAGCTAGCAATATAATCAGAGCGCAATAATACATCCACATAACAAATGAATGCACAAGGTCATATACTCAAAAACTGTCACGTCTCGAGCGCGGAAGGAACCCAGAGTGCGTGACGAGTTTATATCGATCATGTCAATCAGAGCGTTAGTGTATTCGACACAAAGATAGAGTGCGCAAAAGTAAAGATAACCCAATCCTTTATTCAATTGCAACCTTAAGTACTTCTATTAAAAATTCACGTAATGGAAATGCTAAGACTCAATAAAAAAAGTACAATGAGTGACTCAAGAGAATGGAAAGATAAGATTAGTTGACGCTTGGATAGACGGAATAGCTCTAGTCTCTTCACTCTTGACTTTCCCCATCCGATTGAGTTTCATCGTCGGACTTACCTGAAAAATAAGGGAAAACACTAGGTGAGCGAACGCTCAGTAGGGATTATATCTCAAGTGCTAGCTTACTTAAGTAGATTACAAGTGACATGAATGCAATATAGCTATGCATGTTCGCGTAAAACGATAATAGAGAATGTATAACGAATAGAGAATGTATATCAAGAGATAGCAAGTCTTTCAAGAACTAATATCAATGTATATCAATATGATCAAGCACGTATGTTTATCATGTCATGTCAAAAATAGGCTATCATGTTTCAAGCGAGTATGTAACAAATACCCCTTTTCGGGTCACGCAAGTCATGTCATGTCAAGTCGAGTCAAGTACAAGATTTGTGGAATGTCATATAACTAGAACGATAAGTACTTTGGTGCAATGCCACACCATGATCATTATAACTCCCATGGGCACAAGTACTTTCGGGTGCTCCTCCTAGGACTAGATCGGGTCCTTATATGCGCTAGCATTGAATCATGTATTTTTCGACATCCACTATAGTTATAGCCAATATAGAATTCCAACGGAATAAGCTTGTAGGAACTTTAAGGTAGATCATATGAAATAGAATTTCAAGGAGTGAACATGTTGGATAAGGATGATAATAACGGTATAATCACGATCAATGATAAAACAAGGTGGAATCGGCTCCCTAGATGGGTGCCTTGTCATTAAGAATAAACGCTCATATAGATATGGTCGCTCGTTCTTGTACATGATAAGGTAGATAGAATTAGTGTCCACAAGTTTGGCACATAATTCTTAAAGATTATTAATGGCATGGTCCCCCATTCCATTATTTAAAGAGTATTCTCATGACATCTAAATAGCATGTCATGAGGGCCGGTATACCATGTTTCTTTAGAGTGACATGGAAATTATGTAGTGTCATAGGTTTTAATGGTACAACCCGCTCGACTGCCTTGAGGGAATCAAAGGCTAGCGGAGTCTTATGGAGGTCCCAATGACTAACTTATCAGTCCGAAGGAACGGAATGTCCAACGGAGGGCTCATATGTCACCAAGAGTTAATGGGGTAATCGATAAAATATAGTGAAACGTGGGACTATACTCACGGAATGGAATATAGTGCCTAAACAAATAACCAACAGACATTGGGTTACATGAAATCAGAAAAAATAGTAGATTGACGCCTGAGCTTAAGTCTTCATTTTCTGAATTGGCGCCCTTGTCTCGGTCGTCAGTTCAATAAATGACGACTGTTAGCTCAGTCGTTATATCCAAATTCTATATATATTAAAAATCCATAAATATTCTCATATTTTAGGTATTATGTAAATGACGACTTATCTTAAGTCTTTAATTCAGTAAATAATGCCTTAGTCAAGGGCATCATATATAAATCTGACGACATGGTGAATGTCGTTATTTCAATATTCAGGTAAATTCATGAATAATCCAAAATTCATAGGTTATTCACTAATTGGCGCCTGTGTACGGGGGCGTTCATTCAATTGACGACCTAGAAGCAGTCGTTAATTATTTGTCATATGATTGGCACCAGGTAAGTACAATCCTAGACACATGGATTTTGGAGTATGTCTAATCAAGGAACTAAAGACGAGTATTGGTAGAGAAAAATAACAGGAATCTAACAATATAATCATGCATTAAATTAGATGACAGGATTCAAAGTTATTAAATTTTGAACAAGTGTAATTTATTAATTAACTAGCTAATTGACGACTATTTTCACGTCGTTATATCAAAATAACGCCCTAGCTTGGGTCGTTATTTTACTAAAACTTTCAAAAATTCGTCTAGACCTACTGAAAACCTTCTAACAGCCTACATGCATGATTATGATTACCAAAGTACTAGATGGGGCTGGTCCTTGAGAGAACCTACCTTGGGCTTGATTTGGTTGATGAATACGTGAGGAATATATGAAGAGAATAACCACGAACAATACTCTTTTTTCAACAGAGCAACCGATTTAGAAGGAAGAAGATGCAGCAGCTTGCTCCTCTAGCTTCAGCGGCCGAAGGCAACAACAGCAGTAGCAGCAACGGTGAAGAAAGGCAATGGCCTTCAAACCTCCGTGCAGTAAGGAAGAAGAAGGAAAGATGAAGAACTTCATGTTGTTCACGTACACCACGACAGGAGCAGCCTTCGGAGGAAGAAGCAGCTTGTTCTTCTGCTTCTGGCGATAAAAGAAAGGCTAGCAGCAGCAACTCCTTCGTCAACAGGAAAAGAAGGGAGGTTTCTTCACGCTTTGGCTTGTAGGGAGGAATAAATTTGTGGGTTTGACGAAGCTAATAACAGGGAGTTCTAAGGGTGGAATTTATAGGGTTTTGGGAACCCAATGGGTGTTGAATTTGATTGGGAATAGTATTCCCCAGAAAGAGTCCTATTGCTATTAGCATTCAAACTTCCTTCGTATTAATCCTTCCAGATCAACACCACGTCCTACTTCCTGGCCAGAACAAAACACTGCAATCGACTTACTATTTTCTAATTTTCCTGAAATAGCGCCTTAGCCTATGTCGCTATTTCATTAAATAGCGCCCACGCATGGGGCGTTATTTACTATTTTCTTACATTATTTACCATTTTCCTCTCTCTTACCCCTTTTAACTTATGAAAATGACATCCATGATAGAGGCAATATTTATGTAATTGACGCCTTCATGAAGGGTCTTCAATTTATGAAATAGCACTTTAAGAGAGGGTGATATTTAATTTTGGCCCATTTGTTATTTGTTTTAAGTGTAAGGCCCAATAGTTTTTAAATATATATATGCCTATATATATATACAAGGGTTGGGCTTTGATCATTAGTTTTAAAATTTCAATCCTTCAATTTACCAATGTTGCTACACCCTCCCCCACTTAAAAGAATTTGGTCCCCAAATTCAATTTGCATATAAATGTGGAGAGTGCAGGATACATACCTATTTAGAATAGATCTGAGAATCGCTTCCTCATGGACTCCTCAGTTTCCCATGTTGCTTCGTGCTCTGAGCATTTACTCCACTACACCTTTAGCATGGGAATTGTTTTGTTCCTTAGTGTACGAACCTCGCGATCGAGTATCTTCATGGGCTTTTGTTCATATGTGAGATCCTTTTGAATTACCAGGTCAGCATGATTGATGATATGTGACGGATCATGCACCTACTTCTTCAGCATGGATATATGGAATACATTATGAACTTCAGACAATTGAGGAGGTAAAGCGACGCGGTAAGCAACCTCGCCAACTCTTTCTAGTATCACAAAAGGTCCGATAAACCTTGGCATAAGCTTGCCCTGAACACCAAATCTTCTTATTCCACGTCCAGGTGATATCTTGAGAAATATGTGATCTCCGACTTGGAATTCGAGATCTCTTCTTCTTGTGTCAACATAAGTCTTCTGTCTAGACTGAGCCACTTGAAGTCTTTCTCTAATCAACTGAATCTTTTCGGTGGTATCCCTTACCATGTTTAGTCCTAATAGTTATTTCTCGCCAACTTCATCCCAACATAAGGGTGATCGGCAACTCCTTCCGTATAAAGCTTCGAAAGGTGCCATCTGTATGCTTGCCTGGTAACTATTGTTATATACAAACTCGACCAAAGGCAAGTGATCATGCCAGCTTCCACCAAAATCAATGATACAAGCTCTGAGCATATCTTCTACTACCTGATTCTTTCTTTCGGTCTGACCATCCATTTGAGGATGAAAAGTTGTACTAAAGTTAAGTCTAGTCCCCAACCAATGTTGTAGACCCTTCCAAAAGTGAGAAGTAAAGTGAGGGTCTCAGTCAAACACGATTGAGACAGGAACTCCATCTAATCTGACTATTTCCTTAATGTATAAAGCAGCAAGAACATCAACTGACCATCGGCTCTTGATTGGCAAAAAGTGTGCCAACTTGGTCAAACGGTCGATGATGACCCATATTCCATCATGTCCTCCTTTAGATTTAGACAGACCCATAATGAAGTCCATACCGATATCCTCTCACTTCCACTAGGGAATATCTAGAGGATGTAACTTACCGGCAGACTTTTGGAGTTATGCCTTGACTTGTTGGCAAGTGAGACTGCGAGACACAAAGTCCGCTACTTCTCTTTTCATATTGGGCCACCAGAAGGTCCTTTTCAAATCTTGGTACATTTTAGTAGATCCTAGATGAATCGTGTACCTTGATCTGTGAGCTTAATCTAATATTTTCTTCTTCCGTTCTGGACAATCGGGTATACAAGTTCAATTTTTGAATAATAATCTTCCATCTGATGCTAGTTTGAAATCAGATTGTTCTTCTATTTTGCCCTGGATTTCCACTAATAACGGGTCATTATCTTGAAGTTCTTGTATTTCTGAGAGTAGATCTGACTGTATGCTCATATGGGATAGTGTAACACACCTGCTCTCCTTGTCCATACTTATATCAAGCTTAGAGAATTATTCTAGCAATTTCCACTCCTGAATCATACAATTGGCTAATAGTGCTCTCGGCTTTCGACTGAGGGCATCAGCTACAGGATTACCCTTTCCAGGATGATATTGTATTGTAAAGTCGAAGTCCTTGAGATATTATAGCCAACGTCTTTTCCTCATATTCAATTTCTTCTGAGAGAAGAGATACTTGAGACTCTTGTGATCGGAGTATACAGTAAACTGCACTCCGTATAGGTAATGTCTCCATATCTTTAATGCGAACACTACCGCAGCCAATTACAAATCATGCACTGGGTAGTTCTCTTCATGCTTCTTCAATTGACGAGAAGAGTAAGCTATAACTCTTCCTTGTTGCATTAAGACACATCCGAGGCCAATGCCAGATGCATCGATGTATACCTCAAACTTCTCTATTTCATTAGGTAAAGCTAAGACCGGGGCAATAGTTAGGTGATCCTTGAGAGCTTGAAAGCTTCTTTCACATTCCTTACTCCATTTATAACGGATCTCCTTGTGAGTTAGCCTAGTGAGTGGTACGGTGATCTTGGAGAAATCCTTGATGAATCGCCTATAGTAGCCGACAAGACCCAAGAAATTGCGAATCTCACTAGCGTTGGTTGGTCTTTCCCACTTCCTTACAGCTTCAACTTTTGATGGATCTACGAATAGTCCGTCCTTTGAAATCACATGACCTAGGAAAGATACTTCCTCTAGCCAGAATTCACATTTACTGAGCTTTGCATATAGCTGACTCGTCTTCAATATCTGTAATGCAATCCTCAAATACTCCTCATGCTCTTCCTTGGTCTTTGAATAGATAAGTATATCATCAATGAAAACCACCACGAACTGATCTAGATGAGGCCTGAATATACTATTCATCATCTGCATAAAGGCTGCAGGGGCAATTGTTAGTCCAAAAGGTATAACAACAAATTCATAGTGCCCATACTTGCTCCTGAATGCGGTCTTATGAATATCCTCATGTTTGATCCTTAGTTGGTGATCTCTCGACCTGAGATCAATCTTGGAGAAATACTTGGATCCAGATATCTGATCAAATAACTCATTGATTCTCGGTAGTGGATACTTGTTCTTGATAGTAAGGTGGTTCAACTGTCGATAGTCGATGCATAACCTCATGGATCCATCCTTCTTCTTTACAAACAACATAGGTGCTCCCCACGGGGAAGTGCTTGGCCTGATAAATCCCTTCTTTAGAAGCTCTAATAGTTGCTCCTTCAGCTCCTTGAGTTCGGCAGGGGACATCCTATAAGGTGCCTTAGAAACTGGACCAGCACTAGAGATCAAATTGATGGTGAAGGCCACTTCTCTTTGTGGAGGTAATCCAGGTAAATCTTCTGGAAACACGTCCAAAAATTCTTGCACAACAGGGATGTCATCTAGCTTAGTCTCCTTAATGGTGACAAAAGCAAGGAAGGACACACATCCTTTCATTATTAGCTTGCTAGCTTGAAGAGCTGAAATAAGAGGCGACTTGCTCCGACTCTTAGGGCTAGTATAGACCATTTCCGAAAATTCCTTGAAAGTAACCTTACTGTTATGGCAATCAACAGTTGCCTAGTACTTGGATAGCCAATCCGCTCCTAATATGATATGATATTCTTTCAAATCTAGGCATATTAGGTTGATAGGAAAGTTTCTACCTTCGACCAAGACTTCACAGTTTTGGTAATGATGAGTAATATCGGCTTCGCTTCCGAGAGGAGTAGATAAAACTAGATTTATCCATTCCGGTTCCATAGGTAATGAATCAACAAACTTCTTGGAAATAAATGACTGCGATGCACCAGTATCAAATAAGACATACACAGACTTGGAACAAACTTTCAGTGTACCTTCCACTAGTCCGCCTTCGTCTTATTCTGCCTCCTTAATAGCTTGGAGACGTGCATTCCTTGTTATCGGGCGCTTCACGTCACCGGCTTGGTCATTAAGCAAAGGACTTTCGGGAATCCAATGATCTCGGCTTCCACAACGGAGACAAGCTCCTAGTTTTCTCCAGCATTTGTCGGCCTTGTGTCCGGCCTTATCATAGTGTTTACACACCACTTTGGGAGGTGTGGTGGTGATGGAGAATGACTTGTTATTCTTCTTGACCTTCTTCTTCTGAGAAGACTCTCCTCCATTATTCGGCCTTTTCTTATTAAAATTGGGTTTGAATGTGCCGGAGCTAGGGACATGCTCCTTCTTGTCTCTCCCACGGATCCTATCAGATAGTTCCGTGGCATCTTCCAGTAGTTGGGCTCGTCGTACCATCTCCGAATAGACTTGTATGTCCATCGGGGCTAGTTGTGTGATATATTGGGGCCTGAGCCCATTTAGAAATCTCCTAGCTTTCATCTTCTCGGTACTGACTAGGTGTTTAGCATACTAAGATAACCTCGAGAATTGTGCCTCGTACTCGGCCACCGACAAAGATCGTTGCTTAAGTGCGGCGAATTCGACGGCTTTCTTCTCTTGAACTCGGCCTGAGAAAAACTTCTTGTTGAAATGTTCAACAAATTCCTCCCAAGTAACGTGGTCTTGATCTAAAGTGACTTCTACTGCCTCCCACCAGCATCGGGCGTCCCTTTCCAGTTGAAATGTTGCTAATAAGACCTTCTCTTGGTCTGTGCATTGCATAACTCTAAAGATACGTTCAGTCTCTCGGATCCAGTGCTCGGCGTCATCCGGATCAGTGGATCCCATCAACTTAGGAGGGTTCATGTTTCTGAAACTTTGGTGGAGGTTTCCCGCTCCACGGTGCACACCTCCTTGTGCTACTTGTTGTAACGCCTATGTCATGCGTTGAATCGTGCGTTACGTGTTACGCCACTGGGCACGTTCTGCGGCCACGGTCCCACAATTACAATAACTATATTAATATGTGATTATGTTCAAAGGTATTAGTTTCTAAGTTAACTCAACCCTCGGTTCTACCCAATCTCACCGGGTAAAGGTTTAAACCTACCCTTGGACTTGGGTTTCCTAGGAGTTGAATATCATAGGCTCTGATACCATAAAAACTGTCACGCCCCGAGCGCGGAAGGAACCCGGAGTGCGTGACGAGTTTATATCGATCATGTCAATCAGAGCGTTAGTGTATTCGACACAAAGACAGAGTGCGCAAAAGTAAAGATAACCCAATCCTTTATTCAATTGCAACCTTAAATACTTCACAAATTCACGTAATGGAAATGTTAAGACTCAATAAAAAAAGTACAATGAGTGACTCAAGAGAAGGGAAAGATAAGATTAATTGATGCTTGGATAGACGGAATAACTCTAGTCTCTTCACTCTTGACTTTCCCCATCCGATTGAGTCTCGTCGTCGGACTTATCTGAAAAACAAGAGAAAACACTAGGTGAACGAACGCTCAGTAGGGATTATATCTCAAGTGCTAGCTTGCTTAAAGTAGATTACAAGTGACATGAATGCAATATAGCTATGCATGTTCACGTAAAACGATAATAGAGAATGTATAACGAATAGAGAATGTATATCAAGAGATAGCAAGTCTTTCAAGAACTAATATCAATGTATATCAAGATGATCAAGCACATATGTTTATCATGTCATGTCAAGAATTGGCTATCATATTTCAAGCGAGTATATAATAAATATCCCTTTTCGGGTCACGCAAGTCATGTCATGTCGAGTCAAGTACAAGATTTATGGAATGTCATATAACTAGAACGACAAGTACTTTGGTGCAATGTCACACCGTGATCATTACAACTCCCATGGGCACAAGTACTTTCGGGTGCTCCTCCAAGGACCAGATCGGGCCCTTATATGCGCTAGCATTGAATCATGTATTTTTTCGACATCCACTATAGTTATAGCCAATATAGAATTCCAACGGAATAAGCTTGTAGGAACTTTAAGGTAGATCATATGGAATAGAATTTCAAGGAGTGAACATGTTGTATAAGGATGATAATAACGGTATAATCACGATCAACGATAAAACTAGGTGGAATCGGCTCCCTAGATGGGTGCCTTGTCATTAAGAATAAGCGCTCATATAGATATGCTCGGTCGTTCTTGTACATGATAAGGTAGATAGAATTAGTGTCCACAAGTATGGCACATAATTCTTAAAGATTATTAATGGCATGGTTCCCCATTCCATTATTTAAAGAGTATTCCCATGACATCCAAATAGCATGTCATGAGGGCCGGTATACCATGTTTCTTTAGAGTGACATGGAAATTATGTAGTGTCATAGGTTTTAATGGTACAACCCGCTCGACTGCCTTGAGGGAATCCAAGGCTAGCGGAGTCTTATGGAGGTCCCAATGACAAACTTACCAGTCCGAAGGAATGGAATGTCCAACGGAGGGCTCGTATGTCACCAAGAGTTAGTGGGGTAATCGATAAAACATAGTGAAACGTGGGACTATACTCACGGAATGGAATATAGTGCCTAAACAAATAACCAACCGACAATGGGTTACACGAATCAGGAAAAATAGTAAATTGACGCCTGAGCTTAAGTCTTCATTTTCTGAATTGGCGCCCTTGTCTCGGTCGTCAGTTCAATAAATGACGACTGTTAGCTCAGTCGTTATATCCAAATTCTATATATATTAAAAATCCATAAAAATTCTCATATTTCAGGTATTATGTAAATGACGACTTATCTTAAGTCTTTAATTCAGTAAATAACGCCTTAGTCAAGGGCGTCATATATAAATCTGACGGCAGGGTGCATGTCATTATTTCAATATTCAGGTAAATTCACGAATAATCCAAAATTCATAGGTTATTCATTAATTGGCGCATGTGTACGGGGGCGTTCATTCAATTGACGACCTAGAAGCGCTCGTTAATTATTTGTCATATGATTGGCACCGGGCTGGTACAATCCTAGACACATGGATTTTGGAGTATGTGTTGTGCCCCTGTGGTTTTGATGATGGTTTTGATGATTGGTTGTTGATGTGAGTTAATCAAATGTTCAGTCATCTTGCTGCTCAGTTTAGATTAACATATTTGATGTTCAGTCTTGTTACATGTTAAACTGATGCATAAAGCATTCATTCATTGCTGTGGTTTTGATGATTGATATTGTATTTTGATGAGTATTGTTACATGTTAAACTGATGCATAAAGCATTCATTCATTGCTGTGGTTTTGATGATTGATATTGTATTTTGATGATAGCAATGATATAGTGTTTTCATGACATTGTGCCTTGATGATTGCATCATGACTGTGACTGGTACAACTGATATATTGTTTATGTTAGATTTATGTTATGTGCATAGTCTATACAGTGCTTCGTGGGGTTTATGCCCTAAGTCTATTCACTGCACAATAACATAAAGTCGATACATTGAGCGTCTCATGCATCATTCGTCTAAGTCCATACATTGAACTATAGTGTGCATTTGGCGAACACATCGCAAGTCTAGACATTGCACTGTAGCATGCTTTTCCTTAAAGTCTATACATCGGACTGGTTTGCATTGGCTAAGTATATACAACGTCAGCTCATGCCTTGTCTTAGACAAAGTCTATACAATGGCTTTGGGTCTCCAAGTCTATACAGCCTTTTGCTTCGCCAAAGTCTGTACATTGGTCTGCATAGGCTAAGTGTTTACATCGTCAAGTACAATCAACACTGGTCTTCCAAGTCTGTACAGCGTGAAGTCTATACTTTGGACTGTTCTTCATGTCTGTACATCAGATTGTACATCATCTTCGTGCTGTTTCTGTACTTGAGTTTTCGTGTTGTTTCCCCTCACCAACACGAAAAGATCTCGTGTCGTATGAGCTTACAACACTTCGTGTTGATTTCCATACGTGACAGGAAAGCTTGTATGAGGTTAGACTTCGTGTCGTTTCTCTTGTTTTCATCTTCGTGTTATTTTAGTGTTTACGTCTTCGTGTTATTTCTGCGTTTGAGTCTTCGTGCTGTTTCTGTCCCTCTCGCCTTGGTCATACTCCGTGTCAATTCCTGTTGTCATCTTTGAGTTGTTGCCACCTCGTGTCGTTTCACAGTGAACCTCGTGTCATTTTTGTGTAAACCTCGTGTCACTTCTCCCTGTCCTCTAGTTGAATCTCGTGTCATTTTTTATGTCTACTTGTTCAACTCCGTGTCAACTTCTGTGTTCGTCTTCGTGTTGTTTTCAACTCGTGACGTTTTTGTCATTTCACTTCGTGCCGTTTTCACTCGTGTCAACTTCGTCTTAGTGTTGTTTTCATCTTCGTGTCGTTTTTCACTCCGTGTCGATTTCAGTTTTTGTCTTCGTGTTGATTTCAACCCGTGTCAATTACTGTTTCATCTTTGTGTTGTTTTCACTCCGTGTCGTTTTTTGTTCCACTGCGTGCTAAACATTGCAGCACCTCGTGTTGCTTTTTGTGCCACCACCTTGTGTCGTTCTCTTCATTGTGTCTGTTCTGTCACAGTATACATCGTGTCATTTTCTGTGTGAACCTCGTGTCGCTTCTCTCTGTCCTCTAGTTGCATCTCGTGTTATCATTTTTTGTCTGTGTGTTTTACTTCGTGTTACTTACTGTTGTACATCGAGTCTTTACTGACTTCGTGTCATTTTTTCCCTATTGTGTCTTCGTGTTGTCTCCGTGTCGTTGCTATTTGTTACTTCGTGTTGTTTCGTTTTAACCTCGTTCAGGTTTCTTCTAAAGTGCTGTTCTTCTGATAATCTATACAGAGTTGTTCTTTAAATTGATGACTTATCCGATACTCTGTTTTACAGGTGTTTTGATCATGAAGCTTAAGGCAGCACGTGATCCGAGGCTGGAATGAAGACTACTGAGAGACTGCCACGTGGTCCGAAGAATTAGGGCTGGAAATGTGGAGGTCACACGTCGTGGCTGATGCTGCTGCTGCTATATATATGAGACCTTCGTCCACAGATGAAGGTGATCGAGTTGGCGAGAAGAAGAGTCCATACAGAGAGCCACGATCCTGATAGAAAAAGAAAAGAGAAAGAAGAGAAGAGCAGAGAGTGAGAGATTAGGAGAGCAGAAGAAAGAGAAAGAGAGAGATAGAAGTGTGAGCCGAAGAGTATAGAGGAGCAGAGATCAAGAGAGTGAAAGAGAAGAAGAAGAAGAGAAGAGAAGAGGAAGAAAAGCTTACCTGAAGATCTGTCTACTGGACCGTGGATCAAATCCAGGCCAGTCAGCTCCGTTGAGAGCCACATTGTGCATTTCGTGTTTCAGCTTTCTGTTTGCTGAAGTTATTTTCGTTTATTGTTTTTCCTTTGTTTTCTGGTTTGCTGTGCTTTCCGATACTCTGTAGAGAGGTCGGGGTTCCTCCTGTGGATCAGGAGAAGGGAGATCTGATCTCCAGTTGCAAGTAGCTGGAAGCTACTTGTGGGTTCCCTCCGGTTTGGAGGAAGGGAGACTTGTCTCCGGTTCTGGGCTTGTGGATTCAAGTCCAGGGGTTCCCTCCAGGTCTGGAGGAAGAGAGACCGTTTGTCTCTGGTTTGCTAGTGACTGGTGTCACTAGTGGTTCCCTCCGGTTGGAAGGAAGAGGGGAGGTTGTTCCCCTGGTCAAGCTGTGTGGCAGCACCTATTGCAGACTAAGTCTGCGGTTTCTAGCGTGAGCTACTGGAAGCCACACTCGATTTGAGTGTGGGGTGGATGTAGGTCTGCTGGACCGAACCACCTAAAAACCCCTTGTGCGCTGTGGTTTGATTTGGCTATTTGTGTTTCCGCTAGATGTTTGCATAGGGGCGCTTCTAGTGTTTGCTTACAGGTTGAGTAAATGATTTGATCAGATTTTGTTCTGAGTATTTTTATCTGTCAAGAGAGCGAACTTCTAGTTGAGCTATCTGTTATTAGCACTCTAGTGATCTCACTATGTGTTTATTTAGTTCGGCAACTGCTCATTAGCTTTCAAGTTTGTCTAGTCTGCGAACTAGCATTATTAGTGAGCATAAGTTTTTTAAATTGGGCATTGTTCCTAGAGGGATACATTCACCCCCCCCCCCCCCCCCTCTGTATCCGGGCCTAGCACCCTAACAGTTGGTATCAGAGCAGGTATCTGCATACAAGGTCCAGCGACCTGCAGATCGATCTTGCTGTCTTAGGTGCTAATTTGCTTTTAGTGCATCAACATTCCTGTTGCATTAATCTGTTGTGCCATCATGGCTCATCCTCCACTATTCAGTAGTTCAAATATTCAATTCTGGCTATATCGTATGCACAAGCATGTTAACTCTATTAATCCACAATTGTGGAAGGTTATCTCTCACAGTCCACATGAACTTCCAAAGGATAAGTCCAAGTGGACTCATGTCCACAAGTTGAAAAATGATGATAATGTGAGAGCTCTAAATTTAATGAAGGCTGCAATCGGTTCTGATGATTTTTCCTCTTTCTCAGATTGTAGCACTGCAAAGGAAATGTTTGATAGAGTGACTACAACACACGTGGAACAGGGAGAAGAATATCTCATGGCAAGAAGGAGTGATCAATCAGATGAGTCCTCATCCCAGGTAAACTCTGAAACCGAGGATATTAGTCATGATGATTTAGCTGCCATGCATGAGCATCTACTTGAAAAATATGAAAGAGTTAAGTCAGAAAAGAGAAAATTAAGAAAAGAGAAAAATGCTAAAATCACATGTCTAAAGGCTGAAAATGAAAATCTAAAATCTGAATTGAAATTGAAAGAAGAATTTGAAAATAAGATGATTGAAGAAAATTCTCATCTAAAAGATCAAAATAAAAAGCTAATGGTTCTTAATACTGTCTTCTCTGAAAGATGGTTGTCAATTGAAAAAGGAAAAACTGTTGTGAAGGAAAATGAGAACAACATTGAAATAATGGTTCAACAAGAAAATGAAACTCTGAAGAACCTGAATGATGCTTTGCAACAACAGCTGATTGTTTGTGAATCTGAGCTATCCAAGTATGAAGTGAATATTACTTCATTGAATTCTGAGATTGAAGATCTGAAAAATTCCTTGTCAAAATTCGTTAAAGGAAAAGACAACTTGAATAAGCTGCTTGGTTCTAAAGTGAATTTTCAGAAAGAAGGACTTGGGTATGTGCATGTTAATAAGAAAGTGAATGAAAAGAAGAAGTCAACTGTATACTTAAAAAGCTCTGAACAAGCTAATCAATCTAGTTCTTCTATGTTTCAATTCGCTGCTAAGAAGGCTGAAAATTCAGATAAGAAACAGGAAAAGATTCAAAAACAAAAGGAAAATGCTGATTTGGATAAGTCCAAATATGTCTCTGATTTTCATGTGTATGCTGCTCACTGCTCACACACACATTCACACTCTCATGACAATATCAATCCTGTCAAACAAGTGAATGTGAATAAAAAGGCTATAATATGTCACTATTGTGGGAAAGTTGGCCACATTATGCATAACTGTGTAGCATTGATAAATGATGAAAGAAATGCTGTTAGAAAGTATCCTAGAAATAATCTTAGGAAACATTCTACTGATCAGGAAAAGAAAATTCAATGCTATTGCTGTGGAAAGTTTGGTCACATTGCTGCCTTCTGCTGGCATGCTCAGGGAAAGAAAACTAACTCTGGATTTGTTAATTTCCCTGTTAATAAAAACATTATTGATGGAAAGAAGTTTGATTCTAGAAGAAAATACACTGTATGTTTTGAATGTGGAAAGCCAGGCCAAAGAGCTGTTAACTGTTGGCTGGCCGGTTATGAAAAGAAAATTTTTCATGTCAATAACAGAATTAATCATGTTCACTCACACCATGCTCACGCCAATGCTGATGTATACAAGGAGAACATGAAATCTGTTATCTCTTGTTATCATTGTGGGCAGGTAGGGCATTCCATGTATAATTGTCATATCTTGTGTTGTGATGATAAACATGCGAAAAATCTGTTGAGAAAACCTGCTAGGAGTGTCACTGCTAAACTAGGACCCAAGGTTTCTTGGGTACCTATTACATCAAAATGATGTATCTGCTACAGGTGTGCCTTGGAAGCTGGAATAAAAGGGGTAATGATCCAAGGCACTCAGGAATGAAAACCCCACTCCCACACTGTTTAGGTAATCTCTCTACATTTCCCATTTTGAAACTTATTGCATATCTGGTTTGATGTATTCTTACATATCTGCCATTTGTAAGTGGTTGATAATTGTTGAAATGCATAAACTCTGAAAACATATTGCATTTTGAATTTTCTGAAAAATCTGAACTGCCTATGAGTGTGACTTGATACTTGTGTGTTGCAATAGCTCACTGAGCATTCTGAATTGCATATAGGACTGCATGTTGAATTATCATGCATGACCTCAATGGTATATAAATGGTAAGGTACCAAAAGACAGGAAGTCTGTCTGGAGATTCTTACTATGTGTGAAGTGGTCTTTTAGACCAAGTGCTCCGCCTAGTACCATGGGTCACTTTGCTGATAGGACAGTCCGATTGTGCACAAGTCACGATATCATTTGGAATCATATGTTCAGTTTTCAGTGCAAATATTGCATGACTTCAAGGGGAGTTAGTTGCATATTCTTGCATAGCAATTCAATGTTGAGTCTTTGCATGTCTCTGCATACATATAGTGCATTGCATCTCCTTATATTGAAAATGCCAAAAGAGAGGTTGAATGCATATTGTAAGGGGGAGTCAATGCATTGCATACAGGTTGTCAAATGCATACATTTGTCAGATTTCATAGCATATCCTTTCATATTGACTTAGTTGACAAACCTTGATCATATTCGGAAAACACTAAGCTTCAAAATCTCTCCTAACAATTGGTATCATTTGGCTTCAGAATTCTATCAGTCTTTCATGAAGATTTCAATGGGCTATCTCGATCATAAATCTGAAAATCCTGAACTAGAAATCTTCTATTATACGTTTTTATGAATGACTGAAATAACTCATGTGGTTTAAGTTTAATGTATTCAATGAGTTTGGCTTTAAAATCTCTTAAAAATATCTGAAGCATGTTTAAAAAACCTTAACCACCTGTTTCATGCTATGTCTTGTGAAAACTCCTGAAATCTGCACTTTTGAATACATAACTTTAATTGGTTAAGTACATGAGATTAATATTGTTTTGAAGCAAATGAATGTTTCTGAAATGTCTAAAGGGTAATATCTGTCAGAGCAATGACATTGGTCACTGAGAAACACAAGTCCAAAGGACTGTGTCATGAGGTGCCTTAGTTAACTCTGTAAAATGAGAATTCATTGAAAATCAGGCAGAGCAATGGCATGCACACTGAGAAATACATTTCACTCATTAAAAATTGAGCTGTAGTGTGTCATGATGTGTAAATGCTAACTCTGTTTACATAAGGCATGACAGTTAGTCACACTAAGGACTTAGGGATATTGGCCTCTGATCAAGGTATATCCTCTAGTTACAAGGTGTGTACTGAACTAGAAAGCACGTAAAATTTGTAGCAAGGAAAATTGTTGAATAAATTGAAATATCTGATTATTGATGCTAAAATCAATTTGCTACCACCCTAGACAAAATCATATGACTTCATAATTGCTTGATTTCAATACTAGTACATGTAATTCTGAAAGAAGTCAATAGATTTGATTGTGTAAGACAAAGGGAGGATATTCAAGATAAATATGAGGGCTTGGTTCATTTTTATTAAACCATAGTTTTAGATATCATTACAGAATTTTATTGATAAACTCTGCATACATCATGTTTAAACCATGATGTTCAATAAATGTCATTCATAAGCCCTTATGATAGAAGACTTTGAAAACTTATGCTTTAGATTTATGAGATTGATATCTCTTTAAAAATCTGGCAAAATTTCTTATGTTTGGAGCATCCTTGAAAAATCTGTTAACTGAATTTCTTCTGCTCATGTCCTTGGCTCAATGACCTGAACTTCTCATATCTCATAAGATTCCACTGATTGAGGGGGAGCTTCCATGTCATGTATCACTTGCATGTCAATTGGCATCTCTTCAGGGGGAGCATTCCTTGTCATGCTGAATCATGTTCATTTTCCTTCTCAAAGGGGGAGTTTTTATTTAGGGGGAGAACTTGACTGAACTCTTATACATGCTATAATTTCTCAAATTATTTTTCTTTTTGATGAAGTCAAAGGGGGAGAATAATTTGAGTCTTTAGAATGCCTCAGAATGCCTCACATCATCAGAATGACTCAATGTATTGAAAATGTTGCCATCATCAAAAAGGGGGAGATTGTTGTGCCCCTGTGGTTTTGATGATGGTTTTGATGATTGGTTGTTGATGTGAGTTAATCAAATGTTCAGTCATCTTGCTGCTCAGTTTAGATTAACATATTTGATGTTCAGTCTTGTTACATGTTAAACTGATGCATAAAGCATTCATTCATTGCTGTGGTTTTGATGATTGATATTGTATTTTGATGAGTCTTGTTACATGTTAAACTGATGCATAAAGCATTCATTCATTGCTGTGGTTTTGATGATTGATATTGTATTTTGATGATAGCAATGATATAGTGTTTTCATGACATTGTGCCTTGATGATTGCATCATGACTGTGACTGGTACAACTGATATATTGTTTATGTTAGATTTATGTTATGTGCATAGTCTATACAGTGCTTCGTGGGGTTTATGCCCTAAGTCTATTCACTGCACAATAACATAAAGTCGATACATTGAGCGTCTCATGCATCATTCGTCTAAGTCCATACATTGAACTGTAGTGTGCATTTGGCGAACACATCGCAAGTCTAGACATTGCACTGTAGCATACTTTTCCTTAAAGTCTATACATCGGACTGGTTTGCATTGGCTAAGTATATACAACGTCAGCTCATGCCTTGTCTTAGACAAAGTCTATACAATGGCTTTGGGTCTCCAAGTCTATACAGCCTTTTGCTTCGCCAAAGTCTGTACATTGGTCTGCATAGGCTAAGTGTTTACATCGTCAAGTACAATCAACACTGGTCTTCCAAGTCTGTACAGCGTGAAGTCTATACTTTGGACTGTTCTTCATGTCTGTACATCAGATTGTACATCATCTTCGTGCTGTTTCTGTACTTGAGTTTTTGTGTTGTTTCCCCTCACCAACACGAAAAGATCTCGTGTCGTATGAGCTTACAACACTTCGTGTTGATTTCCATACGTGACAGGAAAGCTTGTATGAGGTTAGACTTCGTGTCGTTTCTCTTGTTTTCATCTTCGTGTTATTTTAGTGTTTACGTCTTCGTGTTATTTCTGCGTTTGAGTCTTCGTGCTGTTTCTGTCCCTCTCGCCTTGGTCATACTCCTTGTCAATTCCTGTTGTCATCTTCGAGTTGTTGCCACCTCGTGTCGTTTCACAGTGAACCTCATGTCGTTTCTGTGTAAACCTCGTGTCACTTCTCTCTGTCCTCTAGTTGAATCTCGTGTCATTTTTTATGTCTACTTGTTCAACTCCGTGTCAACTTCTGTGTTCGTCTTCGTGTTGTTTTCAACTCGTGACGTTTTTGTCATTTCACTTCGTGCCGTTTTCACTCCGCGTCAACTTCGTCTTAGTGTTGTTTTCGTCTTCGTGTCATTTTTCACTCCGTGTCGATTTCAATTTTTGTCTTCGTGTTGATTTCAACCCGTGTCAATTACTGTTTCCTCTTTGTGTTGTTTTCACTCCGTGTCATTTTTTGTTCCACTGCGTGCTAAACATTGCAGCACCTCGTGTTGCTTTCTGTGCCACCACCTTGTGTCGTTCTCTTCATTGTGTCTGTTCTATCACAGTATACCTCGTGTCATTTTCTGTGTGAACCTCGTGTCGCTTCTCTCTGTCCTCTAGTTGCATCTCGTGTTATCATTTTTTGTCTGTGTGTTTTACTTCGTGTTACTTACTGTTGTACATCGAGTCTTTACTGACTTCGTGTCGTTTTTTCACTATTGTGTCTTCGTGTTGTCTCCGTGTCGTTGCTATTTGTTACTTCGTGTTGTTTCGTTTTAAGCTCGTTCAGGTTTCTTCTAAAGTGTTGTTCTTCTGATAATCTATACAGAGTTGTTCTTTAAATTGATGACTTATCCGATACTCTGTTTTACAGGTGTTTTGATCATGAAGCTTAAGGCAGCACGTGATCCGAGGCTGGAATGAAGACTACTGAGAGACTGCCACGTGGTCCGAATAATTAGGGCTAGAAATGTGGAGGTCACACGTCGTGGCTGATGCTGCTGCTGCTATATATATGAGACCTTCGTCCACAGATGAAGGTGATCGAGTTGGCGAGAAGAAGAGTCCATACAGAGAGCCACGATCCTGATAGAAAAAGAAAAGAGAAAGAAGAGAAGAGCAGAGAGTGAGAGATTAGGAGAGCAGAAGAAAGAGAAAGAGAGAGATAGAAGTGTGAGCCGAAGAGTATAGAGGAGCAGAGATCAAGAGAGTGAAAGAGAAGAAGAAGAAGAGAAGAGAAGAGGAAGAAAAGCTTACCTGAAGATCTGTCTACTGGACCGTGGATCAAATCCAGGCCAGTCAGCTCCGTTGAGAGCCACATTGTGCATTTCGTGTTTCAGCTTTCTATTTGCTGAAGTTATTTTCGTTTATTGTTTTTCCTTTGTTTTCTGGTTTGCTGTGCTTTCCGATACTCTGTAGAGAGGTCGGGGTTCCTCCTGTGGATCAGGAGAAGGGAGATCTGATCTCCAGTTGCAAGTAGCTGGAAGCTACTTGTGGGTTCCCTCCGGTTTGGAGGAAGGGAGACTTGTCTCCGGTTCTGGGCTTGTGGATTCAAGTCCAGGGGTTCCCTCCAGGTCTGGAGGAAGAGAGACCGTGTGTCTCTGGTTTGCAAGTGACTGGTGTCACTAGTGGTTCCCTCCGGTTGGGAGGAAGAGGGGAGGTTGTTCCCCTAGTCAAGCTGTGTGGCAGCACCTGTTGCAGACTAAGTCTGCGGTTTCTAGCGTGAGCTAGTGGAAGCCACACTCGGTTTGAGTGTGGGGTGGATGTAGGTCTACTGGACCGAACCACCTAAAAACCCCTTGTGCGCTGTGGTTTGATTTGGCTATTTGTGTTTCCGCTAGATGTTTGCATAGGGGCGCTTCTAGTGTTTGCTTACAGGTTAAGTAAATGATTTGATCAGATTTTGTTCTGAGTATTTTTATCTGTCAAGAGAGCGAACTTCTAGTTGAGCTATCTGTTATTAGCACTCTAGTGATCTCACTATGTGTTTATTTAGTTCGGCAACTGCTCATTAGCTTTCAAGTTTGTCTAGTCTGCGAACTAGCATTATTAGTGAGCATAAGTTTTTTAAATTGGGCATTATTCCTAGAGGGATACATTCACCCCCCCCCCTCTGTATCCGGGCCTAGCACCCTAACAGTATGTCCAATCAAGGAACTAAAGACGAGTACTGGTAGAGAAAAATAACAGGAATCTTACAATATAATCATGCATTAAACTAGATGTCAGGGTTCAAAGTTTTTAAATTTTGAACAACTGTAAATTATTAATTAACTAGCTAATTGACAACTATTTTCATGTTGTAATATCAAAATAACGCCCTAGCTTGGGTCGTTATTTTACTAAAACTTTCAGAAATTCGTCTAGACCTACTGAAAACCATCTAACAGCCTACATGCATGATTATGATTACCAAATTACTAGATGGGGCTGGTACTTGAGAAAACCTACCTTGGGCTTGATTTGGTTGATGAATACGTGAGGAATATATGAAGAGAATAACCAAAAATGATACTCTATTTTCAACAGAGCAACCGGTTTAGAAGGAAGAAGATGCAGCAGCTTGCTCCTCTAGCTTCAGTGGCCGAAGGCAACAGCAGTAGTAGCAGCAACGGTGAAGAAAGGCAACGGCCTTCAAACCTTCGTGCAGCAAGGAAGAAGAAGGAAAGAAGAAGAACTTCACATTCTTCACGTACACCACGGCAGGAGCAGCCTTCAGAGGAAGAACCGGCTTGTTCTTCTGCTTCTGGCGATAGAAGAAAGGCTAGCAGCAGCAACTCCTTCGTCAACAGGAAAAGAAGGGAGGTTTTTTCACGCTTTGGCTTGTAGGGAGGAAGAAATTCGTGGGTTTGACAAAGCTAATAACAGGGAGTTCTAAGGGTGGTATTTATATGGTTTTGGGAACCCAATGGGTGTTGAATTCGATTGGGAATAGTATTCCCCAGAAAGAGTCCTATTGCTATTAGCATTCAAACTTCCTTCGTATTAATCCTTCCATATCAACACCACGTCCTACTTCCTAGCCTGAACAAAACACTGCAGTCGACTTACAATTTTCTAATTTTCCTGAAATAGTGCCTTAGCCTATGTCGCTATTTCATTAAATAGCGCCCACGCATGGGGTGTTATTTACTATTTTCTCACATTATTTACCATTTCTCTCTCTCTTACCCCTTTTAACTTATGAAAATGACGCCCATGATAGAGGCGTTATTTATGTAATTGACGCCTTCGTGAAGGGTCTTCAATTTATGAAATAGCGCCTTAAGAGAGGGCGCTATTTAATTTTGGCCCATTTGTTATTTGTTTTAAGTGTAAGACCCAATAGTTTTTAAATATATATATGCCTATATATATATACAAGGGTTGGGCTTTGATCATTAGTTTTAAATTTTCAATCCTTCAATTTACCAGGGTTGCTACAAAAATATTCACTTAATTGCAAAATAATGATCAAGGTTACAACGACACTGATTCTTTGACTCTCTTTGACTACTAGACTTAATAAAGAGAAAAATTACATAACATGATCAACTTCACCGCCTATTATAGTGAAGGTAAGAAGACTCTTGACTAGACCAGCTATAGCTTCTCTCGAACCATCAATCACTCTCGGACCCATCACTTGAGTAGTCTGAATCGCCTCTAGAATTTCCTGAAAAGGATTGAAAAGTAGGGAATGAGCACACTTGCCGAGTAGATATCTTCGTATCAACATGAAGGCAATGTTAAAGTGATTAACATTTTAGCTTTAGAAGGTAAGATAAAGGAAATGTGATAAACCATATGAATAAAACCAAAGTAACACTAGTATCAAGGCATGAACAAGATATATGTGAACATAATCAAGCAAGATTAAAAAGATGTAAGTTTGGCCTTTCAGGTAACACGAATGTACTAGCATGTAACGAGAATGTACTTTTCATAACCATAAAGGCTATACACTAGAAAGTCATGTAACAAGAATGTAACAATTTCATGATGAGCCTCGTGGATTTCACCCGTTTATAAAAAAGTACTCCCGGCGCAATGCGACGCCAGTGTTCATAATACCCCATGGTTTATAGTATATTTCTGGCCATCCGTCGAGTGGGTTAGCGTCGAGCCCTTGGACACCGTGCTCCCTCTTGCATCTTCATATTATAAATCAAGCTACTTCCATAAGAAATATAAAGTTTGGCCAATAATGTAAAGTTCAAACAACAGCTTTATGATAACAAAGATCAAGGTAATAAAATCGCACCAAATATGAACATGAGAGTTCAAGGATGAATTAATGACAAGGTCATGCTACGGAAGGAATTCGACAGCATAACGGTACATTTATAGGTTTCAATAATTTATCAATAGCTTATTGAACATAATGCTACGTTCCAGATAGTTAAAGACCATCTAGGAACGGAATGGGATCTACCCTTGGTCAAAACCATTGGTTAGACACAATCTGGAAAAATGCGGTCAAGTGAGAACTATCTTCTTGAAACCGCGGTCGAGTCAAGACCGCCTTTAGATAGAGTCGACTCCAGAAAGGAAAAGGGTCGACGCAGCAGCACTACAGGAAAATGCGGTCATGGGTCGGTCGCTACTAGAAGTAGGCGGTCGCTTGAGGGCCGCGACTAGTCCAGAATGCAGGAAAATGCGAGAAACTCAATTGCTTTCTTATCCATTGGGTTTTTAGGGTAAAACCAGCTCACCTAGTCCTAGTGGGAATCCCAGGTTCACGGAGACTTACGGAGGCCTTGAAACCAGATCACCTAGTCCAGTAGAAGGAATATCCGATAGAGAGGATTACAAGTCCAAGAAGGTATGCCTATAAGTGCAAAGTGTAACTAATATCCATGTGCCGGAATACGCGCTATGTACTTAAAGAAAGACTGAAGATGAGAGTGTAAAAAAAATAGCGATTAAAACACCAATGTAATAGGTTCCACAAATCATATGAAAATAACTTTAATACAAGACTATATGATTTTGGCATGAAATTAACATAAGATTAAAATAAGTTCCAAAAATATATAGGGCATGAAATCCACAGGATTGATGCATTATATAACCAAAATCGTGAATATAATAACATAGCCAGGAATAGGGCGTAATTACTCACGCTTAGAATATATTTATAAGGGTTGATCTGCATTCTGTTCAGGCTTAACAGAAAACATAACGCGGTCTAGGGAGAACCGCCTATTGGAAACCGCGGTCTATCCGGAACCGCCTCTTGGAAGATGCAATTTCTGTAGAACTGCCTTCTGTCTGCCTGACAGAAAGTAATATATTAATGTGCAAGGCCTATCTAAGAGCAATTTTAACACATGAAAACTATGAGGAATAGGATGATAAGACATGATAGAACAGAACTAATACATGGAGATGCATGGATTTGGCCAAAGTTATCATCTTTTTCCATTAGATGCAAGGATATGCATGTTATGAAAACCTAACTGTGCAAGCATAGAAAAACATCCAATACGCTGTGTTCAATGCATGAAATCATGAGAAAATTAAGGACTTTGGTTCCTAACGCGTAGTTCAAGCCATCATGAGATAACCTACCTCTGGGGTTGCTCCTAGAGTTCGAATTTCTGACTAGAAGACGGTGTTGGTTCCTGCGCGTCCTGCATAGAAACAGTAACTTCCCGACCTTCTAACTCCTTAACCTCTTGATCTAAATTCATGAAAGTTGAAGGGAAGTTAGAAGACATGAAGGGGAATAATAAACTCTAAAGGATGAACTTGGAAATACCTCTGCTAAGGTCCCTAAACCTTGAGTCTTAATCGGACACACGCGCTAGTTCTTGTGCCCTATGTAGAGAAATAGTAACTTGCAGATCTTCTAATTCCTCAACGGCTTGATCTCCTAACACGAAATTTGGAGAGGAGTTAGACAATACTAAAGGGAATGAATAGTTTTAAAGGACTAACATGAAATAACACCATCTTACCGTCGAACCAGGTGAGCCAAAACGAGGGTTCGCGCCGGTCGATTCTAGGCCTTATTTATAAAGTTTGGCCTAGGGCTGAGGATTAGATTGATTAAGGAGTCCCAAAAGGGGTTAAAATCAATCCCCAAGAGTCCTAGACATGTTTCCTCATTGGATAGCATCGATCCATGGGAATTGGAATGCTTAAAATCTCAT
This sequence comes from Amorphophallus konjac, assembly GCA_022559845.1. Taxonomy (NCBI): domain Eukaryota; kingdom Viridiplantae; phylum Streptophyta; class Magnoliopsida; order Alismatales; family Araceae; genus Amorphophallus; species Amorphophallus konjac. Next base: position 307,777,894 of record CM040126.1, read on the forward strand.
TTTTCCACGTTTCTACTAACCTCATTCACGGAAGATAGTAGCGGTCTTCCCTGGACCGCTACCAGAAAGATGCGGTCGCGCGATAGACCACGTTCTGACGTATTTTATGAAATTTTCATATTTTTTTATTTATCTTCTATTTATCCCCTAATTTGCTCATTTATCTATTTTAAATCCATAAATAGTCCTAATTACATCTCTAAAAGTGGGCTTGGGCCAAAAGGGCTTAGAAATTGGTCTTTGGGCCCAATTTAAGAAGGCTTATTTATTTTGTTAATTTAGGGCCTTCAAATTTATTTTCTTAACCCATAATTCATTAAATAGCCCATTAAGCTCTTTTAAATGCCTAATAATTTTATTTAATTCTTAAAAAATCCTCAAAATTTCTAGGGTGTTACATGATGCGTGGCGGAGGTGAAGGTCCGAAGACCCAACTCACGCATAGTGAGAGTTTCCAAGTGGACATAATACACCCTTCCACAACACACTATTTGAGATACCAGAAAATCATGACATTCAATCACGCAGTAGTATAGAGTATGTACATGTATAAGCAGACAAATGCACATGAATGGAAATATGAAAAGTTATTTTATGCACAGTTGGATGAATATGCAAGAGTATAAAAAGTTAAATGCAGAAAAGAGTGTGTATATGTAAGGAAGTATATGCAAAGAATTTATTCAAGGCAAGTGGAACCTCATGTATGTGCAAGTGTAAAAGTTATGTACAGTTGAGTGAAATGAAAAGCTAACTTTCTCGCCGGCAGATGCCCTCTCTCCTAATATAATAAAATTGATCTATATTGAAAGGTTTTGTGAAAATATCAAGTAGCTGATTTTTAGTATCTACAAAAGCTAATTCAAAATCTCCTTTGTTGATGTGATCCCATATGAAATGATGTCTAACCTTTATATGTTTGGTTCTTGTGTGTTGAACATGATTTTTTGACAAATTTATTGCAGAGGTGTTGTCACACAAAATTGGAGTGTTTTTCAATGAAATCTCAAAATCAATTACTTATTGTTGGATCCAAAGTACTTGGGCTGCACAACTGCTTGCAGCCACATATTCGGCTTCAGCAGTTGATAGAGCCACACAATGTTGTTTCTTAGAGGACCATGATACCATGCAGCCCCCTAGAAACGGGCAATGCCCACTTGTACTCTTATTATCCACTTTGCACCCAACATAATCAGAATCGGTATAAGCAACTAAATCAAATGAACCATGCTTCGGAAACCAAAAACCAAGATCAACAGTACCATTCAAGTAATGAAAATTTCTTTTTAAGGCCGACAAGTGTGATTCTTTTGGACAAGATTCAAATCTTGCACAAAGACAAACGCTAAACTGAATGTCAGGCCTACTTGCAGTTAAGTATACCAACGAGCCAATCATTCCCCTAAATAGCTTTTGATCAACATTTTTACCTGACTCATTGTTGTGCGGGTTTTTATACCGATTATCGGGGTGAAGGAAGGGATACAATGGGGAAGGATAATACGAGAGTTTGATATATCTCAAGTATCCTTCTTACGGTTGCATGCCTCTCACGGCGGTATCGGTCACTCTCCTTTCACGGAAAGTCGAAAAGGGTCGAATGGCACGGAAATGACGGGATAAGTGTTAACCGGATAGGGTGCGGGCGTGCCAGCTGATTTCTCGACAATCACTCATGGAACCAAGGGTTGACCGTGGAAGTGCCATGTGGGCTCGAGCGATCGGGCGACACGTGGAGAGAAGGGGTTCTATGGGTGCGAGTGCATAGGCGATTGCAGGAGTCTTGTACAGGACGTCTTTCCCTACCGGCTGCAAGCAACCGATGTTTATTTACATTGGATTGAATCTGAATACCTTCGTTCCAAGCTGAAGAAAAGTCTGTATATATGTCTGAAGCCGTGGGTAGAGGACTGGGGGCATTCATCAGCTATGGGTGCGCATTAGACTGAGGGGTGTTTACTGGGGTTAGTCACTAGATGCCACGTGGCATGGCTTAACATCGAGGCGCCCCCTGTGGTCCCGGGCGGCCATGTAGGGTACGGGCAAAGCACGTATGAGAGTGGCCGGGGTTGACCCCGGATAATTGCTTGTGTCGCCGCGTGTCACAGCAAGTTGGTCGGGACCCTTGTGGGGACCCGCAGGGTTGTAGAAAGGGCTAGATAGCCCGTGCCTTGAAGGTGTTCGGGGAAATGCCCGAGCCCTTACTCCTTTATTTTAGCTAGGAAATAGTCTGGGTACAACACTCATCTTTATCCAATTTCAGTGAGGTGGACATCAGAGTGGGATGTGGTTTGGCACTTCCAAATTCAAATTTCTTAAGGATCTCGAGTGTACTTCTTCTGGTTGATGAAGATGCCATCATCTAGTTGTTTGATCTGCAAACCCAAGAAGAAGTTCAACTGCCCCATCAAGCTCATCTTGAATTCCCCCTGCATTAATTTTGTAAAATCTTCATTCATTTGATTATTTGTGGCTCCAAAAATAATATCATCTACATAAACTTGAACAAATAGCATGTGTTCATCAAGAGTTTTTGTAAACAATGTTTGATATATATTACCCCCTTTGAAGCCATTTTCAATCAAAAATGAACTTAATCTTTCATACCATGCTCCCGGGGCCTGTTTCAAACCATATAGTGCCTTGTCAAATTTGTATACGTGGTCTGGAAATTTGTTGTCTTCAAATCTCAATGGTTGCCCCACATACACATCTTCTTTCACAACTCCATTCAAGAAGGCACCCTTCACGTCCATTTAATAAAGCTTTATATCCCTGAAACAAGCAAATGCAAGAAGAATTCTCACTGCTTCTAATCTTGCCACTGGAGCAAATGACTCATCAAAATTAATCCCGAATTCTTGGTTGTAGCCTTTGGCTACTAACCTATCCTTATTCCTAATTATCACCCCTTCTTCACTAAGTTTGTTCCGAAAAATCCACTTAGTTCTGATAACTGGGTGATCATTAGGTCGGGGCACTAGGAATCACACCCGATTCCTTTGGAATTTGTGTAGTTCTTCTTTCATGGCCAGAACCCAAGAACTATCATTTAGTGCCTCATCTACTGATTTAGGCTCAATATGAGAAAGTAAATCAAGATTGTCAAGTTGTTCTACTTCCCTCATCGAAGCCCTTGTCCTTACACCTTCGTCCATGCCCCAGACGACATTTTCTAGAGCGTGATCCTTGTGAACAATCCATTGGCATGGAAGCTCCTACTGTGGCTCTTCTTGTCACTGTTCATTTTGATCCTCTTGATCTTGATTTTCTGGTGCCTCACTTTGTTAACTGGCTTCAGCTTTTTCCTTCTCTTCCTAACCTAAAATGATAAAATGTTCTTTTTCATTAGATTTTCTTGGAGTGAATTCACCGACAACGACATGAGGGCTTTCCTCTACCAAAAGGGTTCTCATATTATATACACGGTAAGCCCTAGAATTTAATGAGTACCCAAGAAAAATTCCCTTGTCACTTTTTGCATCAAAATTTTCTAAGTTATCTTTTCCATTTTTCAAGATATAGCAAATTGAACCAAAAGGCTTCAAATGGGACATATTTGGCCTTTTACCTTTGTAAAGCTCGTAAGGAGTTTTCTTTAAGATAGGTCTTACCATGGCACGATTTGTGATGTAGGAGGCTGTGTTGACTGCTTCGGCCCAAAGATACCTTGGTAAGCCATTCTCCGCTAACATCGTCCTTGCCATCTCTAGGAGCATCCGATTTTTCCTTTCAACCACGCCATTTTATTGTGGGGTTCTTGGAGCTGAAAAGTTATGAACATACCCTTGTTTTATGCAAAACTCATCAAACTCGTGGTTGCCAAATTCTTTCCCATGATCACATTGAATTTTCTGAATCAAGTAACCTTTTTCGTTCTGTACTCTTTGACAAAATTCTGCAAATTCCTGAAAAGCATCACTCTTGTTAGCCAAAAATAACACCCATACAAAACGTGAATAGTCGTCAACAATCACAAATCCATATAGTTTCCCTCCAAGAATGTGGGTCCTGGTGGGTCCAAATAAATCCAAATGCGGTAACTCTAGGGATCTATCAGTTGAAATAATGTTTTTGCACTTGAAAAAAATCCTGGTTTGTTTTCCTTTGCTACATGCTTCACAGATTTTTGTTGTTTCAAAATTTAACTTGGGTAAACCTCTAACCAAATTTTTCTTTGACAATTTTGAAAGGACATTAAATCTAGCATGCCCTAAACGGCAATGCCACAACCAAGCATCATCGGTTTTGTTTGCAACTAAGCAAAGATTTTTCGAAACTAAGTCATCAAAATCAACAATGTATGTATTGTTAATCGTAATGCCTATGAATTTTGTTTCATTTGTATGTACATCTATGATGGAACAATGTGAAGACTCAAAGACAACCTTGTGACCTTTGTCACAAAGTTGACTAATGCTAAGCAAATTGTGATTTAACCTTTTCACAAGCAAAACACTATCAGTGCAATGTTCAGAATTCTTACCAACTCTTCCCATACCTACAATTTTGCCTCTATCCTGTCCACCAAAATAACTGTGCCTCCTTCTATTTCCTCCAGGTCTGCAAAAAGCTCTTTATTCCCGGTCATATGCCAGGAACATCCACTATCGAGGTACCATTTATTTCCTTAGATTTTAAGCAGACTTGCACAAACAAAAAGAATTCTCAAGCTATTTTAGGTACTCAAGCAAGTTTGGGTCCTTTGGAGTCAGTTTTTCGATTTACAAAAGGATTTCTGAATTGTCTTGCAAAGAAATCATCAACATACTTCATCAAGTTTCATATGTACATGTCATGTCCCAATCTGCCACAATAAAAACACATGGGTTTCTTCCTTGCAAAATTGTTTTTGGCATTTGCATTTCGAAAAGCATTGAAGGAATTTGTATGTGAACATTGTGCTTTTGTGTGTGAGGATGATGCACCACTATCATGCAAACAAGATGTTTTAATTTTGTATACAAATCTCATCCTTTTAGGGGGCATGTACCCTCGGGCATCATATCTGAGGTACTTCTCCTCTAGAGAAAGTTTTTCTTGAGTAAGTTTTAAATCATTAAATTTTACATGTAAGGATTCAAGTTTACTCTCTGCTTCCTTCTTAACTTGCTCACTCTCATTTAATTTGACAGTTAAATGTTCCAATTCCAATTTCAAGGCTTCATTTTTCTCTTCAAGCTCATCCTTGATTTGAAAAGAGCTTTGTTTCTCAACTTCTAAACATGAGATTTCATCTTCAAACAAGGTCACTTTTGACAAAAGCATTTCATTTTCATGTTTGACATTCTCAATTTGATGTTAAAATAAACTACATTTATTGCATGGATTTTTGGAATTAACAATCTCAAGAAATTTCTTTTTCAGATTTTTATTCTCAGATCTGAGTTTTTTTTACTTTTGATATATATCAGCATAATCTAATTTCCATTCTTCACTAGAAAAATTTTCTGAGTAAGAATTTACCTCTTGATCATCATCACGTGGCATTAAGCAAAGATTCTTAACCAGCTCATCAAGCTCGTCTTCTTCATCGGACGTGGACTCTTTGATCTTCTTGGTTTTCTTCTGAAGTTCAAGGCATTCACCCCTCGTATGCCCCATTTTTTTCACTCATATCACATGACTTCCTCCTTCTTACTTGATTCCCCTTTCTTGGGCAATGATTTCTTCTGAAATTTTCTGGGAAAATTCTCGTTCTTTTTAGCTCTCCGGAAATATCTTCTAGCTCTCTTTGTAATAAGAGCCACAAGCTCTTCTTCATCACTGACCAAGCTTGATCGTCCATCACTTTCACCGGATGATTGTGAGTTCACCTTTAAAGCAACTACCTTCTTCTTCTTACTCTCATCCTCAGTTCTCATGATATTTAGCTCATAAGTCATGAGCGACCCGATCAGCTCATCAAGGGATAATGTAGTCAAATCCTTCGAATCTTCTATCACTATTGCCTTAGTGTGCCACTATGGTGACAGTGACTATAATACCTTCTGGACTAACTCTTGATCAGTGTAGTCCTTCCCCAAAGCCTTCAATGCATTTGTGATTTCACTCAATCTTGCAAACATCTGGGAAATGTTCTCGTCCGGCTTCATTGCAAATAGCTCATATTCCCTGATGAGTAGATTCACCTTCATCTCTCTAACTTCTGAGGTCCCTTCATATATAAACCTCAGCTTATACCACATTTCCTGTGCAAAAGAACACATCGAAATACGTGAGTATTCGTTTGGATGAATTACACATTGAATGATATTCATATCTTTATAATTTGCACATGATTTTCTGATATCTTCATCTTCCCAATCATCCTCATTTTCAGGTAATTTATAGGGACCCTTGCACACAACACGCCACACATCATACTCCCGATCTCGTAAAAAGACAATCATTCTATTTTTCCAATAGGAATAATTATTTCCATCAAAAAAGGGAGGTCTATGAATGGAGTGACCCTCGACAAGCAAGCCTTTGTTGGCCATTCTAAACGATCTTTTTTCTAGGACCGTAAGGTCCACTAAGATAATCAGATACCGAGCTCTGATACCACTTATTGGCCCAGACTACGAGTAAACAAGAAGGGGGGGTTGAATTATTTACCCCCAAATCACACAGACTGACGCAACTATTAAAATGATGTTCAATTAAGTACACGAATCAAGTGAACTGATAAAGCAAGGTTCTCTCCACTCACCATCCACAAATTCACACTCGAGAAGATATTCAACAATCACAATAAGATCAATCAACCACAGAGTGCGCAGGAGATTTTTAAGGTGGTTCGGCGAGACCAACACGTCTGCCTACGTCCACACCTCACCAACTTGGTGAGGCTTCACACACTTCAAAAGAAGCAATTGGAGATAGACTCTTCTACACACCACAGAGACATCGTCTCCTACATACACACACGCTACAAGAAGTAGCAAAACTCCGCACGATGTACAAGATGCAGCACAATGTCAACAACACGCTGCTCACACGCAGGTCACACACACATCACAAGGAATCATTAAAAATATTCAAAAGATATACAAGTTTAGATTATGCAAAAATTAAACTCAGATGTAAATCAGTCAAGGAGACTTAGGGAAATGGTGGAGATTCTCTTTCTCTTGTAGATTGACTCACTGGACTGCTCTTTGATGAAGTTGAAGCGATTGATGCCCAAATCCGATCCTCGTATCTAGATCTTCCAATGAAGCAGATGTAGCCACAACACCCTAATTTGAGGTAGATGAAGATCTGGCACTCCGATCTTTCACCAAAGGGGTTGAGATTGAGGGAAGATGAGGTAGAAGGTTGCCCACGTTCTCCTTTTCCTCTTGCTTCACCTGCACGCATGAAAAAACAAGAAACACTTAGATAAAAAGCCCCAAATTCGCAGCACTAGTATATGTATCAAAGAGAGAGCTCAAATGACATGGATGCCCCTTCTAGAACCCTCTAAAATCACCCCAATAGGTTTGTCAATGGTACATGGGTATGGTGGTAAAAGAACACCCCAAATAACGCTCACACATCTGGGTTCTGGAGTAAAACGGGAATCACGAGCGAAGAGTAGAAGATGTGTTGGTCGACCGGTTTAGGGAGGCGGTCAACCAGCCTGAACTAGGTTCTGTTTGGCCCTGTTCTGGAAGAACTGGTCGACCGCCTCTCATGTTCCAGTCGACCGAACCTGAACTAGGTTCTGTCTTGGCCAATGCAGGGAACATTAGGTTGACCTGCCCTGCACAGGAGGTCGACCTAGGCATGAGGTTTTCTATCTGGCAACTGGAAATATGCAGGAAATCACTTTGAAAACCCAATTTTCCACATCATAAAAACTGAAATCAATTGTTATGCATTTATGGAATGTAAAACCAACATTCAATTCCCATTTCATCAAGATTTGTATGAAATAGTTTAAGCACTTCCTAAAGGTTTAGAAAATAGCAATTAAAGCCCCTTAGACCTCAAATGCTCAATGAAATAAAAGTAACCAATTTTCCTTGATTCCAGAGGACTTAAGCTAAGGTTTGAACCTGCAAAACAAAAAATTACCAAGTTAGTATACATTTGGAACTCATATTAACTCCTCCTTTTAACTAGCACTGTTTGAATGAAAGAGGACACTATAGCATGCAAACCAAGCTAGAACACTATCATCTCTACTCTCGTGATCTCAAGGATTGAAATGTGAGTTCAAAACATAAAATCTTGCACATTCACAAGCTTATCAAATTAGTAATTCAAACACACCATTCACATTGATTTGTTTGGCCAAAACTAAAGATATGAACAAAATTAACACTAAGACATACATGTTTTGTAATCATCAAAACCAATATGCCCAAAATCAGTTAGGGAGTCCAACAGAATTCACCCGACGATTTTGTTATCACCAATATTAATATAAATAAGTGAATAACAATATTTTAGTTTAACACTCAATGATTTAACTTGAATATAAGGTGTTAACCCATCAGTTCTAACGTTACCTAAAGAAGACCGAAGGTTTTATTGTGTACACTAATGCTTCAAAGTTTGAGCTAGGATGTGTGCTGATGTAGCATGGAAGGGTGATCACTTTCGTATGTAAGCAGCTTAAGGATCATGAGCACAATTATCTCACACACAATTTAGAATTGGTTGCACTGAAGATTTGGGGACATTATCTTTATGAAGCAACTTTTGAGGTATTCACTGACCATAAGAGTTTAAAGTACATCTTTTCTCAAACGGAGTTGAACTTGATGCAGCGTAGGTGGTTGGAATTTCCTAATGACTGTGATTTCCCTATGAATTATCACCTGGAGAAGGCAAACGTAGTTGTGGAAGTGTTGAGCAGAAAGAGATTGATGAGCATGAGACTTAGGAAACTGTGGCAAAATTCCTTGCCAGTAATCGACTTTAAACCATAGCCTAGTATGGACAGACTCACTTGCTTTCTGGGATAGCTATCCACCAGGTCATCAATTTTTGATAGAGTTATAGAAGCTTATAAGAATGATGTAGAATTGTAGAGGATTTTAGATGGATCAGACTCTACTCATAGGGCAGATGGTACTCTATTTTTCAAGGATTGGTTGTATGTGCCCGATGATAGGAGATTGAAGCAAGATATCTTAACGGAAGGGCACAAGTCGAGATATACTATTCATCCTGGGAGTGTGAAGATGTATCATGACTTAAATAGGAATTTCTAGTGGCCTGGTATGTGGAGGAATGTACAAGAATTTGTGGCCAAATGCCTCACATGTCAATATGTTAAGGTCGAGCGGTAGAGACCATTTGGGCTGTTACAGCCTTTATATGTTCCATTTTGGGAGTAAGAGCACATAACCATGGATTTTGTGATGGGTTTGTCAAGGACTAGAAGACAACATGTTTTGCGTGATCGTGGACAAGTTGACTAAGTCAGCTCATTTCTTACCCAGCAATATAAGGCAGTCAATAGATAGCTTGGCGAAGCTCTATATGGAGGAGATTGTACGCTTGCATGGGATCCCAATTTCAATAGTGTCTGATAGAGATTTCAGGTTTATGTCCAGGTTGTAGATGATATTTCAGATAGCTTTTAGCACCCAGTTAAAGTTTATTTCGGTATACCACCATTAGATAGATGGGCAATGAGAAAGGATAATATAGACGTTGAAGGATATGCCTAGGGCTTATAGCTCAGACTGGGGTAGTGCATGGGATGCGCAGTTAGCCATGACATAATTTGCTTATAATAATAGTTTCCATTCAAGTATTGGTATGGCACCTTTTGAGGCTTTGTACAGTAGACCTTACAGATCTCCGTTGTGTTGGGTTGAAGTAGGAAACAAGGTATTGACCAGATTGGAGATTGTTCAACATAGCTCGAAATAGATGGCTATGATCAGGAAGAGGCTATTAATAGCCCATAGTAGATAGAAGAGCTATACTGACTGGAGAAGGCAACGAGCATAAGAGAGTAGCACCCGATGTTATTCGGTTAGTATGTTTATCTATTTAGAGCTCAAGTTTTTATTTTTAATTTTGAGGATGAAATTCCTTAAGGAGGAGAGAATTGTAACATCTTGAAAATTTTAAAACTAAATTTCATTAAATGCTCATAATTAAGAAGCCCAAGATTTATCAATTTATTTATCTATTTCATGTGCACTAAGTTCCCCAACATAGTAGATGATAGCTGGACAGAGTGAAATGTAGATGGAAGGGTAAGAAGTTTGACGGAAAGGGGGAGACATAGATGAAGCGAGATAGAAGATGTTTCATCTAAGTAGAGAGAGATAGATGATGTTCTACCTAAATAGAAGGAGATAGTCAATGTTTCACCTAAGTAGAAGGAGATAGACGATGTTCCACCTCCGGGGAAGAGAGATAATTGAAGTATTGCCTAAGTCGTAAGCAGTTAGACGATGACGTGGATTGGAGAGTTGGGCAATGTAAGAGTAGACGAAGTATCGTCTAACTCGTAAGCATTAGATGAAGCAACCTATTAGATGAATTGCTTTTGTCGCCTTCTAGATAGATGATATATTGAAGGATTAGATGATATATTGAATAGATAGATGATATATTGAATAGATAGATGATATGTTGAAGGATTAGATAATATATTAAATAAATAGATGATATATTGAATGGATTAAGCGATATGTTGAAGAGTTAGATGATTCATTAACAGATTTGATGTGAGTTAGCTGTAAGAATAAAGTTGGATAGTATGATCGTTAAGAAATGGAATGTACGGAAAGGCTTAGAGTGTGCGACTAGGGGGGCAAACAAGGTGATGAGAGTAGACGACACCCAGTAAATGACAAAAGTCATAGAACTTTGACCGCGCCAGACACTCCTTAGACTTAAATAATGTTGATAATTGACAATACTAGATTTTCATAGGATTCGAATACTGCAAGGATCAAAATTGGACATATTTTCTGTAAGAATTTGGGCGATATGACTAAACGAATAGAAGAAAGTGTAAGGGCATAGAGCATGTCTGCATGTTAAGACCATCAATTGGACACTGGCCCAATTGGGTACAATTCTGGCCCATCGACCCAATAAACCAGAAATCTAAATAGATTATCAAAGGCTCTTTAGAGAATTCATATTTTAACCTAGGAAGGTTGTAATTAGTTCAAACAAAAGCCCATGCAACGACCATCAGGTAAAGAACAACTCGGATGAAGATTATAACTTCTAAAAAATAGGCTTAATAGGGGATACGAAGGAGTAAATGATAATGGGTCGAAACAGTTACAGTAAACACTATCACCTGTTGAAAAAGGGATATCTTGGCCCATACTTGTCCAAATGGGCTGAAACCAGGTCCATTAGAAAGCTTGGGTCCTTGACCCAAACTCTTCTGTTGAGATGGAAACCCAATTCGCACTAGAACCAAAGGTTCTGAGCCCTTTGTCACCAACTGACACAAAGAAGTGTGACTGTTGGGAGAATCCACACGTAAATAATTAGAAACTCATAACTTCACTTGTAGACAAATAAATGACTTGAAAATAATGCCATAATCTCGAATGGGATGTTAGCTACATCTTTTATGATGAGGTCGAGGCCAAATTCTGCCTAGATACTAGAGCTATGCCCTAATTACCACGGGCTACCAAAAGGTCACGACTGGAACATGGGAGAATGAATGTTAATCTTGGAAAAATAATAACTCGTGTTAGGGTTGATGAAACTAGATGAAACCACGTCCCAAAGTTAGATCTGAAAGTCCTATTGATTTCATCTGAAGACGTCCCAACCCAAATCCCAGCAGAAGAGTGCGCCCACTCACATTTATGACCAGGTAGATGAAGGGTCGTGTTTATTCAAACCAAATAGGTGCATGGCTTTTACTTCCCTCCAACCAGTGACCTTGGGAGCTGGACTGAGCCTTGTAGGTCGTGGGCGAACCCCTGGGAGGCTTGAAAACCATATAAGGAGGTGCGTTTTATGGGTAGTAAGCCTTTGGCAACCATTCTCTTCAACTCTCCACCATCTTCTATCCTTCTTGAGTGAGAAAGGGTGAGGGACCTTCACTCCGCAAGAGTGGACAATCCGGCGCGCAGTGGATGAGCCGGCGCGTGGAGGATGACCCTGTAGTGCCTTGGGATGAAGGGGAGAAGCTTTAGGTGGATCTGGGGTGTGGATTTCATCCCCGAGTCGTCGGTTTATCACCTTCGAAGGTAGGCACCTAACCTTAAATCTTAGGGGTCAACGATGCATTAGAACGATTTCAAAATAAGTTTCTATACGTTAAAGAGGGATTAAGGGTATGTGGGATTGACTACTATGTTTATTTTTCTGGTTTTTCCATCAAGATTATGTGCATTCGTGAGGTTCCCCTCAGTTTTAATCGAAGATCTGGGTGGCATTGACACTGCCAAGGGTGGTGTCGACACTGCCCTTTGAAACTGTAAGGTGGTGTCGACACTGCCAATGGTGGTATCGACACACCCTGAGCTCTATCCCAATTTCCAAAAACCTAGAAAAAAAGAGTTTTGAGAGGCCATTCTAATGAAGAAAAATCTGAAAAAAATAGAAAATGATAGAAGATTAAGTTAGTAACTCACTGTAAAAATTTTATGCTCACAGAAATTCTGCACTTGTCGCTATGAATCATTTTCTACGCATGTGTAACTTAGAAATAAACATGTTTTCTTTTATATAGAAATCTTGCTAGTAACCTGATCAAGTTCTATCTCACAACAGTTAGTGTAATATCCCGGACCCTTCAGATCCTTTCTCGGGTCCCGGATTTATTTTTTTTCACGAGGGAATTATTTTATTTATGCCCAAAATTATTTTCTCAACTAAATTACTGATTTTTTCATATTTTTAAATGGTTAAATGAATTTAATTGAAATTATTTTAGCATATATATAATTTTGCTTTTGGGAGGGTTGTGGGGCGACCCATTTTTTTTCTTTTTTAACCCATCACACCCCCTCTCTCCCCCCCCCTTTTCACCCGATCGCGACCCCCTCTCTCTCTGCTTCGGCCAGCGACGACTGTGGCGTGCTCCCCTCCGGCTACAGACGGTGGTGAGACGACGGCGTCGCGGCGACGGCGGCGGCGAGGTGATCGTGGTGGCATTCGGTTCGTGGAAGCTCGTGGGAGCTCGTGGGTTTCAAGCAGAATTTTTGAAGATCGGTGGCGATCCGCCGCGTTTCGAGCTTTCCCGATGTAGGGTGATAGAACCTTAGCTCGTTTATCTCCTTTCTCGCGATTTCTAGGCCGAGGTGAGGCCGAGTAGGGTGTGTTTTGATGCCGGGACGAGAAAACCATGTTTTGGGATCGAGCGTCGGATCTAACGTTTTATCGTGTTATTTGGAGCTTACATGGCGTCATTGGATGCCTTGGGGCTTGGGGACGAGTTCCCCTTTTCTTTGCCCATCACCCGGGGGTGATCGGGGCGTGGAATGGCGAATTTTGCCATTTTTACCGTTCTCGATTTTCCAGAATGAAAATGGTCCTTCCAGAAACCGTTGCTAAAAGAGGCGGCCCTAGGTGGGCCGTTTTCTGACCCAAAGTGTCGGCAGGGCTTGGCGGTAGTGCGATAGACCGCCAAGACCCAGTGGTGGCCAGGCGGCCGACCGCTACCATCGTGGGCCCAGCGTGACTCCCGAGGCATTTCCAACCGTTGTCTTCCGACCGTTGAAAAGATTTTTAGACTCGCGGTCATGGGATTACCGTTTAACCCCGCCTTGCGGTCCCAAGGGAGACCGTTTTAAGTCCTAATGGTCACAAGGTGACCATTTCACCATTCTCGCAGTTCCATGGCGTAGCGGTCCCAAGGGGACCGTTTGCATCTTGAGGCGGCCCAGGAGTGGCCGCTTTTATTCTAAACGGTCTGCAGGAGACCGTTTCTCTCCTGTTAAGTGGCGGCCCTATTGGGGACCACCTGGTCTCCTCCTGCGGTCCAGAGAGGACTGCCTCTCTTTGGGGTGGTCCAGCATCTGACCGCCTTTGCCAGGGACGGTCCGGAGTGGACCGCCACCTGTGTTCTATCTGACTGGAGTTCATTTCTTGTCGATTCAAATCCCGGGTGAGTGGACCACGATCCCTGTGCTGACCTACGGTCCGACTAATGCTGGGCATCATGTGGGGTTGTACGTGGGTGCTGTGGGGACCCCAGGGAGTGGCATGTTTCAACTGGTGTCACCGTGAGTCGGTGTCGGTACAAGGAGTTGTCCTTGTACTTTGTCCGGTTCAGGCGTTCTTTTCTGTTGACTAGAGAGTCTACTCCTTCAGTTACCCTCCACTAGTAGTAGCCTTCCGACACGTGTGTGGTCCCACTAGGGAGTGGTGGCGAGGCTACCCTGAGAGAGACGGTTTTTAGGTTGGTTACCGTAGGGCCCCACGTCTTGCAGCCAGAGTCCGACTGAGGGGAAAACCAGTCATAGGGCCTGACCTAGGACACATGGTCTATGTGTGTACACGTGGTTGGGGGCGGCGGACCCGCACTGACGAGAGCGACCCTGACCATTCCTTGTTCAGTGGTTACTTGTACGGTGTCACCGTTCCGTCGGGGGCGACGAGGGGGACACCCGAGGCGCGGTCTAAGACCCCACGGGGCGCATCCGGCCTTGCTTCTAGTGGGAGGCACCCCTATCTTTGTCAGGTAGTAACTCTTGGTTTTCTACCGCGTTGTCTCAATTCTCATACCGTGTGGTCGGTACTAGACGTAGTAGAGCTTTTCTGTTTATTTATTCTTGTTGCTCCCCGCTCTACGTCTTGCTAGTTCCCCCCTTAGCTGGCTCCTGTGCAGTTTCTCATTTTACGAGGTAGGGGTCCGAGTGATCCCTACTGAGCCTTTTGTTGTGATGCTCATTCCCTGCGTTTTCCATGGTTTCAGGTGAGGCAAGGTTTTCGAGGAGTGCTTCTGAGGCCCCGTGTGGTCCTACTACCCAGGGTTAGTTGCCAGTTACCAGAGCTGGGGTATGTCCCGTGTAGTTGCACTTTTCTTTCCGGGCTATACTAGTTGTGGACTACGATTATGTTTTAGACTATTGTTATGTTGTGGACCATGTAATTTGCTTAATGTTAATTATTATTTTCTACTTATTCATATAAATTGCGTAGTTCTGCAATTATTTTAAATTCTCGTATATTTCCACACCATCCCTTTAACCCTTCCGAGTCTTTGGGCTCGTGGGTGGTAGTTCGAGATTCGGGTTATCAGGCCTTCCCCGGTATTTGGATCTCTGGTCGTTACAGTTGGTATCAGAGCACGGTTGTGGATATATATAAGAACTATAAATAGTTGCAATGGTCCACTAGTCCATAATGATGATGTACAGTCGATACTGGCTTAGGGCATCGTATGTTTTATTGATTTCACCATTTTTTCATGTCTTATGTCTTTTGCAGCAGGGAGAGCATGGCGCCAAGGAGGAGGCCTCGCTCTCAGCAGGGACAGTTGACAGAGGAGCCGGATGAGCATGTGAAGCAAAGTAGAGTGCCACCAGTTGCCACTCAGGCAGGGGATGCAGCGAGCGTTTCGGGGCAGAGGATTTCATTCGGGGCATGTACCAGTTCATGGCTCAGCAGCTTGGTGGAGATGCTGGTAAGGGCTCGTCGTCCAGGGGTGGGCCTAGCCGTGTAGTGAGAGACTTTTTACAATTTTATCCACCTTACTATGGCGGCCAGCCAGATCTAGATATGGCCAGAGACTGGCTTGATGAGATGGAGAGAGTGTTTAGTTCCATGAACTGCGCCGAGGAGGATAAGGTGATGTTGGCTTGCAACCAGTTGCAGGGTTTGACAGGAGCTTGGTGGTCTTCAGAGTGGATGATGTCCTTTCAGTCTTGTTCACTTCAGCAGATTGTGTGGAAGGACTTCGTCAAGGTCTTCCAGCGTACATACTGCCCATCCTATGTTGGTACGCAGAAGATGCGTCAGTTTCTGGAGCAGGTCCAGGATGACATGTCAGTCTTGCAGTACAGGGCTCGGGTTGTTAAGTTAGGCCGTTATGCTCCCCATATCATGGAGAATGAGGAGCTGAAGACAAAATAGTTCCTCCAGGGTTTGAGGAAGGATCTGAGGCACCTCTTGATGGCAAACGCTGCCACTAATTTGCAGACAGCTTCTTGTGTAGCAGCATCATTGGAGCTGGATATGCAGAAGAACATAGGACTGTGGGGCCAGGGGCAGTCCTAGCCAGGCCACAGCTAGCAGGCGACTACCCAGTAGTAGAACACTTTTCAGCTTTCTTCGAGTAGTTCGGGAGCATCAGCACCAGCGGCGTCAGCAGTAGAATCTGCATCTTTTGGCTCCAAGATCAAGAAGTTCTTCAAGAAAGGTGATGGGAATCAACACCGGGCACTAACATTTTTATTTTCCATTTGTGTCCTTTTGTTTGTATCTATACCCTTGGATAATTGGGTTTGCAATTGTAAGGCATTATAAGCCAAAGGGTTAGTCTTTAAAGTCATTGGGTTTATTTGTAAAATTCCAGTAGGTCCAGTAGGGGCCCCCATCCTCTTTCTCATTGGTCCACCTAGGTTCTAGGGCCCATGTGGGGCTAGTTCGAAGTCCAAAGTTGGACTTGCACCATGGGGGGACAAGTTGGAAAGAAATTCAAAATTGGCCATTCAGTCCTCTATCAATCGGTACCAAGTTTGCATCGATCCGACATCGGATCTGGCTGCAAGAAATCTTTTCATGAAGTCGCGCAGAGCAGATCCGTGGACAGGCCAGCAACTCAGTCCGGGAATTAATACCTCGAAAAATACGCCGACGCACTCTCGGCCGCCGCCGCTCCCGAGGATCACTCGGCTACCCAACAGCAGCGTCCCAGCCAGCCGCAGCAGCAAGGAGACGCCCGGGCACCGCCATCCCAGCAACCGGGCCCACCGGCCATCCTGTGGGCCCCACAGAACTATGCCGACCAGCAGCCCGTCTCCATCCCAAATTGCTACCCGTCAACCCAGATTGGTCCTCCCGGGCCCCGCTTGTCGCCCTTTACCTCCCGCGTGGAGTGGGCAGTAAAATTCATTTCTATAATTATTGTAATTATTTGTACCGGGAGTTACTGTCTTGGCTGGGGTCCCCACGCCCGATAGTGTGGAGGTAAACTCGCCACTCTCTCTATCGCCTTTGCTTATTTCGTATAATTTTGAATGCCGTTGCTAGAGTGATAGGATTATTAGCTCGATATATATTTTTATCACCGCTGCGAGAGTGAGTGAGTGAACCGTCCCGTGACTCAATCTGAGTACACGCGGAAAAGTCGATACCCGAGACTCATTGCCGGTTCCACAACCGCGCACGGTCCCATGTTTCCCTCGCACAGGGACGTCCACGAGCTAGAGTCCCAGGTTCTCTGTCCGTCCCACATCAAGTTGGTATCAAAGCGGAAGGTTGAGTCTAGGGTAGTATTTGCTTGAAAACAAAAAAAAAAGAGAGAGTCATCTAGAGAGTGTCTAAGTCTAAGTGTCTCATTTGCATTCCTTTACTCGGTATATAAAAAGGTGTTGCCCGACGTTAGGTTACGTCTATTGGGAAGGTAGCAGCCTTGTGTGAGTGGATCTTCGGATCAATTAGCTCCGCCAAGTACCGTCTATTGGTTGAGTCTACGTTTGTAGTCGAGTCGGTACTCCAACTTTGCATTAGTGTTTAGGGTCGTGTCTAGTGTCTTGTCACCAAGTGTCGGCATGGCCATCCTATAGCTCCCCGTGTCCCATGGATCCCCAAAAGCCCACATCGTATGAATGGTGGCGACACACCCAAGGATGGGTAACCCAATCCTACCACCTCCATAGGCCTGAAGCCCGGGACTTCTATCGCTCCAAAGTCCCGAGCGACTACCTAGAGTGGGAAGCCGCTATGGACACATACTTTGAGTGTTACATTATGTCCGATGCCATGCAAGTCGACTTAGCCACAATGTGACTTTTTTACGAAGCCGTCGAAACATGGAGGGACATAGAATACTTGAGAGAAATTAGGAGACAACGGCCCATAGAGTCGTGGTGAGAGATGAAGGGTGAGCTTAGAAGGGTCTACCTACCCAGCCCAATCACCTCCAACCAAGTGGGTCATAGTCGGAGGTAAAGAGCCCTACATGTCGATGAGCCTAAACCCACGACTAGGCCGAGAGTCCATGAGCGAGTCCACCACGATGCCCCTACTCAACCCCCACCGTTGCCGAACTTTTCAAAACCATTTTGGATCGGTTGGATAGGATGTGTACTCAAATTGACGGATTCCTGCCCGAGCCTCCCAACCCGGTGCCACCCCAAGGACCTATTCCCCTCAGGGAGGACACCCCTTTCCCACCCATGAGAGCTCCATTTCCACCACCCTCACCTTCCGATCTTTATTCGAAACTACCTCATTTGGAGCCGCCTCATTCGGAGCCACCCGTGTTTCTAACGGGAAAGCTTTTCATCAACGAGCCACTACTTAGTTGGCTCAAGATAGGCCTGGTCTATAGAGCATTATGCTATCCATCCATGGAACCCACACTACCATTAGTGCCGGTCAACTCATTCCATACCACAATCCGGTCTAGTCACCATGTTGATACATTGGATGACCTTCTTAAGGGATTAGACCAACAGTTGAAGTTGACACACTTATTGGCCCCAGGCTTAGACCGACCCATAGGTCGTAGCTTCACCCATCCCGCTTTGGGGTCCATTACCTCCGTGTACACCGTGGGTCATGTCACCATGGAGGTTCTTTTGTTCCTCCCCATGCCGACCGAGCCTAGTTTGTGGCCAGGTGCTTGATCGGTCAGTCGGTGAAGGCAGAACATCAACGACCTGGTGGCACGCTTCAGCCCTTGGTGGTTCCCGTGTGGAAATGGGACCACGTGACCATTGATTTTGTGGTAGGATTGCCGAGGACTCTGAGTGGGCATGATAGCATTTGGTTGCTGGTGGATAGGCTGACGAAGACGACTCGGTTGTTACCGATCAGAGTCATTTGGAGTGTGCCCAAGTTGGCACGCTTATATGTGGAGCGGATCATACCCTTGCATGGAATTCTCATTTCCATTATGTCAGATCGAGATCTACGTTTCACTTCTGGAAAGAGAGAGAACTAATCTAAATATATAGAAATGCTAAGAAATGGAAATAACTTATTGACCATTAAACAAAACATAACTGGTACATAATCCTCAAATCAACTCAATACAACTGGAATAACAACTCTAAACCATAATAACATAACTGAAGCACAACACACTCTAAACATAACTAACTGATACACTCAAAACATCACTCCTGCCCTTCCCCATCGGTAAGCGCGTCACCTGAAAAGCCTGGAAAGGGGGGAAACAACAACTATGAGCTAACGCTCAGTAGGAAATAACAGATAGGTATAAGTGATTAGCAGTTTAATTATATTTTCAAAATATCATGCTACAAAGGATAATGCAATAAAAGAGTAATGATGATATAATGAAACAAAATTTAAAGATCTTGCAAGGTCACGAAATATAAAGGAACAGAATGGTAATACTTAAGAGGAATAACAAAGACAAGAATTTACTACAGGAGATAACGATAAATAGTTGGCCATATCAAGATAATTCAAGTCATGTCAAGCACGTGTGTAGTTTCATTTCCACATCCAAGTAACAGCAAGTAAGTAACAACAAGTAGAGTATAGAATAGTGAAGAGTGGAAAGTGAAAAGTAGTAGAGAGTAGTAGAGAGTAGTGGCCAATCCTAGATTTAACCCATGTTATAGTACTGGTGCCAAATGCCACACCTAGTCAATCACCTCCCCGGGGGTACACGTAGTGTTCGGGCGCTCCTCCCAGGACTAGACCGAGCCCTTAATTATTTGCCAGGCATTGATTTCTTTGGATCAAAGATCCCACGAATCTAGACTTCCACAATTTATGGCCAGAATTCATGGTTTGAATCATGTAGCAATAATAATATCAAGTAGGAAGGAGATTCATTTCAGAATTTCAAGGTAAGCACAATCATCAAGAAGATTGACAACCAATCACAATAAGAGTTAATCATGCTGTGCTACTGTAGTACAGCAGCTATCCAACAAGCTAATCAACATATTAATCCTAATTATCAAGTTAACATGTCAAAGATTATCCATTATCATTTGCATTAAGACAATTGCCAAAAGCTGATTCAAGATGATAAGGTAAAGGAACAAGCTTGTACAGGAAGGAAAAAGAATGCATTAACAGAGATTTAATTACACCATTAACTACTAATTATGTGGGTTTCTATTTAACCAATGTATGAGTCGAAATAAAGATGGTAAACGGCATGTTTTTACACTATATTTGCAAGTAGGAACCAATGTAAATTGAAATCATAAGGTTTCCATAACAGGTCACTGGTTCTTCAAAAGTATAGTTTTCAATTGGTCTAAGTTCAATGGGTCGATCCCCTAATGATCCAGATTGATCCACGGGTCGCAAAACGATGAAAACCGGGTTTCTAGTACATGGGTCGACCCCTGGGGTCGACCCCTGAAAAATTGGGGTCTGCCAACTGGATGGGTCGACCCTTGGGGTCGACCCCCCACAATTCCTGAAGATGGGTCGATCCCAGGGGTCGACCCCCACACTTTCTGCAGATGGGTCGACCCCAGGGGTCGACCCCTGAGGGGTCGACCCCTGGGGTCGACCCTCGGGCCTGCAGGGCTGCCCAGAAAATGGGTCGACCCCAGGGGTCGACCCCTGCAAGAACAGCAACGGCAGTAACTTTCGAAAAGCACAAAAACTCACCCAATTGTGGTCCAATTGAGTTGAAATCAAAACCCCATGCTATAGGAATCTTACTAGATATATTAGGGTCATAAAACTACAATTTGAAAACACGAATTTCATCAGAATTCACAAGAATCACAACCTATTCTATGAAGAACACAAGAAGACCTAATTCTTGACATACTTCCACTAAATCTAAAAATTCTCCCAACATACACAACGAATTTGGGGATTTTGGTGTCAAAAGAAAGCTAACAAGCTACTGATTACATTCATGTATATTAATTAGAAGTTGAGCTGTTATAACCTACCTCAAATCGGAGAAAGACTTCGAAACCCTAGAATGAAGAACAAGCTTGACAGCAGCTCACAAAAAGCTTGATATCTCCACGGATACCTAATGAAATTTGGGGATTTCAGTCCCATTGGATAGCTCTCGTCGAGCTGATCAAGATACTATATTTACAAGTCTCAATTGGTTAAGGGTACCTACCTTAATCGACCGATTAAAGGGCTGGAGATGAAGAACGACGAACTACCAACACCCTCCACCAAAACGACGAATGCTCCCAGATCTGGACTCCTCATCGGCTGACCCAGCTACCAAATGAAACTAGAGTCGAAGAGCTACATTTCTATAGGTCATGGGGCTTCTGGAGCCTTCGGAGTTAGGAGTATTAGGCGCTGCAAGTTACGTGTTTAGAAACG
The DNA here is from genome assembly GCA_022559845.1 of Amorphophallus konjac. NCBI lineage: Eukaryota > Viridiplantae > Streptophyta > Magnoliopsida > Alismatales > Araceae > Amorphophallus > Amorphophallus konjac. The sequence goes on from CM040126.1 coordinate 307,799,281, forward strand.
GCGTCAGAATCCTTGACTCGACCAAATCTATGTCGGCAACACGTTTTAGGGCTAGGTTTACCTCAAGTTGATTGAGGGTAAATGTTCCTTACCTCGTGCCCTTCCATTTGCCCTTGATTTCAGATCATTTGGTTGAGTAATAAGGTCGAATTTCACGTTTTAAGTTACGATTAGGTAAAGGTTAGGTGAAAGTCAAATTCGGGATTAATCCTCTAATTAGACAAGGTTACGTAATTAATTTTGGTCAAGTCCAGAAGACAAAATTGCTATAAAAATGATCTTTTACCCAATTACTATTTTTACAGATTTTTCTAAGGTAGTCGAATTTTATAGGTTCTATTTTCTAATGAATTAAATATTAATATTTCAAAATTCAAACATTAATTCATTTTAATTCAATTTTAAATTAATAAAAGCTCAATAAAACTTAATAAATAATCGGGGTATTACAATCGGAGAGGACCATTCAGATGTTAGAGGATATGTTGAGGTCATGTTGTCTGGTGTGGCAAGGGAGTTGGACTCACCATCTACCATTGGTAGAGTTTGCCTACAACAGCAGCTATCATTCGAACATTGGTATGGCTCCCTATGAGGCGTTGTGCGGGCGACCATGTCGCACTCCACTCGATTTGTTTGAGGTTCGTGAGCGTGATATGACGGGACTGGAGCTGGTGCAGCCATGCGTAGATGTGGTGCATTTGGTCCATCAGAACATGTTGGCGGCGCAGAGTTGGCAGAAGAGCTATGCCGATCAGAGAATGCAGCCCCTCAGTTTCACGATCGTTGACTGAGTATTTTTGAGGGTTCTTCTATGAAGGGGGTGATGCGCTTTGGCCGGCGTGGGAAGTTGAGTCCCCGCTATGTTGGCCCTTTCCCCATAGTTGAGCGCATTGGCGAGGTTGCTTATCAGGTGTAGCTACCCCTGGAGTTAGTTACGGTGCATAATGTGTTCCATGTCTCGATGTTGAGGAAATATATGCTCGATGACTCCCATGTTTTGGAGGATGCTATTTGGCCCGAGGTGACTCCCGATCTGTTTCTTCCGGAGTACCCCATCCGTATCGAGGATCGGCGAGAGCAGCGCCTGTGGAACAAGGTTATTCCCCTGGTTAAGGTGGTGTGGCAGTGACACTCTGGCGGCGAGGCATCGTGGGAGCGTGAGGATAGGATTCGTCAGCAGTTCCCTTATTTATTCGAGTAAGTTCCTCTCCTTTTTCCCCCCTTCTTTAATTTCAATTTCGAGGATGAAATTTGTTTAAGGGGGTGGGCTATAATATCTCGAACCCTTCGGATCCTTTCTCGGGTCCCAGATTTATTTTTTTTAATGAGGGAATTATTTTATTTGTGCCCAAAATTATTTTCTTGGCTAAATTGTGAATTTTTTCTATATTTTTAAATTGTTAAATGAATTTAATTGAAATCATTTGGGCATATATACAATTTTGCTTTTGGGAAGGTTGTGGGGCAACCTGCTTTTTTTCTTTTTTAACCCATCGCACCCTCTCTCACTCTCCTTCGGTCGGCGACGACCGCGGCATGCTCCCCTCCGGCTACAGGCGGTGGTGAGATGACGGCGTGGCGGCGATGGTGGCAGCGTGGGGTTTCAAGTGGGATTTTTGAAGATCGGCGGCGATCCGTCGCATTTCGAGCTTTCTTGAGGTAGGGTGACAGAACCATAGCTTGTTTATTTCCTTTCTCGCGATTTCTAAGTCGAGGTGAGGTCAAGTGGGGTGTGTTTTCATGCCGGGACGGGATAACCATGTTTTGGGATCGAGCGTCAGATCTAACATTTTACCGTGTTATTTGGAGCTTAGATGACGTCATTGGATGCCTTGGGGCTTATGGACGAGTTCCCCTTTTGTTTCCCCATCACCCGGGGGTGATCGGGGTGTGGAATTGTGAATTTCACCATTTTTACCGTACTCATTTTTCGGAATGAAAACAGTCCTTCCAGAAACCATTTCTAAACGAGGCGGCCCAAGGTGGGCTATTTTCTGACCCAAAGTGTCGGCAGGGCTTGGCAGTCATGCGATAGACCGCCAAGGCCCAGCTGTGGCCAGGCAGTCGACCGCTACCCTCGTGGGGCTAGCGTGACTCCCAAGGCATTTCCAACTATTGTCTTCCTACCGTTGAAAATATTTTGGGACTGTGGGTCATGGGATGACCGTTTAACCCCGCCTCGCAGTCCCAAGGGAGACCGTTTTAAGTCCCAACGGTCAGAAGGTGACCGTTTCACCATTCTCGCAATTCCATGGTGTAGCTGTCCCAAGGGGACTGATGGGAATCGACACCGAGCATGTACATTTTATTTTGCATTTATGTCCTTTAGTTTATTTGTATATCCACGGGAAAGTATATGCACAATTGTACGGCTTTATAAGCTAATGCGTCATTCCCACGGATTGTTTGGGTTTCTTTGTAATTTGTCAGTAGGACCAGCAAGGGGGCCCTCAGCCCTTTCCTATTGGTCCATGTCACTCATGTGTGGCTGGTCAACCATCCTAGGTGGCCATCTAGAAGGGTTGAATGTCAAATGCCACATGGGTAGATAAGTTGTTAAATTGGTCCAAGGTAGGTCACCTACCTTCACCTACCATACCCCTTGGTCAAGGGGGCGCCCCTCTCCCCTTATTATTGTATTAATTTTTGTGTGTGTTTCACACTTAATCCCAGCCCTTCAATACCCCATCCCTAGATCCAAGGGTCTAGATTAGATTAGATACCTAGCATATAAAAGTGTGTATTTTCATGTGGAAATTAGTGAAAAATCAGAAATTTTGTTGAATGCTTGAAGCTTCTTGCGCCCCCAGCCCTCTCCCTCTGGTTCCTCTCCTCCAACCTCAAGTTCTAGAGTGGTTTCTACCTCCTATCCCCTCCCCTCTATCTCCGGTGATCATCTGTGCCGCTGCCGCCGCCGTTCGTGCCGCCTACGAGCCGCCACGGAGCCATCGTCAAGGTTCTGTCCTGCTGGACAGAGGTGACTTCCATGAATTCTTTCTGTCAGCCACGAGCTCAGTTGGATTTGAAATTTCGAGGGTGCGTTCTTACCTTGAATCCCCACCTCCACCTAAATTTTCACGTCCAAACTCCTCCATTTATTAATTTTCCATTTTCATGCATCTTTCATTCCCAGATCTGTTTTGTCACTATCTACAGTAACAGCAGCCCTGTGCTTCTCACCTCCGACCCTCTTTTTGATTTTTCCAAACCCTCCCAATTTTACTGGGAGCTCTGTCCATTATCCCCTACATCCACCATTTTTCTTTATTTTTGATCCACCGTCTATCCATTTTTCAAAATTCATGTTCTATATCAGCTACAGTGCTTTCAACCCATTTCCAGATCCGACCCACTTCCAGTTCAAAAATCCTATCAATTCGTAGCCACATCTAAACTTGTCCAAACCAGCTTTGCCGTTTTTCTAGTTTGATTTCCTACAACGTTTCTGAAGACCACCACTTCAGATTCGGACGGTCACATACTGGTCAAAGGCAGTTCTCAGAGAATAGACCTACAAATCTGAGTGTTCAGCTACTGTACAATAGGAAGTTTAAAATTCATTAAAGCCTAGATCCGTGTAGATTCAGGTCAGATCTTTAGGCCTAGATTGAAGGATTTGAAGTTATCTTTCCAATGGCGCCAGTCTCGTGTCGATCCGACATTGGGGCTGATCGCAGCGCCCGTTCTCTCCGGGACGCGCGTTGAAAACCAGAAGTTGCAGATCCGTGGCCGGTTATTCCGACCGGTGCCAATCGGAGCCGCCCGGCCTCCGGCCGGTGAACCAGTGCGCCTCCACTCCAGGGAGTGCTCATCCAGGCATCCACCACCACAGCGGTGCCACCGGGTCCCACACGGCCCCTCCGGACAGCACGTGGGCCCCACCGTCACTAGTTCGGGTGTTGCCGAATCAACGCGAGAAGCCGCCCGTCAACCCGAATTCGGTCCTCCCGGGCCCAGTTGTGTAGCCCTTTACCTCCCTGCGTGGAGTGAGCGATATTTCATTGCTGTCATCATTGTGTAATATTTATCCCGGGAGTACGAGTTTCTGCCGGGTCCGCCTTCCCCACGCCGAGCGCGTGGAGGTATCGCATTCACTCCCTTACTTGGCATTTTGCTTACTTCATATATATTTGTTTATGTCGCTGCTAGAGAGCATGTGTAGGGATATCTAGATCACTTTATCTATTCATTACCGCTGCTGCGAGAGAGTGAGCGAGACCGTCCCGTGACCCGATCCGGGCATACGAGAGAGCCGATCACCCTAGCTCATTGCCGGTTTCTCAACTGCGCACGTCCGACACTTCCCTCGTTAAGGGACAATCGCGAGCTTGTCGTGTCCGTGGTCTCATCCCGCATCAGGGACCGTTTACATCCTGAGGTGGCCCAGGAGCAGCCGATTTTGTTATAAACGGTCTGTAGGAGACAGTTTCCCTCCTGTTGAGTGGCGGCCCTATTGGGGACCGCCTGGTCTCCTCCTGCGGTCCAGAGAGGACCGCCTCTCTTTGGGGCGGTCCAGCATCTGAACGCCTTTGCCAGGGACGGTCTGGAGTGGATCGCCACCTGTGTTCTATCTGACCGGAGTTCATTTCTTTCCAATTCAAATCTTGGGTGAGTGGACCTCGATCCCCATGCTGACCTGCGGTCCGACTGATGCTGGGAATCATGTGGGGCTATACGTGGGTGCCGTGGGGACCCCAGGGAGTAGCATGTTTCGGCTGGTGTCACCGTGAGTCAGTGTCGGTACGAGGAGCTGTCCTTGTACTTTGTCCAGTTCTGGCGTTGTTTTCTGTTGACTAGAGAGTCTACTCCTTCAGCGACCCTCCACTAGTCATAGCCTTCCTACACGCGTGTGGTCCCACCAGGGAGTGGTAGCGAGGCTACCCCGAGAGAGACGATTTTTAGGCTGGTTACCGTAGGGCCCCACGTCTTGCAGCCAGAGTCCGACTGAGGGGAAAACCAGTCAGAGGGTCTGACGTAGGACGCATGGTCTGTGTGTGCACACGTGGTTGGGGGCGGTGGATCTGCACTGACGAGCGTGACCCCGACCAGTCCTTGTTCAGTGGTTACTTGTACGGTGTCCCCGTTCTACTGGGGGTGACGAGGGGGACACCTGAGGCGCGGTCTAAGAAGCCAGGGGGCGCATCCGGCCTTGCTTCTAGTGGGAGGCACTCCTGTCTTTGTCAGGTAGTAACTCTAGGTTTTCTACCGCGTTATCTCGATTCTCGTACCATGTGGTCGGTACTTGACGTAGTTGAGCTTTTCCATTTATTTATTCTTATTGCTCCCCGCTCTATGTCTTCCTAGTTCCCCCCTTAGCTACCTCCCGTGCAGTTTCTTATTTTACGAGGTAGGGGTCCGAGTGATCCCTACTGAGCCTTTTGTTGTGATGCTCATTCCCTGTGTTTTCTGTGGTTTCAGGTGAGGCGAGGCTTCCGAGGAGCGCTTTTGAGGCCCCGTGTGGTCCTACTGCCCAGGGTTAGTTGCCAGTTGCCCGAGCCAGGATATGTCCCGTGTAGTTGTACTTTTCTTTCTGGACTGTACTAGTTGTGGACTACGATTATGTTTTAGACTGTTGTTATGTTGTGGATCTTGTAATTTGTTTAATGTTAATTATTATTTTCTACTTATTCATATAAATTGCGTAGTTCTGTTATTATTTTAGATTCTTATATATTTCCACACCATCCCTTTAACCCTTTCGAGTCTTCGGTCTCGTGGGTGGCAGTTCGAGATTTGGGTTATCGGGCCTTCCCCGGTATTCAGATCTCGGGTCGTTACAGTCAGCATATTAGTATGATTAGCTCACTCGAACTATATAGAAGCATGCTTATGTTATGATAAGATAAGATTTAGTATGATATGAATGTGAACGTGAATGCGAATACGATGTGAATGTTATGAATGGAAAACAGTAGCATTCTGTGAGGTTGGACTTTGGTCCCTTCTGTGGGACGGCGATATGTAATGCCGCAGAAGTAAAAGAACCCAGGAGACAGCGAGACGTAACACCCTGGTTGGAATCCTATGATTCGGTTGTTCATTCTGTGGGACGGTGATACGTAATGCCACAGAACCCGGGGGACAGCGAGACGTAACGCCCCTGGCGGCAGGAGTCTAGGTTGGAGTTCGCTCTCGGGTTTGCGTAGTACTCTTCGTTCGTTTATGAGTGTGCATGGGCCTCTTGTGTTTGCGGTAACTGTTTGGTTCCATGAATAACGAAAATGTGAAACTCATGAAAATGTGATAATGTGTAACTAATCATTCACCATGGTTTTGGTGCATGCATGGGTATCTTATATGTTAGCTAATAAACATGTAATTTTCTCGTATGAATTATTTTAAGCAGATGGTAATGAATGGTCCATTGAGCAACATTGGGTTTTTACTTTTGGGATTGAACTGCTATTTATCTAGATTGTAGCAGAGTTCGGTCGAACGACTTGGGCATTTCGGTCGATCGAATTTGCCGGTGTTGGCCAGTTTGTAACTTGTTACAGTTTGGTCGACCGGTGGCCTAGTTCGGTCGACCGATGGTCGCTCTGATTTCATGCAACCCATCAATTTGGTCCACTTGGGTTCCATCCCTTGCCCATTTATCCTTGGATTCTTGACGGACCTATTATAGTCATTTTGGAGGGTTTTGGGAAGATTATATGGGCTTTTTTTTTTTGCACTCTTGTATTGTGATCATTGAATTATATATACATATATATTGGATATTTGAATGCGAGTTAACCCCAATTTGTTTAGGCTGCCTATTGAGTGTCACAGTCACCCCCTTGTGACACACCTTTCAGGAGACACAGTGAAGGTGGTCGAGGAGGAGGCCGCGGCCAAGGAGTAGTTTAGTCTTACCTACGTCTGGGTAGGCGATGGATATTTATCTTTCATTATATAGCTAGTTTGTGGATTGGTGCACATGTATGGGCTTATATGTATTCAGACAATGGTCATGTAACTTTTAGGATTATGAATGGTTGAAATGCCAATTACATTTCATGTGATTATGGTTTCTCTCTCTCTCTCATGCGTATATATATATATATATTTATATATTTGTGTTTCTGCGATACATACTGCGTAATGTCTCGAGGTCCGATGGAAGAAAAGAAAAAAAAATATGCCCCTAAATTGGGAACTAGATCTCAGGGAGTTACAAAGTGGTATCAGAGCACGAGAGATAAACCATAGTTACAACCATTCCAATTGTCCAAATAGTAGAAGAGGAGATAGGCTAGAGTGGAAAAAGGGTAGAGTATATTCAGAACCCATTTAAAACGAACCCTCACACTTAACAATTGTTATCCTCTCAGAGCTATGCCGCCGAGAAGACAAAGGGATGTACCCCAAGCTGATGAGAGAGGATCGGGGGTGGATGACCCCAACCTGGTGAACAACGGGGCAGTCAATGCTCCGACTGTTGGGGGCGGACTGCCCAATGCAAGAATTAATCTAGAGGGTTTCATGCAAAGTTTCCAAGGACTTATGCAAACGATGCAGCAACATATGTTATAGCAGCCAGCACCAGCGCCACGCCATGACTTACCTGCGCTTGATCAGTTTCTGAGGTTGGCACCTCCTTGTTTTAAGGGAGAGAGCCGTCCAGAGTTGGCTGAGTAGTGGCTCAGCGAGATGGAAATGAAATTCCGTGCGATGCGATGCCCCAAGGAAGAAAAGGTGAATTTGGCGGCCTATGTACTACAAGACCAAGCTGATTTATGGTGGAAGGCCAAGTTGAGGACCACCTTCGCAGGGCACAATGATGACATATTATGGGAAGAATTCTTGGCTGTCTTGCGAGAAAAGTACTTTCCTGAGCAAGTGCGAGATGCAAAGGAGCAAGATTTTTTGGGCGTCGTATAAGGAAACATGTAAGTGGCTGACTATGAGGCCAGATTATCTGCTCTAGGTCGGTATGCTCCACACATATTTGATGAAGCACGTCGAAAGGTGAAGAAATTCGTCAACGATCTTCGTAGCAGCTGTTGATTTTTCAATGTGATGGAGTGTGTGAAAAAGAGTGGGAGAGATGTGAAATATGATGTGTGATATGTGCCAACTCAAGCAAGCAATAACATCAAATAAGCAGCATGTGGGTATGTCATCTAAACAGTGCAAAGTAAGACAAAGGAGTAAACTAAACACACGCCGTGGGCGTGGAGCAAAGATGGAATAAAGCAAACACACACCGTAGGTGTGGAGCAACTAAAAGAGCAAAGGAATAAAGAGAGATGGAGAATATGATGACAAATACCCAAAGAAGAAGATGTGATCGGCACCAAAGCAAATAATGTAGCCAAAACTACACTACATACCTTGGAAAGAAGCCGAGTGAAGCACACTCACCCGTGGGAGAGAAAGACCCAGGTGCAGATGTGAAAATGGTTCTCATGCGACCGCAAGGCGAAGGAAAAACGGTCTGACGATGACCGCACGGCAACCCAAACAGTCTGGCGAAGGCCGCTAAGCGCACCCAGAAAAGTGTGATGTGGAACTCAAATCTCCACCCCTCCTGGCCGGCCAGAAGAGTTGGGCCTCGTGTGGTGAGTACTATAGACTTGCAAAAGAGTCTAGACAGAAGAAGAAATCAACCCAATTAGCCCAAAGGAAGTGTAGTATCTATAAAGTAATGAAACTAGTATGCATGAAAAGGAAGGGTGAATACCTGGGGGGTTGGTGGTTTTTTAACCCCTGTGGGGCATGAAAATAATAGGAATATGTTTAAAAACGTGCTGTGAGTGCAGAAGAACGTGGAGGAAGAAGGAGAATTGATGCTATGATGATGCTAAGATGAAGAGACTAAGAGGAGAAAAGACACAAAAACAGATAAAAAAACGGCTACTCTTTGGACCAAATGACTCAAGGACGCAGAAACAAGCTCTCCCTGGTTGGTACTCGCGCCAAGATGCGGCAGCACTTCATCGCAATCTCCAGAAATCTCCTCAAGCCATGAAGTCTAGGGTTCTATTTATAGACCCCCAAAATCATAGGTCGAGTTGGAGGGATAATAGCACGAAAATAGGACTGAAAACTTAGATAAATCTCGAAGATAATACTCTCAAGAGTCCATAGAAACAAATAGAAGCTTCTGAGGATCAACACTCAGAGAGAAAACACCAAATCAAGGACTCTAGTTCGACCACAGATGGGGAGAGAAATATCAGACAAAGCAGGACTCTTTGTCTCCCCTAACGGTCTTGCGATAGACCGCAAGGCATGGAAAATGGTCGACCGATAGACTGCTAGGCTCAGTCGATCACAAAGAGATAAGACCAAGGAAACCCAATAGGACTCTATGTCTGCCTAGCGGTCTAGCAAAGGATCGTCAACGTCCATTAACGGTAGCGAGATAGACCGCTAGGCTAATAGACGTGGCAAAAGAGATAAAGACAGATAAATCTCTGAGTTAATCCACAAAAGAATCCTCATTAGCCCTTATCTAGGCCCAATAAGCTCAAATGACGAGAAAATAGAAAGAACTAGGCTCAACCAGGGAGAGAACCCATAAAATAAGCCCAAAATAACCCAAAAATGGCCGAATAACCATTGAACAACTCGGGACATCATAAAATAAGATAAGGGGATGACCCAACTTATTGGTCATAAAACGGGTGTCAATATATGCCCCTCATTAACGTCCTCTTTGTAGGGGAGCGAGCGAAGGTGAAGCGAAAGTGAAATGGAACATAGAGATGACGCAGAAATAAAGCGAAACGGACTGAAAAGCGGGCGTTAAGGTAAACGACACCCGTTCTCAACCAACGAGCGATAGGAATCTTTCAGAAAACTCCGAACCAATCACAAGGAACGGCCAAACTGAATGACGCATGCCTGGAGAAACTAACAACTAAAGAATAAAACTCGACCAACCTCATCACTAGAACACACCGCTGATAGGCGATCGGAGCAAGCAAAAAGTAAAAGACGAGCAACTGAACTCTAGACAAGAATCCTCAGCCAACCAAACTGAGCAAAATATATCGAAGAAAACCTTCCAACTCAGAGTGGAATGACTCTCCCTATCCGAGACCATGAATACACAGTTATCCACTATTACTGAGACACTTCAGACAGATTAGGGCTCATGAATGCTCAAAGATGCGTATGACGCATGCTGGGATAAAGTAAAAGAAATCATCAAAACGAATACAAAGAAACCATAAAATAGAAAGACACTATCTGTAACCATGGCATGTAAAATAGAACCACCGTCCCCCAGCTCTTCCAACCTAACGGCCTATCCAACGATTAAACATGTGCACATAGATCATCATCATTTTTGTTACAGGGGAACATCAGATCCCAGCACTCATGAATGACTAGCCGGTTCTCAAGATAATATATTGTAGATACCATATAGTAATGCATTAAGGGACTAAGATCAAAATAATTACCTGACTTACCTGCCTAGGGAGCAGTGACGTGATATGATGGCGCTCATAAATTTGCAATAATAAATTAGCCATCAATAATCAAGCAAAAGAGATAAGCATGATGCACCAAATAGAGCAAAGGCCACACATGAGCAAATAATTATAGCACTTTAAACATCACAACATTCAGCAACCAAACGGTCATGCTAAGACCGCAAGGGGAAGCCTAACGGTCCATCGCATGATCGCTACACTTAAGGCGGTTCACATTCTCCAACGGGCGTGACCCTGGGAAAATGGTCCAGAGAGGACCGCCAAGGACTGCCTAACGCTCCATCGTACGACCACAAGGCTCTGGGTGATTTCAAAACTGTGGACGACCATTCGAACTCCCATTCCATCTCATTCAACCTCAAACTCTCATCCTCCAAACCTTCATCGGCGACCGGCGGCGAGCGGTGATCTCCTACCCTATTGCCAAGAAACCCACACCCTCATACTCGAAGATGGTGAAGAACAGAGTGGTACGGCAATTTCAACGCCGCCTAGCTAGGGAGAACGAGCCCGAAGCTCCGGCAACCCAAACGAAAGAAAGACCACCGGTGGAGGCCGGGGAACCATCAATAGTGCCCATAGTGCCTGAGGGAGGTGCTGGGGACGACGACGGCGAGCACACGGCCGAGGAAGCGCCCGAGGCGGCGGCCGGAACCCCCTCGTCCGAGGTAGGACGAGATCCTTAAAACCCAATTTTTAATTTTCTAGATCATGCATGCGGGTAGAATAGGAAGGGAATGGGTCAGGGGACTCAATGGAGACATGTAGAGGCCCTCAAGGCCACTTTCCAGAGCTGGGGAAATAAAGGAAAACATTGCCGCTACGGCGAGTGCCTAGCGGTCGTTCCAGCAACCGTTAAGGCTCCAGACGGTCTGACCGAGACCGCTAAGGCAAGAAAAATGGTCAAGAGAGGACTGTTAGGGTTCTGTGATTTTTTTTTGTTGCAATGCATGACTTATTAAACTATGTGGATGACTGACCTTCACTGTTACAATGCAGGGAAAGCGACAGACAAGGATATCGTGGCTGTAGGTCTGAGCAGTGTACCTGGCGCTGCCGGACTTCCAAAGAGAGAGATTGGCCAGGATGGGGTTCGCGGAGTTCCTCGGGATGGAGGTGATGAGGCTAGACACGGCCCTCCTTTACGCGCTCCACGACCGGTGGGATCATATCAGTAGGGCGTTCTTATTCCCGTGGGGCCATATGATCCCCACATTAGAGGACTTGGCACGGATCATCGGATTGAGAGTCCACGGAGCGCCTGTGACGGGGATGATGTACGCTGACTACCGGGAGTTGGCGCAAGAGCTGCTGGGATTGGAGCTGATAAGGCCAGGACACCACTCGTCCATGCTGGCACAAGCGACCCTTCAGTAGAGCCTGGGACTGAGAGGAGCGGCCTTAGCTGTGGGAGAGCTGCCAGAGGAATACTTGGGGCGGCTGACGGACCGAGCCAGAGAGAGAAGGCAGCGGAACCAGGCCCAGAGGGAGACGTCATCCTTCGCCGCTTCTTGATGCTGATGTTCGAAAAGTTGATCTTTGTGACGAGGGCGGACGGAGTGAGCTGCAAGCTCCTTCCTTTACTAAGAGACCTAGACGGAGTTAGGGAGTATGCGTGGGGCGCGGCTGCACTAGCCTTCCTGTTCAACTCCCTCAGCACCACCGACCGACAGATGATGCTGGGAGGGTTCTCTCAACTAGTTCAGGTAACCCTTCTACCTTAAATGCATATGCAATTACTATGATTATGAGACTGGTATATCTTGACACTGACCATGTAGGTATGGACCTACATGTACCTCCCCGGCCTAGGGAGAGGGAAGGAGGTACATCCCGACCGAGTTCCCATCGTGAAAAGGTGGATGGCGGTACGGGACACCGGGTCACTTGGATGCTTAGTGCGGGCGATCCAGAATGACATCGACACACTGGCCTATGCATCGGTACGAATCCAAACTCTAGACCTCTAAATGCACTTAAATGCTTTTGATGCTGACACTTGACTCTATCACCCTCCCTGCTCAGGTGCACTGGATACCATAACGTGACGAAGGTCACGAGGGATAGCCCTGGGTGGAGGTAGCCTAGGTGTACATGGGACGAGACGTGTGGCTGCACTGCATGAACATAATCGAGCCACTACACTACCACCTAGTGATGAGGACAAAGGGTTTCCACCAGCCAGAGGTGGAGTTCCCGACACGAGAGGAGGAGCGCGTGGGGCGATCTTCCCGAGGATTGACCGATAAGATAGACTGGGTCACCCGAGTGGTGGACCAGATACGCGACTGGACGAGACGAGGTCGGGCGATGCGAGCCCGAGCTACCAGCGACGAGGCCTACCTGAAGGCCTACACCAGATGCTATGGAGCTCAGGTCTTCTGTGGCTCCTGACGACCGGTACGACTCTTAGACTTATGATTTCCTAATGACTTATAATGCACTGACGACCTGACTTTCTATATGTAGCTAGACCCTCAGGAAAGGATAGCGGAGCTCCAGGGTCTCCTCCACTCTACCATTCAGCAGCGGGACGAGTTCCAGCGCTCGCTGGAGCTTCTGGTGAGCTTTACATAACCTTAGACTTAATATGCAAATGCTATGCACTTGACTGATTGACTTCTATGTGCAGCAGGTCGAGGAAACATAGAGGCAGGGACCAGATGCTCCATCTTCCTCCTCCCAGCCACCGGCAGACAAGGCTGAGCGGGATGCCAACTTCGCATGATTAGTTGCTCAGGCCGAGGAGGCCGAGGCCACTCTCGCAGAGAGGGTAAGGAAACCGGCCGAACTTCCCCTTTGACTTTAAATGCTTATGAATGCACTTGACTTGATCATGATGAATGCTTATGTAGACTAGAGAGCTAGCAGTAGTGCTGAGCGAGGCAGAGTGACTACGGTCAGAGGCAGCAGGGGTGACCCATCTCTATGCAGAGGTGGAGTGACTGAGTGCGGGAGCAGCGGATGTGGAGCGCTACCGCGCGGAGGCGAGGGAGGCTCGGCGCCATGATTATAAGCTGAAGATCGAGTTACGAACCATGGAGTGTATAGTCCAGATGATCGGCCGAGGGCCTGAGCGGAGTGCCTCGCAGAGTGGTGCATGGAGTAGCACACTCCCGGAGTTCCTTACCAGCTCCTCCGATCATCGGAGGAACGAGGAGGTGGAGAGATGATGACGACGAGAGGAGGGGAGCACCGCCATGGGTCCGCCAGAGAGGAAGCACGAGGGCACTAGCGATAACGAGGGTCCAAGAGAGGGACTTGCCTGAGAATTACCCCTTCCCTATTTTTCTTTCTTTCCCTCCTAGACAAATGCATGTACATGATCTTTTGACTTAGAGAAAATGTGATCTTTTATTTTATTTTCTAAAAATGCAAATGTGTGGATGCCAATTCTAACTTTCTACCAGGCCAACGACAACCACTAAGACTGACAAAGAGAGCGAGAGAAGGTGAGAAAGAGAGAGCGGGAGAGAGCCAGTTTGAAGATCGGAAAGATAGAGTGACTCGAGAGAGAACACATGGGAAACGGTCATGATAGGGCCGCTACCCCCTGTGTTGGTCCCGAGGTAGACGAGCGGACAAGAAGGGGGGTTGAATTATCCCCCACGCGATATGGCAAATTAAAACACTACGCAGTGGAGTTGACAACTTTTAACGAGATTGAAGAAATTAAACTAAGCAAGGTAAACTTAGTTCTCTCAATCTCACCGTTCACACACGATCAAGATAAATGGATTAAGCTATTAAGCACAACCACAATGCAAACCACAATACACAAAGGTTTTTAAGGTGATTCGGGACCACGATGGGCTCCCTACGTCCACCCCATACCAAACCGCTAAGGCTTCACTCGGGGATAAATTCCCAACACTGAGGCGACGCTCCAAACACGCAGGACGACGCCTACACACACACATGGGGATAAATCCCAATGAGGAGAACTCTCCTCATGCTGTAGACACAGCAACACGGGGACGAACTCCAAACACTCAAGATCGTAAATCCAACAGCAATACCCACACACGCTGCAACAAACGCAGCACCGTAGTCACACGACCGTAAGCATACGGTCACACACACACAGAATATCCTTTCAGAAATAAACACAAATTCCACAAATGGATACAATAGACCCGCTAATGATCTCTCAAGACTAAAGCAAGGAGAATATAGCAAGTGTAAATGTTCCCCCTTTCTAAACGATTCAGCCCTTCTTCGGTAGTAGATGGATGATGGAGATTTTGACGTCTTCTCGATCCTCCCTTCAAGCCACTCTCTTTGTCCTTCTTCCGCGAGCTCCAAAAGCTCCTTGAAGTAGATGAAATCCACCTTGGCTTAAGCTCTTCCTTCCTTTCTCCCTTTTTTCACCTACAAGATAGAAAACAATGAGCATATAAGGGTTTCTCTTTACAAATTCGTAGGTCACAAGAGAGTGTATATAAGAGACATGAAAAGACCCATATACCCTACACAAAACCCATGGAAAACCCCTCTAAGATATGTAAAATAACCCTAGGGGCAGAGGGGTAAGAATAGGATCCATTTCGATAGAGTTTAGATGGTTTTTGGATCCACACTTTTGAGTTTTCGCCGTATTCGGTCGACCTAAAGTTAGGGTCGGTCGACCTAAATTAACAGCAACAGAAAGTGTTACAGGCGGCCAACCCTGCCAAGTTCGATCGACCGAACTGCCCAATTTGGTCGATCGAACTCTGCAACTTCCAGATTTGTAGTTTAGTCAGAATGAGTTTAAGCCCTTGACATGTGATTCAACCTTCATGAATGAAATAAGGAGATATAAATTTGATGCGGGACGGGACCACGGACACGACAAGCTCGCGATCGTCCCTTAACGAGGGAAGCGTCGGACGTGCGCGGTTGAGAAACCGACAGTGAGCTAGGGTGATCGGCTCTCTCTTTCGTGCCCGGATCGGGTCACGGGACGGTAACGCTCTCTCTCGCAGCAGCGGTGATATAAATAGAAAGCGAGCTAATTACCCTATCATGCTTTCTAGCAGCGGCATAAACAAGCATATATGAAATTAAGCAAAATGCCAAGTAAGGAGCGAGGACGATACCTCCACGCGCTCGGCGTGGGGACGACGGACCCGGCCGAAACTCGTACTCCCGGAACAATAATACACAAGATTACAGCAATACAAATCGCTGCCCACTCCAGCAGGGAGGTAAAGGGCTACACAATGGGGTCCGGGAGGACCGAATTCGGGTTGACGGGCGGCTTCTCGCGTTGATTCGGCAGCACCCGAACACATGACGGTGGGGCCCACGTGCTGTCCGGAGGGACCGTGTGGGACCCGGTGTCACCACTGTGGTGGGGACACTTGTGGAAGTGTTCCCTGGGCTGGCGGCACGCTGGTTCGCCTGCCGGAGGCCAGGCGGCTCCGTTCGGCACCGGTCGGAATGACCGGCCACAGATCTGCCGGTTCTATTTTTCGGCGCGTGCTCCGACGAGAATGGACGCTGCGATCAGCCCCGACGTCGGAATGCGACGAAACTGGCGCCGTTGGAAAGCGGCTTCGAAGGGCTTCAACTCTCTATGACTACAAAAAAATAACAAAGCCTACACTTCCAGTTGGCGAATTTTGAAGGTTGCTATTGTACAGTGGCTTAACTCTTAGATCTGCAGGGCTGTCCTCTGAGAACTATCGTTGACCGTAGGGTAGATGTCCGATTCAGCTCTTGAGGTCTTCATCAAAGGTGTAGGAAATTGAGCTAGGAAGACGGTAAAACTAGTTTGGACAAGTTTGGATGTGGCTACGAATTGAAAGGATTGTTTCACTAACAGTGGGTCGGATCTGGAATCTGACTAAAGGCACTGTAGCAGAGATAGAACACGAATTTTGAAAAATGGGTAGAGGGCAGATCAAAAATCAGGAATAATGATGGATGTAGGGGAGGATGGACATAACTCCCAGTAAAATTGGGAGGGTTTGGAAAATTCAAAAAGGTGGTCGGAGATGGGAAACTCAGAGCTGTTGTCAGTGTATACAGAGACAAAACAGATCTGGGAATGCAAAATGAAAAAAAATGGAAAATTACTAAATGGAGAAGTTTGGACGTGAAAATTTAGGTGGAGGTGGGGATTCAAGGAAAGAACACACCCTCAAAATTTCAAATCCATCTGAGCTCGTGGCTGGCAGCAAGAATTCACGAACTACACCTCTGTCTAGCAGGATAGAAACTTGAAGACGGCTCTGCGGCGGCTCGAAGGCGGCACGAACGGCGGCGGCGGCGGCACAGATGAAGATCATAGGTTGAGAGGGGGAGATAGAAGATTGATACACTCTAGAACTGGAGGTTTGAGGAGAGAAAACCAGGGGGAGAGGACTGGGGCGCAAGAGCCTTCTTGGCATTCAACAAAATTTCTAATTTTTCACTAATATTCATATGAAAATACAATCTTTTATATGATTCACATCAAATGCAATGTGAACCCTTGGATCTAGGGGTGGGGATTGAGGGCTGGGATTAGGTGTGAATAACACACAAAAATTAATAGAATAATAAGGGGAGAGGGGCGCCCCCTTGACCAAGGTTAATGGGTTCAATGGGGTAGGTGGCCAACCATTGGAATGTTTCTTTAACCCCATGTGTCCATATGACCAGCCCACCATTCTAGATGTCCACATAGGATGGTTGACCAGCCCCACAAGGTGACATGGACCAATGGGAAAGGGCTGAGGGCCCCCTAGCTGGACCTACTACCTAATTGCATAAAAACCCACACAATCCATGAGAATGACTTATTGGCTTATAAAGCCTTACATTTGCGTACATAATTTCTCAAGGATATAAACACAAACTAAAAGGACATAAATGTAAAAAGAAAAAGTACATGCTCGGCGTCGATTCCCATCAACTCTCCCCAGGTGGGAGGAACTCGACCCCGTCGAGTAGGGGTATGGATGCTCGATTACTCCGGCGGATCCGTCACCGTGCCAAGTAATGCAGGAACGCTCCACTCCAAGTCGTCGTCACCTGCTCATTCCATATATACTCGATATGCGCGAACTGCTATGGGCTAAAGGTGGACACTCCGGGTGGGGCACTCTCAAAAGGAAAGGAAGCAGCTCGAAGACTCACTAGGAATCACCGCTGAGTCCCTATAGGTGACTGATCCGGGTATAGATGTAAAACCGATCCCATACTCATCGAGTAAGTCCAATCGCCTCTTACTCATAAGAGAATGACAACGAGCTGGCACAAGACACATGCAGACAGACATACCACACAAAGAAAAAGCACACCGACTCATCTATGACCCTAGACACACCTAATGTTAGTCCGACCCGTACATGGGTGACGGTGGACCAGGACACCCGAATATATGCCATGCATGCATCTGACGTAACCGGTGGTCGACATCATGCGGAAATCCTAGACCTCCTAAGGTGGGCCATGCATGCATATGGGATGTGGATGTGGAAGGGCCAAGAGTATCTCCCCTAGATGATGGTGTATCTTGTAAGGGTACGGGCTTGGTGGGCATAGACGACCCGACCCGTGGGGAAGGGGTGTGGTAGCGGACTCCCTCAAAGAAGTGAAGTGAATATGAAGGGTCTAGGGATCCACTAGGGAAGGGGTCAAAGGGATCAAAGAAGGTATGACCCCTTATGGTGGGTTCCAACATGACAGGGTCCCAATCGTGAAATTCTTGAAGGTGCGGGTGCCCACCTTCCTCCATCATGGTAGATGGGACCGTGTATAGGAAATATGACTCCTCCCTCGGAAGCAAAGTCATGAAGTCGGGCTCATCCGGTAGCGGGAGAAGTAGAAGAACCTCCGTGGTGATATAACCCACGGTGCACTCGGAGGTAATGGAACCGAAGGCCGAATGGGTGAAGCTACGACTCGTGGGTTGGTCGAAGTCTCGGGCCAACATATGTGTCAACTTCCATTGCGTGTCTAGTCCCATAACAAGATCGTCCAACGTGTCAACATGGTGACTAGATCAAAATGTGGTATGGAATGAGTTGACCGACACTAAAGGTAAGGTGGGGTCCATGGATGGGAAGGGATGTGGGACCAAGCCATCCTTGAGGCAACTAAGAAGCGGCTCGGCGATGAAAAGCGTACCTGTTAGAAACACGGGTGACTGGGGCTTGGGTGGCTCCAAATGAGAGGGTTCCGAATTAAGATCGGAAGGTGAGGGTGACAATGGAGCACTCTCCGGTGGTGAAGGAATTGGGTTAGGTAGTCCGATCGGCTCGGGACTCGGTTGGGAGGTAGATGTTTGCCAAAGGGTTCGACCTCTAGAGCGAGAAAAATGAGACTCAAAGGGCTCGACCTCTAGAGCGACCTTATAAGATTGCGCCAGCGAGAACGCGTCGCGGATAAGACATTCAAGTCGGAAGTGAAACCGCAAATCTCTCCGGAACTAAAAGGCAATCGTGATGCTATCCTCTCCAACTCCATATTCCATCCGGTACTTATCATAGTCCCAAATGTACTCAGACACGGACCTATCGCCTTGGACGGGTCGGCATGGGTTGGCCATAGTTTCCAAAAAGATGGGATTGGATCCCTAGGAATAGATATGCAAGACCATGTGGACAAGACACTAATACTCGGTACGGGGCGGAGTTAATCGATCCGAAGATCACTCGCGCAAGTGTGCGGCCTTCCCGATAGGCGTAGCCTAATGTTCGGACAACACCTTTTCATATATCGGGTTATTGGGATGCAATGTAAAAAGACATTTTTTTTTTGTTTTAAAACAATGATGGCCCTAAACACGACTTAGACAATGACTAATGACTACATGACACTCTTTTTTTTTTGACACCCTAGACTCAACCTCGCTCTAATACCAAATTGATGCGGGACGGGACCACGGACATGACAAGCTCGCGATCGTCCCTTAATGAGGGAAGCGTCGGACTTGCACGGTTGAAAAATCGGCTAGAGCTAGGGTGGTCAATTCACACTTTCGTGCCCGGATCGGGTCACGGGACGGTAACGCTCTCTCTCGCAGCAGCGGTGATATAAATATAAAGCAAGCTAGGTCCTAAAACATGCTCTCTAGCAGCGGCATAAACAAGTATATATGAAAATAAGCAAATGCTGAGTGTAGGGAGCGAGAACGATACCTCCACGCGCTCGGCGTGGGGACGACGGACCCAACCCAAAATCGGTCCTCCTGGACCCCATTGTGTAGCCCTTTACCTCCCTGCGTGGAGTGGGCAGCGAGTTGTATTGCTGTAATATTGTGTATTATTGTTCCGGGAGTACGAGTTTCGACCGGGTCCGTCGTCCACACGCCGAGCGCGTGGAGGTATTGTTCTCGCTCCCTACACTCGGCATTTACTTATTTTCATATATACTTGTCTTATGCTGGCTAAGCGGATTGGTCTTGGGTTGGTAGCGATAAACTCAGATTGCAAAATCCTTGTTGATGCTCTCTTTCAAGGTATTTCCCCTAGTTGGATGATACTTCCATGGTGGAGGCAAATCCTTTCTCTTGTCCAAGACTATGGTTGCGGTATACAACACATTTTTCGTGAAGGCAATCGGGTAGCCGATTCCTTAGCTTCTTTTGCATGCAGCAGTCCAAGTAATAAAATTTTTACATCTGCAAGAGATCTGCCTAGGCTGACAAAGGGTGAACTGAAGATGGATGCAGCAGGGATCCCTGGCATTAGAGTTGTTTGATCTTCTTCACCTTGATCTCCATTGTATCTTGTTAAACATGAAAGTTCCTGTGGTCTCGGGGCTGTGGTCTCTCCCTCATCTGCTGTAATCTTTTGGTTTTTCTATTCTTAGAGGGACTTAGTTGTCCTCTAGGATATTGGGGGCAGCCCCTGCTGATGTAATCTCTGCTTACTCATTAATAAAACAAAAAACCTCAGCTAATACCTGGAGGAATGAGTCCATTCCCCCTCTTTGAGGGTGGGGTGCATTCGACCGGTGCATTAACTGTTGGTTGGTTTCATTAAAAAAAAATATACTTGTTTATGCCGCTGCTAGAGAGTATGTTTTAGGACCTAGCTTGCTTTATATTTATATCACCGCTGCTGCGAGAGAGAGCGTTACCGTCCCGTGACCCGATCCGGGCACGAAAGTGTGAATTGACCACCCTAGCTCTAGCCGATTTCTCAACCGTGCACGTCTGACGCTTCCCTCGTTAAGGGACGATCGCGAGCTTGTCGTGTCCGTGGTCCCGTCCCGCATCAAAAATCAATCACCCCAAGCTAGATATATATGAATCACACTCATGAAAACTCAATAACAAGGAGGAAAAAACACATTCTCAAGTTAAATCTCCACACCAAAAGATCAAGTTCATATCACAATGAATTTAGACACATGAATGATCATCGTGAAACCAAATCTTCCAAGATTGATGTGAGCATTGAAAAACCAAGTATCATGGATCATGAGAACTTCACTCACTCATTTATACCAAGATTTGCATGAGGAGTTCATAACACTTAGCTAGATCATAAGGACTTAGAAAAATATGCATGTAGTACATTCAAGTCACTTGAGAACTCATGAGCAAACTATTGAATTCACACAAACCAAATCACAAGTTCAAGTACATAAGAGCCCAATCTTTCTCCAACAAAATCACTTTCTTAAGCCATGCATTTTAAACATGTATGAGCATCTACAAGAAGCATGTAGAAAGTCTTCTAGATTCATGTAACCAAATCCCATATTGCAGAAAACATGAAACACATTCTCAAGCCATCAAATCATCAACTAAAGATGTGATCATTTAGACATGCATATAAGCAATACATGTGGGCATCATAAAATCCAATTTCACCAATATTCACATGAGTTACCTTAATTAACTTTCAAGGACACATTAAGCGCATTCACTTGTATTGCCAAACCGAAATGACCATGAGTCCATATAATGAGTAAGCATCATTGAAATCACATTCATCAAATTTCAAGTTAATAGGTTGAGCATATTTCAAGCCCAAAAATCTTATGAGGAAAATCCATTGAAAATACCCAACCACGACTTTGTAAACATATTTGATGAAATGTATGAAACATAGAGGGAGTCGGCATAATATAATGAGTGAGTTGACTCCCTTTTTGAAGAAGAACTCCATTGATGGACATCTTTGAGTTCCAAGCATGAACCATGGATTTTGATCCTACAAGCCAAGATAAACATTGCATGAGTTCCTTAAACAACAACTATTCATATGACTTCCAAGTGTGAACATTGAAGTCATCTTTTAACTTATCAATCAAGATACACACATGTTGCTCAATAAACCACACACACAAGCACAATCGTTTTGTTATCATTAAAACCAAACATCAACTAGGGGATGCAACAATCTCCTCCTTTTTGATGATGACAAAACGATGTGTGCGAGAGTTTCAAAAGATAGAGTAGAAACATTTCAATGAATCATTATGAGAATGGTTGATAAGATATTCAATCACATTCAATCACATTGTCCCTCAAAACTTCTCTCTCTCATTAAGTAAAAAGCATTGAGCAAAAAGCATTGAGCACACAAAATCATAAAACTAACATTCTCCCCCTTTTTGTCATCTACAAAAAGACAGGGGGGTTCTTTGACATGATATGAACATGTTTTCCCCGAACATATGATACCAATTCTTATACCAATTGTTAGTCATCGTTGGCCTAAAGATACGATACCAAATGTTGTTCAAATGCTAAGTGTATGCACCATGTTCATGCTGGAAAATGCCAAATTTGCAACTATGCACATCATGAGCTTCAACATTCAAATGCAAAGATTATGCTTGGAATGAGATCAAAGAGGGGAATGCATATACATGCAAGCACACAAGCACGATTGTCAAGCATGCAAATCATACTCCTAGTAACTCCCCCTAAGTGAGGCACGGGTTAAGAATGGAGCAAGTGATTCATTATCAAAATATAAGACATGAAGCATATCTAAAAGAGTTTTGCATACATAACTAGAAGTACTTCATAAACCAGGAAAGTAGGCAAATTCATAGTACACATTCATCACAAAGATACCCATATGTGATATGTGATGTATGAACAATGAGCTTCAAAATATATGGATATTCAGATTTTTTGAAGAACACTAGAACGTAATCTCCTCTCTACACTTTCATTTTAGATTCTCGACTTTAGGTAGCTTCGCACAACTCATTTTCTTGATTCTTTTAATGGACTTCACCGTTCGACGTGAGTTTCCTCATATGTCTCAATGGAGATTCCCGGCTACTTGGATTAGTCACACATTTTCATTTTTCTTGTGGATATTTTAGTTTCACTGTTCGGCGCAAGTTTCCTCATTTGTCTCAATGGGGATTCTCGGCTACTAGGTTCAACATTCCACATTTGATCATTGTGGGATAGGTAGCTTTTTCCTCATGATTACTCTTTAATGTCTATGTAGAGATTCAAGTTCCCTATAGAGTGTTGGAAAGAAAATTTTAAATCCTTATCGATTAAAGTCATTAAATTTATTTTGTGAAAAAGTGTGGGGGTAATAGTTTTATTTTACATGTACAAAATGAATTTGACAAGACAGAGCTATGACTCCCCCTAAATGTATGCACGGTCAGAAACAAATCCTCTGCCTTAGTGTATGACATATATCACATATGAATGAGATCACTACATTTTTATTTAGGAAGGAGGTGAGGCCTTAGAACAGTCAAGAAAAGGTTTCATAAACTAAATATATACACGCATGCAAGGATTTAGGAAACATTCATGCAAGCACTCATGATTCAAGATATGTAATTATCATGAAATATATGCATGAATATGAAATATGCATCTTTTTGCCATTTTGTATACCCATAAATCATGACATTCAAGCATAAATAAGTCAAAGTATGCATGAAACTCAAATTCACAATGCATGGAAAGTTTGCGAATGATATGTAAAGATGCCAATGCGATCTTTTTAAACAGATTTTTATTTTTTATGCATTCTTGAATATTCAAGCAAGCATGAAACTAATGAATTCAGAAGATAAATTTTTCATTGAATCTTGAACTGATCATGAACATTTTATTTCAGATTTTATCATGAAGAACCATTTTCCTTAGAACTCAAATGTTCAACCATGATCATTCAAAGATAATATTGCATGAGACATAAGCTTCAGTTTGAACATGATATGTCCTACATGTGTGAATATGCAAAATATATTTTGATGAACATAATCAAGTGTCCAACAGATTTCACACAGAATTAGGCAAATGAGCAAGACAAGTGTTTGAACATCTATTAACAAGAATAGATTTTTGAACATGTCAAACAACTTATCAATTTTGCAAAGCAATCACACATGGTCATCATTCAATACCAATTGATGTATTAGAGAACAAGCAGTTCCACTGTTCAGAAATTTTTGCCTTCTTGAAACAAGAGAGTTTTTCAGATTTAATTTGAAAGATATGCAAAATAAAGGCAAATCAATTTCATTTAAAATACATGAATCCTCATAAGCCAACCAAATTGAAATTTGGAATATTGGTACAAGGTGGAGGTCTTGATCCGAAGATCCAACTCACACATAATGACAACTTCCTGATAGACTTAATCTATCATTTCACCTATCACCATTTGATATACCAAATATTCATTCAATGAAAGCATGTATGGCTTGTGAAGAGATCAGAATATGAAATGAGAAGCATAGTAGAATCATAAGTAAAAATATCAAAACTACCAAGTTTGACAGTAAAAGAAGCAAAGTTGGGGGTTTACCATTCGATTGTGCCTTGTTCCTTTTTATTGGAACCCCTTTCATTCTTTATTTACCTCAAGGCACATGTCACACCCCGAGCGCGGAAGGAACCCGGAGTGCATGACGAGTTTATATATCGATCATGTCAATCAGAGCGTTAGTGTATTCGACACAAAGACAGAGTGCGCATGTAATATCTCGGACCCTTTGGATCCTTATTATTGGTCCCCAGATCTGCTTTCTCGGAGTGTCCGGCTTCGTTGAGTCCAAAATTTCATTTCGGACATCTTTCATGTTCGGATCAACGCGATCCGGAGTTGTTTCGGAGGCCCGGAGCGTGTCCGCGGCTTTTCCGCGCGTTTTTCCGATTCCCGGTCGTGTTTTTGATTTTTACCTGTGGAACCCCGTAGCGGGTGAATAGGGTCGTTCACCTGGGTGAGAGTGGTACCATTGCAATCGGTGCGTTCCGAGGATCGCGGATGTGTAATTTTTGATTTTTTGGTATTTTCCAGATTTTCTATAAATACCCCATTTCTTTTTCTTTTTCTCCCCCTCTTCTTTCTTCTTCTTCTTCCTCTTTCTTCTTCCTTCCCCAACGTGGCCGCCCCCCCTTTCTCTCTCTCTTCGGCCGACGACGACCACGGCGCACTCCCCTTCGGCTGCAGACGGCGGTGGGCGACGGCGTGACGGCGTAGGCGACGGTGAGACGATCCCGGTGGCGTGCGGCATTCGTGGGAGGCGTGAAGGAACGAGGGTTCTAAAAGCGTTCTTGCAGTTTGTGGACGATCCGGAGTGCCTCTAGGTGAGATCGAGGTAGGGTGACGTTCCTTAGCTCCCCGCGTTCCATTCTTGTGATTTCTAGCCCGGTGTGAGGCCTAGAGGGGTCACTTCCATGCCGGGAGGGTAAACCCAATATTTGGGGAGAGTTCACCCGATCTATGATTTTAAGTTGCGATTCGGTGTTTTGATGACTTAGAAACATGCTAGGGGTCCCTAGGGGGCTTTCCCCTTGTTTTCCCCTTTCTCATGGAGGTATGGGGGTGTGGTTGGTGTTTTGGTTCATTTCCCGTCGGTTCGCCGTTAGGACGGTGTGACGGTCCTTCCAGTGACCGTCACAGCCTGTGACGCCCCACGGTGGGTGCATCACATGGCCGGGTTTTGCCAACTTGGTGGTCCGTGGGCGTGACGGTGCCACGATAGACAGCCAGGGCGTATGACACGCCTAGGTTGGACCGTTAGAGTGGCGATCTGACCGTTGGCATTCGACTGTTGTGGTTTTGGCCGTTGGGGGTCAAGGCCTCTGACGCACCAAGGGTGGGGCGTCAGAGCCTTGTGACGCTCCTGTGTGGGAGCGTCAGAGCGGACGCGTCCCCACCTTCTAACGCTCCTAGGCAAGACCGTTAGAGGCTGTAACACCCCGAGGGGTGTGCGTCACAGATGGTTTCATTCCATCTTATGACGCACCAGCGGTGGTCCATAAGAGACTGTGACGCCCCGAGCGGTGTGCGTCACAGATGGTTTCTTCTCACCTTCTGACGCATTGGATTGGGTGCGTTAGTGCCTGTGACGCACCAAGGCTGGCACGTCACAGTCGATTTTGCACCGAGTGTCTGATGTACCTGTGCTGGGCCGTCAGACTGCTATGACGGCCCAGAGATAGACCGTTAGAGCCTGTGGCGCTCCTGTGTTGGATCGTCAGGCTCTGGACTGCACCAGGTGGTTCGTAGTCCCGTTTCTTCTCCGACCGTGGTCACCGTGCGACGGTGCTGGTACGTGGGATGGCCCCCGTACTTTGTCAGGTTTGGATGTTGTTTTTCATTGACTTGAGAGTCTACTCCTTTAGTGACCATCCACTAGTCGTAGCCTGCTTACGCGTTTAGCGATCTCAAAAGGGAGTGGTGGAGAGGCTAACCTGAGGACAGTTTTAGACTGGTTTTCGTCGGGCCCCATGTCTACCAGCCAGAGTCCGACTGAGGGGAAAACCAATCAGAGGGCCAGACCAGAGACGCATGGTCTGTGTGTGCACACATGGTTGGGGGCGGTTGGACCCGTGCTGACGAGCGTGACCCCAGCTAGTCACTTACTTTGTGGTTACTTGTACAGTGTCTCAGTTCCCGCTGGGCCAGAGGGAGACACCTGAGGCACGGACTAAGACGTCAGTGGACGCATCCGGCCTTGCTTCTAGTGGGAGGTACTCCTGTCGAGTCGGGAGTGACAGACTATCAGTCTCTGTGACTTCGACCTTCGGGGTTTCGGTCATGTTGACCATTGAGTTCCGGTTGTTTCGCCGTGGCGTGCGTGTCGATTTTCATGTCGTGAGATCGGTGTTTGTAGTTGTAGGGCTTTCACTTTTGAGGTACTCACTTACTGCTAGCGTAGCGATTTCCCATTTTACGAGGTAGGGTTCGAGTGATCCCTACTGAGTCTTGTTCTGAGACTCATTCCCTATGTGTCTTTACCGTGTTTCAGGGGAGGCGCGACTTTAGAGGAATGCGTCTGAGGCTCAGTGTGGTTCAGGTGCCCAGCGTTAGTGCCAGAGGTCAGAGCCGGGGTATGTCCCATGTAGCTATACTTTTCTTTCTTGTCTCTGTACTAGTTGTGGACTAGTGTTGTTTATTTTGTGATATCTTGTGGACCATGTATCATATAAAATATTAATTATTTCCTGCTTAATCATATAAACTATTTAATTTCTGTAATTATTTGTGATACTTGTGTAGTCTCCACACCATCCTTCTAACCCTTCCGAGTCTTCGGGCTCGTAGGTGGCGGTTTGAGTCTCGGGTTATCGGGCCTCCCCGGTAATCGAATTCTCGGGTCGTTACAGCTGGTATCAGAGCGCGGTTGTGGGATTATACGAGAATCATAAGTAATTGTAGTGGTCCACTAGTCCACAGCAATGATGTACAGTTGACGCTGGCATCGGCCACCGTGTGTTTTTTTTGACCTTGCCGTTTACGTGTTTTCTGTCTTTTGCTTCAGGAGCGAGTATGGCGCCGAGGCGGGGGACTCGCTCTCAGCAGGGGCAGTCGGCTGAGGTTCAGGAGATCCAATAGGTGGTTCAGGAGGAGCAGGAGGAGCAGAGTAGAGTGCCACCAGCGGCCACTGAGGCAGCGGATACTGCGAGGATTCCGGGGGTCGAGGATTTCTTCCGTGGCATGTACCAGCTTATGTCGTAGCAGTTTGACAGAGAGGCTGGTGGGGGCTCGTCGACCAGGGGTGGGCCAGGCCGAGCAGTGAGGGATTTCATGCAGTTCCATCCACCTTACTATGGCGACCAGCCAGACCCTAATTTGGCTCGGAGTTGGCTCGACGAGATGGAGCGGTGTTCAGTTCCATGTAGTGTACTGCGGAGGACATGGTGATGTTGGCCTACAACGAGTTGCAGTGCACGGCTCAGGCGTGGTGGTCTTCTGAGTGGAAGATGTCCTTCCAGTCTCGTCCCCTTGAGCAGATTGCATGGGACGACTTTGTCAGCGCTTTCGAGCGTGCTTACTGCCCAGAGTACATTGCTACGCAGAGGATGCGCCGATTTTTGGAGCTGGTCCAGGGCGACATGTCCGTATTGCAGTATTGGGCCCGATTTGTTGAGCTGGGTTGTTATGCACCTCATATCATGGAGCATGAGAGGGTGAAGATCGGGCAGTTCATGCAGGGCTTGAGGCAGGACCTGAGGCACCATTTGATTGCGAATGCTTCCATTGATTTGGAGACGGCTTCTCGAGTAGTGGCGTCCTTGGAGCTGGATATGCAGAGGACTCGGGGACCAATTAGCCAGGGGCAGTCCTTGTCAGGCCGCAGCCAGTAGAAGACTACCCAGTAGCAGAGCACGTTCCACCTTCCTTCTGGTAGTTCGGGGGCTTCGACCCCGACGGCATCAGCGGCAGGTTCTGCGTCTTTCAGCACCAAGGTGAAGAAGTTCCTCAAGAAGAGTTTTTAGAAGAAGAAGGAGGGCCGAGAGCAGCGGCAGGCTTCTTCGGGTAGTGTTCAGCAGCCTGCACCTTTGCAGCGGTAGGGTTCAGTCGGTGGTTCTCGGGGGCCGTGTCCCCAGTGTGGCGAGTCGCATCCAGGCAGGCAGTGTACGGCGTCGGTGATCTACTTCAGGTGTGATCAGCCAGGACACATGGCGCGTGACTGCCCGCAGCGGCCGTGTCAGCCACCCCAGTGTCCTCAAAAGCAGCAGCAGTACCCACTACAGCAGTTTCAGCAGCAGGGTCATTTTTTGCCACTACCACGGTCAGCGAGTGTGGGTAGGCAAAGAGCTCGAGGCCAGATTACTCACATGACCAAGGCAGAGGCAGAGTTGTCGCAGCTTGTGGAAGGTACTGTTATGCTTTTGGGTTGCGCCGCGTGAGTTTTGTTTAATTTTAGCGCGTCCCATTCGTTTATCTCGGAGGATTTCACACTGAGTGTTGAGGATCCGGTATCCCAGATGTCTTGTGATCTGATGGTGGAGTTGTCATCCGGTGACTTCATGATCACTCTGTATTATTTTGAGAAGCTTCCGGTCTGGATTGAGGGGCGGAGTTTGCCAGGCAGGTTGTACGCATTGCAGTTTCGGGATTATGATGTGATTTTGGGCATGGATTGGCTCGAGGCCCATGGAGTGGTAGTGAATTGTAGAACGAAGGGGGTTTACTTTCAGCATCCTCGTTGGCCGACCTTCTACTTCCAAGGTATCCATTCCACCTCTCCTCATTTCCTCATTTCGGTGATTCGAGCTCGTCGTTTGCTTGATTTCGGTTGTCAGGGTTTTATCTCTTCAGTGGTCTTAGTAGACCAGCTGTGTCCGAATGTCGAGGGCATTCCTGTGGTATGCGAGTTTCCCGATGTTTTTCCGGAGGATTTGCCTGGATTGCCTCCCCAACGGGAGATCGATTTCATTATCGAGGTTGTGCCTGGTACGGGACCCTTGGCGAAGGCTCCCTACCGTATGGCTCCCACTGAGTTGAGAGAGCTGAGGGCGCAGTTGCAGGAGTTGCTGGCCAAGGGGTACATTCGTCCTAGATTTTCCCCTTGGGGTGCGCCCGTGTTGTTCGTGAAGAAGAAGGATGGTAGTTTGAGGTTGTGCATTGACTACCGGCAGCTGAATGAAGTGACCATCAAGAAGAAGTATATGTTGCCGCGGATTGATGATTTGTTCGACCAGCTTCAGTCTGCTCGAGTGTTCTTGTGGATTAATTTACAGTCTGGTTACTATCAGCTGAGGATCCGTGAGTCTGATGTGGAGAAGACTGCATTCAGTACAAGGTACGGGCATTATGAGTTCTTGGTAATGCCGTTCGGGCTTATTAATGCCCCCACAGCCCTCATGGACTTGATGCAGAGGGTGTTTCGTCCCTATCTGGACTAGTTCGTGGTCATGTTTATGGATGACATCCTTGTTTATTCGCGGTCTGCGGAGGAGCACACGTACCATTTGGGTGTGGTGCTGCAGACGCTGCGAGATCACCAGTTGTATGCGAAGCTCAGTAAGTGCGAGTTCTGGCTTCGTGAGGTGCACTTTTTGGGGCACGTGATCTCTGGTGATGGTATTTGCGTGGACCCCGCCAAGGTCGAGGTAGTAATGCAGTGGCCGAGGCCGAGATCTATGACGGAGATCCAGAGTTTCTTGGGCTTACAGGCTATTATTGGAGCTTTATCCAGGATTTTTCTCGCATTGCGGCCCCGATGAGCAGACTTACGCGGAAGGATGTGCCTTTTGTCTGGACTGATGAGTGTGAGCAGAGTTTCAAGGAACTGAAGAGATTGCTCACCTCGGCTCCGGTGTTGGTTTTGCTTTCTGGATCGGGAGGTTTTGTGGTGTGTACTATGCTTCCGGGGTCAGATTGGGTGCTGTGTTAATGCAGCATGGTAGAGTGCTGGCGTATGCTTCACGACAGCTGAAGCCACATGAGGAGAACTACCCTACCCATGACCTGGAGTTGGCAGCGCTGATCTTCACGCTGAAGATCTGGAGGCATTATCTGTATGGTGTGAAGTTCGAGGTGTTCACTGACAATCAGAGTTTGAGGTATGTGTTCACTCAGAGAAACCATAACCTCAGGCAGAGGCGTTGGATGGAGTATATGAAGGATTATTTCTTCACCATGTCTTATCAGCCAGGCAGGATGAATGTCATCGCCGATGCTTTGAGTCGGAAGGTCACGGTCAGTGCCTTGATGTTGAGGAAGTGGAGGCTCTGGGAACAAGTGCCCGAAGTGTCATTCAGGCTCAAGATTCCCCGAGAGCCAGGGTTAGCAGTGCTCGCGAGTCTGACTGTCACCCTGCTATCCACCGTCAGGTGATAGAGGCTCAGCATACAGACCCTGAGTTGCCCCGATTTTGGCCATGGCCGAAGGGGAGCTCGGCGAGGATGGTGCTGTGAGATTTCGTGGCAGGTTATACGTCCCAACCGAGGAGCGGGTTCATCGTGCGGTGTTGCGCGAGGCTCATGGGAGCAGGTACACCGTACACCCGGGTGCGACGAAGATGTATCGGAACTTGCGGAGGCAATTCTGGTGGCCTGGCATGAAGAGAGAGGTTGCCGAGTTCGTGGCCAGGTGCCTGACCTGTCAGCAGGTGAAGGCGGAGCATCAGCGACCCAGAGGTACTCTTCAGCCCTTGGATGTTCCAGCGTGAAAATGGGACCACGTGACCATGGAATTTGTGGTGGGATTGCCAAGGACTCTGAGTGGGCAAGATAGTATTTGGTTGCTTGTGGATCGGCTGACGAAGACGGCTCGGTTGTTACCGATCAAAGTTAGCTGGAGTGTGCCCAAGCTGGCACTTTTGTATGTGGAGCGGATCGTACCCTTGCATGGGATTCCCATTTCCATTGTATCCGATCGAGATCCATGTTTCACATCTGGTTTCTAGAGGAGTTTCCAGAGGGCTCTAGGCACCGAGTTAGCTTTTAGCTCGGCATATCATCCTCAGTCGGATGGTCAATTAGAGAGGACCATCCAGACTTTAGAGGACATGTTGAGGTCGTGTTGCCAGGAGTGGCAGGGGAGTTGGTTTCACCACCTACCATTGGTGGAGTTTTCCTACAACAATAGCTATCATTCGAGCATCGGCATGGCTCCTTATGAGGCGTTGTATGGGCGTCCGTGTCGGACTCCACTTTATTGGTTCAAGGTCGGTGAGCGTGCTTTGACGGGATCGGAGTTGGTGCAGCAGTGTGTGAATGTCGTGCACCTTGTTCGTCAGAACATGTTGGCAGCCCAGAGTCGGCAGAAGAGCTATGCTGACCGGAGGAGACAGCCTCTCACTTTCGTCGTTGGTGATCGTGTGTTCTTGAGAGTTTCTCCGATGAAGGGGGTGGTGCGCTTTGGATGACGTGGGAAGCTGAGTCCCCGCTATGTCGGTCCTTTCCTCATTGTGGAGCATGTCGGTGAGGTTGCTTATCAGTTGCAGTGAACCCCTGAGTTGGCATCGGTGCATGACGTGTTCCACGTCTCGATGTTGCAGAAGTATATGCCCGATGACTCTCATGTGCTTGAGGATTCTGTTTGGCCCGAGGTGACTCCAGATCTTTCTCTCCCAGAGTTTCCAGTCCACATTGAGGATAGGCGAGAGCAGCGCCTGCGGAACAAGGTCATCCCCTTGGTTAAGGTGGTGTGGCAGCGGCACTCTGGTGGTGGGGCTTCTTGGGAGCGTGAGGACGAGATGCGTCAGCAGTTCCCTTACCTGTTCGAGTGAGTTCCCTCTTCTTCCCCCTGAGCTTTGTTCTAAAATTTCGAGGATGAAATTTGTTTAAGGGGGGAGGGTTGTAATTCCCGGACCCTTCGGATCCTTCTTCTTGGGCCTCGGATCTGCTTTCTCGGAGTGTCCGGCTCCGTTAAGTCCAAAATTTCATTTCAGACATCTTTTGTGTTCGGATCGGCGCGATTCGAAGTTGTTTCGGAGGCCCGGAGCATGTCCGCGACTTTTCTGCGCGTTTTTTCGATTCCCAGTTGTGTTTCCAGTTTTTACCTGCAGAACCCCGTAGCGGGTGAACTGGGTCGTTCACTTAGGCGAGAGTGGTACCGTTGCGATCGGTGCGTTCCGAGGATCGCGGATGTGCAATTTTTTATTTTTTAATATTTTCCCGAATTTCTGAATTTTCTATAAATACCCCATTTCTTTTTATTTTTCTCCCCCTCTTCTTTCTTCTTCTTCTTCCTCTTTCTTCTTCCTTCCCCAACGTGGCCGCCCCCCCTTTCTCTCTCTCTTCGGTCGACGACGATCGCGGCGCGCTCCCCTCTGACTGCAGATGGCGGTGGGCGACGGCGTGATGGCGTAGGCGGCGGCGAGACGATCCCGGTGGCGTGCGGCATTCGTGGGAGGCGTGAAGGAACGACGGTTCTAAAAGCATTCTTCGCGGTTTGTGGATGATCCGGAGCACCTCGAGGTAACATCGAGGTAGGGTGACGTTCCTTAGCTCACTACGTTCCATTCCCGTGATTTCTAGCCCGGTGTGAGGCCGAGAGGGGTCATTTCCATGCCGAGAGGGTAAAACCATGATATGGGGAGAGTTCGCCCGATCTATGATTTTAAGCCGCGATTCGGCGTTTTGATGGCTTAGAAGCATGCTAGGGGTCCCTAGGGGGCTTCCCCCCTGTTTTCCCCCTTTCCCATGGAGGTATGGGGGCGTGGTTGGTGTTTTGGGTCATTTCCCGTCAGTTCGCCATCGGGACGGTGTGACGGTCCTTCCAGTGACCGTCACAGCCTGTGACGCCCCACTGTGGGTGTGTCACATGGTAGGATTTTACCAACTGTGTGGTCTGTGGGCCTGAGGGTCCCACGATAGACCGCTAGGGCGTGTGACGTGCCTAGGTTGGACCGTAAGAGTGGCAATCCGACTGTTGGCATCCGACCGTTGTGGTTTTAACCATTCGGGGTCAAGGCCTCTGACGCACCCAGGGTGGGGCGTCAGAGCCTTGTGACGCCCCTGTGTGGGAGCGTCAGAGCGGACCCGTCCCCACCTTCTAACGCTCTTGGGCAGGACCGTTAGAGGCTATGATGCCTCGAGGGGTGTGCATCACAGCTGGTTTCATTCCGTCTTCTGACGCACCAGCGGTGGTCCGTTAGAGACTGTGACGCCCTGAGCGGTGTGCGTCACAGTTGGTTTCTTCTCGCCTTCTGACGCACTGGATTGGGTGCATTAGGGCCTGTGACGCACCAAGGCTGGCACGTCACAGCCGATTTTGCACCGAGTGTCTGACGCACCTATGTTGGGCCGTCAGATTGCTGTGATGGCCCAGAGATAGACCGTCAGAGCCTGTGGCGCTCCTGTGTTGGACCGTCAGGCTCTGGACTGCACCAGGTGGTTCACAGTCCCATTTCTTCTCCGAATGTGGTCACAGTGCGACGGTGCTAGTACGTGGGACGACCCCCATACTTTGTCGGGTTCGGACGTTATTTTCCGTTGACTTGAGAGTCTACTCCTTCAGTGACCCTCCACTAGTCGTAGCCTGCTTACGCGTCTAGCAGTCCCACCAGGGAGTGGTGGAGAGGCTACCCTGAGGACAGTTTTAGACTGGTTTCTGTCGAACCCCACGTCTACCAGCTAGAGTCCGGCTGAGGGGAAAACAAGTCAGAGGGCCAGACCAGAGACGCATGGTCTGTGTGTGCACATGTTGTTGGGGGCGGTTGGACCAGCGCTGACGAGCGTGACCCCAGCTAGTCACTTGCTTTGTGGTTACTTGTACGGTGTCTCAATTCCCGCAGGGCCGGAGGGAGACACCTGAGGCGCGGACTAAGACGTCAGTGGACGCATCCGGCCTTGCTTCTAGTGGGAGGTACTCCTGTCGAGTCGGGAGTGACAGACTATCAGTCTCTGTGATTTTGACCTTCGGGGTTTCGGTTGTGTTGACCATTGAGTTCCGGTTGTTTCGCCGTGGCGTGCATGTCGATTTTCGTGGCGTGAGACCGGTGTTTATAGTTACAGGGCTTTCAATTTTGAGGTACTCGCTTACTGCTAGCGTAGCAGTTTTCCATTTTGCGAGGTAGGGTTCGAGTGATCCCTACTGATTCTTGTTCTAAGACTCATTCCCTGCGTGTCTTTACCGTGTTTCAGGCGAGGCGCGGCTTCAGAGGAACGCGTCTGAGGCTCAGCGTGGTTCAGGTGCCCAGCGTTAGTGCCAGAGGTCAGAGCCGGAGTGTGCCCCGTGTTGCTGTACTTTTCTTTCTTGTCTCTGTACTAGTTGTGGACTACTGTTGTTTATTTTGTGATATCTTGTGGACCATGTATCATATAAAATGTTAATTATTTCCTGCTTAATCATATAAACTGTTTAATTTCTACAATTATTTGTGATACATGTGTAGTCTCCACACCATCCTTCTAACCCTTCCGAGTCTTATGGCTCGTGGGTGACGGTTCGAGTCTCGGGTTATCGGGCCTTCCCTGTAATCAGATTCTTGGGTCGTTACAGCGCAAAAGTAACAATAACCAAGTCCTTTATTAATCATAAACCTTTAAGTAGTTCTATTACAACCACTTAATGAAAGTACTAGGACTAAAAAAAGTACAATGGTTGATTCAATAAAGATAGAAAAGGCAAGACTATGTAACTGCTTGGATGGTCGGAATGGCTCTAAACTCTTCACGCATTGTCATCCCCATCTGATTGCATCTCGTCATCAGACTTACCTGAAAAATAGGGAAAAACTCTAGGTGAGTGAACGTTTAGTAGGAGTTATATCTCAAGTGCAAGCTTGCTTTAAATAAATTACATGTTGTATGGAATGCAAGTAAAGCTATGCATGTTCGCAGGAAACGATAATAGAAATAATATATATAGCAAGAGAGAATTTGGAATGGACTAGCAAGATATCCAGAATTTCATGTAATCATATCAAGATAGATGAGCATATACGTTTAGCGAGTCATGTCAAGAATTGGCTATCATGTTATCAAGCAAGCAAGTAGATACCCTTCCGGGCCACGCATGTCAAGTCAAGAACAAGTACAAGAGTTTATGGAAATGTCTATTCAAACAAGTCATGCACTTCGGTGTAATGCCACACTGTGATCAATAATAGCTCCCATTGACACAAGTACTTTCGGGTGCTCCTCCAGGACCAGATCGGGCCCTATATGCGCCAGCAATGAATCATGTATTTCGACATCCACTTTAGTTATAGCCAATATAGAATTTCAATGGAATGAACCTTTGTAGGAATATAAGGTAGATCTTGTGGAATAGAATCACAAGGACATAAATTTCATGGAAGGACATACTACGGTCAAACGATATAATCACAATACTCACGTAAAACTAGGTGGGATCGGCTCCCTAGTGGGTGCCATGACATTAAGAATAAGCGTCCATATGTACATGGATGCTAGTTCTTTGAACTTGATAAGGTAGAAAGAATTGGTATCTCCATAAAGATACATATTCCAAGATAGATGGCATGGTTTCCCCATTCCATTAGTTAAAGATTCATTCTCATGACAGCAAGGTAGCATACCATGAGGGCCGGTTTACCATGTCTCTTTAGAGTGACATAGCAATCAAAATGTCATAGGTTTTAGTGGTACAACTTGCTCAATCGGCCTTGAGGGAATCCAAGGCTACGAGGAGTCTTACGGAGGTCCCAATAACTAACTTACAAGTCCGAAGGAACAGAATGTCCAACGGAGGACTCGTATGTCACCAAGAGTTAAGGGGCAATCGATAAAACATCGTGAAACGTGGGATTATACTCACGGAATGGAATATAGTGCCTATATATATAACCCACTGTCAAGGGTTACAGAAAACCATGAAAATTAGAATACAGGTAATTGGCGACTGAGATCAAGTCTTCATTTTATGAATTAGCGCCCTAGGAAGGGTCGCTAGTTTAATATATAACGACTGTTCATTCAGTCATTATATCTAGGGTCTATATGTATTAAGATCTGTAAAAATTCTCAATTTCAGCTATTATGTAAATGACGACTTAGCTCAAGACTTCAATTCATTAAATAGCGCCTTAGTCAGGGGCGTTATATTTAAATTTGAAGGCATGGTTCATGTCGTTATTTCCACTATCTATGTAATTACGTCATGAATAGTTAAATGTTCACAGGTTATCACTAATTAGCGCCCGTGTGTGGGGGCGTTCATTAAATTGACGACCTGAAGATGATTGTTATTTCTTTGTCATATGATACGCACCGGGCAGGTACAATCATAGACACATGATTTTTTTGGAGTGTGTCCAATCAAGAAACTAGAGACATGTACAGGCAGAGAAAAATAGCAGGAATCTAACAGCATATTCATGCATTAGATTAGATGTCATGGTTCACAGTTATTATATTTTGAACATGTGTATTTATTAACTAACCAACTAATCTGACGACTGTTTGCAGGGTCGCTATATCAAATAGCGCCCTAGAGGGAGGCGCGTTTTACTGAAACTTCCAGAAACATTCCAAAACCTACGAAAATCAATCTAACAGACCTATATGCATGTTTATGATCTTATAGCTATTAGATTGGGCTTGTACTTGAGAACACCTACCTAGGTTTTTAAGGCTTGGATGCTAGAACGTGAAGAACGATGAAAGAAATATAACACCCACTACTCTGCAACGATAGATGTAAAGGAAGAAGTTGCTCTATAGCAGCTTCAACGGATAGAGGAAGATGACACTCTTCCTTCAGTAGCAGATCGTCGAGGAAGAAGCAGACGGGGAAGAAGATGATGTAGCTTCAGGGATTGAGAGGAGGCAGAGGTCTATCCTTCTCGTGCAGTCGAAGGAGAAGCAGAAGAAGAGAGAATTCTTCTCTTCACGTACAACCGTCGGTGAGAAAAGAACAGAGACGGCAACAGGTCGTTTGAAGAAAAGAGTCAACAGGTTGGCTCGACGGAGGGGGTTGGTACTTATAGAGAGGGTTTGAATGTGGTTTGGAGTTTGATCTGGATCGAAGTTTCCATTGAAGAAATCCTATTGTTAGTAAAACTTCCCTACGTGTTAATCCTTCCAGATCAGGACCTTCCCGAACAGCATTCAACCTCCTAGTTCGAGCAAAACACTGCAACAATTTCCATTTTTGACTCTGCAGGGAAATAGCGCCTAGGACATAGGCGCCATTTCGGTAAATAGTGCCCATGATAGAGGCGTCATTCATGTAATTGGCGCCTTCGTGAAGGGTCTTCAATTTATGGAATGGCGCCTTAATAGGGGGCGCTATTCCATTTTTGGCCCATTTATTATATGATGAAAGCCCCATTAGTTATATATAAATAAGTGGTTTAAACATGTATATGTATATGAGTTGGGCCTTGAACCTTGGTTTAATTTTTCAATCTAATTACATTCCTTCAATTTACCAGGGTTGCTACACCCTCCCCGACTTAAAAGAATTTGGTCCCCAAATTCAATCGTATATAGACGTGGAGGGTGCGGAGTACATACCGTTTTCAAATAAGTCAGGAAATCTCTTTTTCAGGGACTCCTCAGTCTCCCACGTGGCTTCTTGTTCTGAGCATTTGTTCCATTGAACCTTGACCATGGGAATCGTCTTATTCCTTAATGCACGTACCTTGTGATCAAGGATCTTCATAGGTTTTTGTTCATAAGTGAGATCCTTTTGTATCACTAGGTCTCCGTGATCTATGACATGTGACGGATCATGCACATACTTCTTCAACATGAATATGTGGAACACGTTATGAACTTCGGACAATTGAAGAGGCAAAGTGACGCGGTAAGCAACCTCGCCAACTCTTTCTAGTACCTCAAAAGGTCCGATAAACGTTGGTGTAAGCTTGCCCTTAACACCAAATCTCCTAATTCCACATCCAGGCGATATCTTGAGAAATACGTGTTCTCCGACTTGGAATTCAAGATCTCTTCTTCTTGTGTCAGCATAAGCCTTCTATCTAGACTGAGCCACTTGAAGTCTCTATCTAATCAACTGAATCTTTTCGGTGGTATCCCTTACCATATCTGGGCCTAATAGTTGTTTCTCGCCAACTTCATCCTAGCACAAGGGTGACCAGCAACTCCTTCCGTACAAGGCTTCGAAAGATGCCATTTGTATGCTTGCCTGGTAACTATTGTTGTATGAAAACTTGACCAAAGGTAAGTGATCATGCCAGCTTCCACCAAAATCGATGATACAAGCTCTGAGCATATCTTCTACCACCTGATTCGTCCTTTTGGTCTGACCATCTATTTCAGGATGAAAAGCAGTACTAAAATTGAGTCTCATCCCCAATGAATGTTGTAGACCCTTCCAAAAGTGAGAAGTAAAGCGTGGGTCTCGATCAGACACGATTGATACAGGAACTCCATGTAATCTAACTATCTCTTTAATATACAAAGCGGCAAGAACATCAACTGACCATCAGCTCTGAATTGGCACAAAGTATGCTGATTTGGTCAAACGGTCGATGATGACCCATATTCCATCATGTCCTCCTTTGGATATAGATAATCCCATAATGAAGTCCATACCAATATCCTCCCACTTCCACTTGAGAATATCAAGAGGATGTAGCTTACCGACAGGCTTTTGGTGTTTCGCCTTGACTTGTTGGCATGTGAGATAGCGAGACACGAAGTCCGCTACTTCTCTTTTCATGTTGGGCCACCAAAAGGTTCTTTTCAAATCTTGGTACATTTTGATAGATCCTGGATGAATGGTGTACCTTGATCTGTGAGCTTCATCTAAGATCTTCTTCTTTAGCTCTGGACAATCTGGTATGCAAGTTCTATCTCTGAACAACAACCTTCCATCTGAGGCTATCTTGAAATCAGGTTGTTCTTCTATTTTGCCCTTGATCTCCACTAATACGGGGTCATTATCTTGAAGTCCTTGTATTTCAGAGAGTAGATCTGGCTGTATGCTCATATGTGATAGTGTAACACACCTACTCTCCTTGTCCATGCTTATATCAAGTCTAGTGAACTGTTCTAGCAACTTCCACTCTTGAATCATACAATTGGCTAATATTGCTCTTGGCTTCTGACTGAGGGTATCAGCTACAGGATTACCCTTTCCAGGATGATATTGTATTGTGAAGTCGAAGTCCTTGAGATATTCTAGCCAACGTCTCTGTCTCATATTCAATTCCTTTTGAGAGAAGAGATACTTGAGACTCTTGTAATCGGAGTATACAGTGAACTGCACTTCGTATAAGTAATGTCTCTAGATTTTCAATGCAAATACTACCGTAGCCAACTCCAAGTCATGAACTGGGTAGTTCTCTTCATGCTTCTTCAATTGGCGGGAAGAGTAAGCTATCACTCTCCCTTGTTGCATTAAGACACATCCGAGGCCAATTCCAGACGCATCGGTGTATACCTCGAATTTCTCTCCTTCAACTAGCAAAGCTAAGACTGGGGCAGTAGTTAGGTGATCCTTGGGAGCTTGAAAGCTTGTTTCACATTCCTCGCTCCATTCATAACGGGTCTCCTTGCGAGTTAGCTTAGTGAGTGGTACGGCAATCTTGGAGAAATCATTAATGAATTGTCGATAATAGCCTGCAAGACCCAAGAAACTACGGATCTTGCTAGCATTGGTCGGTCTTTCCCAATTCTTTACAGCTTCAACTTTTGATGGATCTATGGATAGTCCGTCCTTTGAAATCACATGACCTAAGAAAGATACTTCTTCCAGTCAGAATTCACATTTACTGAGATTTGCATATAATTGATTTGTCCTCAATATCTGTAATGCAATCCTCAAATGCTCCTCATGCTCTTCCTTGGTCTTTGAATAAATCAATATATCATCAATGGAAACCACCATGAACTGATCTAGATGAGGCCTGAATATACTATTCATCAACTGCATAAAGGCTGCAGGGGCATCTGTTAGTCCGAAAGGCATAACAACAAATTCGTAGTGCCCATACCTGCTTCTGAACACGGTCTTATGAATATCCTCATCTTTAATTTTTAGTTGATGATATCCCGACCTGAGATCAATCTTCGGGAAATACTTGGATCCAGATATTTGATCAAATAACTCATCGATTCTCGGCAGTGGATACTTGTTCTTGATAGTAAGATGATTCAACTGTCGATAGTCGATGTATAACCTCATGGATCCATCCTTCTTCTTTACAAATAGCACATGTGCTCCCCACAGGGAAGTGCTTGGTCTAATAAATCCCTTCTTTAGAAGTTCCAATAGTTGCTCCTTTAGTTCCTTGAGTTCGACCGGGGACATCCTATAAGGTGCCTTAGAAACTAGGCCAGCACCAGGGATCAAATCGATGGTGAAGGCCACTTCTCTTTGCGGGGGTAATCCAGGCAAATCTTCCGGAAACACGTCCAGAAATTCTTGTACAACTGGGATGTCTTCTATCTTAGACTCCTTAGTCTCCTTTGTGGTGAAAAAAGTAAGGAAAGATACACATCCTTTCCTTATTAGCTTGCTAGATCGAAGAGCCGAAATAAGAGGTCACTTGCTTCGACTCTTAGGGCTAGTATAAACCAGTTTCGGAAATTCCTTCAAGGTAACCTTGCTGTTACGGCAATCAACAGTTGCCTGGTATTTGGATAACCAATCGGCTCCCAATATAATATCATAGTCCGTCATTTCTAAGCATATTAGGTCGATAGGTAGATTTCTTCCCTTTACCAAGACTTCGCAATTTTGGTAATGATGAGTAATATCGGCTTCGTTTCTGAGAGGAGTCAAAATAATTAATTTTATCCATTTCGATTCCATAGGTAATGGGTCAGCAAACTTCTTGGAAATAAAAGAATGCGATGCACCAGTATCAAATAAGACATGTGCCGACTTGGAATAAACTTATAATGTACCTTCCACTAGTCCGCTTTCGTCTTGATCTGCCTCTTTAATAGCTTGGAGACGTGCATTCTTCTTTACCGGGCGCTTTTCGTCTCCGGCTTGGTCATTGAGTAATGGACACTCGGGAATCCGATGTTCACGGCTCCCACAATGGAGGCAAGCTCCGAGTCTTCTCTAGCATTCTTCGGCCCTATGGCCGGTCTTGTCACAATGTTTACACACCTCCTTGGAAGTTGTGGTAGTAATGGAGAAAGGTTTGGTCTTTTTAAACTTTTGCTCCTTGGAGGAAGTACC
Organism: Amorphophallus konjac; assembly: GCA_022559845.1. Taxonomy (NCBI): domain Eukaryota; kingdom Viridiplantae; phylum Streptophyta; class Magnoliopsida; order Alismatales; family Araceae; genus Amorphophallus; species Amorphophallus konjac. The sequence continues at coordinate 307,840,442 of CM040126.1, forward strand.
TTCATCATTGGCTCTCTTTTTATTGAAGGAGGGCTTGAAATTTCCAGGGCTTATAATAGGCTCTTTCTTGTTCTTTCCCCGGATCTTGTCGGACAGCTCCGTGGCATCCTCTAATAGTTGAGCCCTTTGAACCATATCCGAGTACACCAGAATGTCCATCGGTGCTAGTTGCGTGATATATTGGGGTCGAAGCCCATTGAGAAATCTTCTTACTTTCATTTTCTCGGTACTTACTAAGTGTTTTGCGTATCTTGACAGCCTAGAGAATTGGGCCTTATATTCGGCCAATGACAGAGTTCTTTGTTTGAGTGAGGCGAATTCTGCGGCTTTAATATCTTGCACTCGGTCGGAAAAGTATTTGTCATTGAAGTACTTGGTGAACTCAGCCCATGTGATGGGTTCTTCACCTAGGGTGGCTTCTACGGACTCTCACCAGGAACGGGCGTCTCTTTCTAATTAGAACGTAGCTAGCAATACCTTCTCTTCATCCGTGCATTGCATAACACGGAATATCCTTTCCACCTCTCGGAGCCAATGCTCGGCATCATCGGGATCTGATGATCAATGAACCTTGGTGGGTTCATATTTTTAAAACTACGGTGAAGATCACCAGCTCCACAGTTCACCATTCCTTGTGCCACTTGCTATAGCGCCTGAGTCATGCCTTGGAAAGTGCGTTGCATATTACGCCACTGAACACGTTCGGCAGCCATCGTCCTTCAAGGATTTTAAATAACTAATAAGAGTTTGGACCAAGAGTTTGATTTCCCTAAGTTACCTTAACCCATGGTTCTACCCAATTCTCACCGGGTGAAGGTTTAAAACCTATCCTTGGACTTGGGTTTCCTAGGAATTGAATATCCTAGGCTCTGATACCACAAAAACTGTCACGTCCTGAGCGTGGAAGGAACCCGGAGTGCATGACGAGTTTATATATCGATCATGTCAATCAGAGCGTTAGTGTATTTGACACAAAGACAGAGTGTGCAAAAGTAACACTAACCAAGTCCTTTATTAATCATAAACCTTTAAGTACTTCTATTACAACCATTTAATGAAAGTACTAGGACTAAAAAAAAGTACAATGGTTTACTCAATAAAGATAGAAAAGACAAGACTAGGTAATTGCTTGGATGGTCGGAATGGCTCTAAACTCTTCACTCATTGTCATCCCCATCTGATTGTGTCTCGTCACCGGTCTTACCTGAAAAATAGGGAAAAACACTAGGTGAGCGAACGCTCAGTAAGAATTATATCTTAAGTGCTAGCTTGCTTTAAATAAATTACATGTTGTATGGAATGCAAGTAAAGCTATGCATGTTTGCAGGAAACGATAATAGAAATAATATATATAGCAAGAGAGAACTTGGAATGGACTAGCAAGATATCCATAATTTCATGTAATCATATCAAGATAGACGAGCATATATGTTTAGCGAGTCATGTCAAGAATTGGCTATCATGTTATCAAGCAAGCAAGTAAATACCCTTCCGGGCCACGCATGTCAAGTCACTTCAAGTCAAGAACAAGTACAAGAGTTTATGGAAATGTCTATTCAAGCAAGTCATGCACTTCGGTGCAATGCCACACCGTGATCAACAATAGCTCCTATGGGCACAAGTACTTTCGGGTGCTCCTCTTAGGACCAGATCGGGCCCTATATGCGCCAGCATTGAATCATGTATTTCGACATCCACTTTAGTTATAGCCAATATAGAATGTCAATGGAATGAACCTTTGTAGGAATATAAGATAGATATTGTGGAATAGAATCACAAGGACAGAAATTTCATGGAAAGACATACTACGGTCAAACGATATAATCACGATACTCACGTAAAACTAGGTGGGATCGGCTCCCTAGTGGGTGCCATGACATTAAGAATAAGCGTCCATATGTACATGGATGCTAGTTCTTTGAACATGATAAGGTAGAAAGAATTGGTATCTCCATAAAGATACATATTCCAAGATAGATGGCATGGTTTCCCCATTCCATTCATTAAAGAATCATTCTCATGACAGCTAGGTAGCATACCATGAGGGGCAGTTTACCATGTCTCTTTAGAGTGACATGGCAATCAAAATGTCATAGGTTTTAGTGGTACAACTTGCTCAATCGGCCTTGAGGGATTCCAAGGCTACGAGGAGTCTTACGGAGGTCCCAATGACTAACTTACCAGTCCGAAGGAACGGAATGTCCAACGGAGGGCTCGTATGTCACCAAGAGTTAAGGGGCAATCGATAAAACATCGTGAAACGTGGGACTATACTCACGGAATGGAATATAGTGCCTATATATATAACTCACTGTCAAGGGTTACAGAAAACCACGAAAATCAGAATACATGTAATTGGCGATTGAGATCAAGTCTTCATTTTATGAATTAGCGCCCTAGGAAGGGTCGCTAGTTTAATATATAACGAACAGTCGTTATATCTAGGGTCTATATGTATTAAGATCTGTAAAAATTCTCAATTTCAACTATTATGTAAATGACGACTTAGCTCAAGACTTCAATTCATTAAATAGCGCCTTAGTCAGGGGTGTCATATTTAAATTTGAAGGCATGGTTGATGTCGTTATTTCCATTATCTATGTAATTCTATCATGAATAGTTAAATGTTCACAGGTTATCACTAATTAGCGCCCGTGTGTGGGGGTGTTCATTAAATTGACGACCTGAAGACGGTCGTTATTTCTTTGTCACATGATACACACCGGGCAGGTATAATCATAGACACATGCTTTTTTTGGAGTGTGTCCAATCAAGAAACTAGAGACATGTACACGCAGAGAAAAATAGCAGGAATCTAACAGTATATTCATGCATTAGATTAGATGTCATGGTTCACAGTTATTAAATTTTGAACATGTGTATTTATTAATTAACCAACTAATCTGATGACTGTTTGCACAGTCGCTATATCAAATAGTGCCCTAGAGGGAGGCACGTTTTACTGAAACTTCCAGAAACATTCCAAAACCTACAGAAATCAATCTAACAGACCTATATGCACGTTTATGATCTTATAGCTTTTAGATTGGGCTTGTACTTGAGAACACCTACCTTGGTTTTTAAGGCTTGGATACTAGAACGAAAAGAACGATGAAAGAAATATAACACCCGCTACTCTGCAACGATAGATGTAAAGGAAGAAGTTGCTCTATAGCAGCTTCAACGGATAGAGGAAGATGACACTCTTCCTTCAGTAGCAGATCATTGAGGAAGAAGTAGCCGAGGAAGAAGACGATGCAGCTTCAGGGATTGAGAGGAAGCAGAGGGTCTATCTTTCTCGTGCAGCCGAAGGAGAAGCAGAAGAAGAGAGAATTCTTCTCTTCACGTACAACCGTCGGTGAGAAAAGAACAGAGACGGCAGCAGGTCGTTTAAAGAAAAGAGTCAGCAGGTTGGCTCGACGGAGGGGGTTGGTACTTATAGAGAGGGTTTGAACGTGGTTTGGAGTTTGATCAGGATCGAAGTTTCCATAGAAGAAATCCTATTATTAGTAAAACTTCCCTACGTGTTAATCCTTCTAGATCAGGACCTTCCCGAATAGCATTCAACCTCCTAGTTCGAACGAAACACTGGAACGGTTTCCATTTTTGGCTCTACAGGGAAATAGCGCCTAGGACAGAGGCGCCCTTTAGGTAAATAGCGCCCATGAAAGAGGCGTCATTCATGTAATTGGCGCCTTCATGAAGGGTCTTCAATTTATGGAATGGCACCTTAATAGGGGGCGCTATTCAATTTTTGACCCATTTATTATATGATGAAAGCCCCATTAGTAATATATATATAAGTGGTTTAAACACATATATATATATATGCGTTGGGCCTTGAACGTTGGTTTAATTTTTCAATCTAATTACATTCCTTCAATTTATCAGGGTTGCTACCGCACACTTCTATCAAAACCAACTCATTCAATATATTTAGGCACCCAAGTCATTTTGAGTCCCCGTGAATTTTTAGCATTACCACCAAAAGACTTCTTCCACATTTTCATTGCGTCCATGTCATCAGTCTTCATGATCCTACAATCCTCAATGACATGTCCATGGTTTCCACAATAAAAGTATTGAGGAGAAGCAGTTTTACCAAAAGAATTCTTTTTTAGAGCATGGGAGTTTTCAAAGGCTTTCCATCTTCTATTTTCAAAAGGTCTAGATTTAACAAAATTAAAGCTAGCATTCATTCTAGAAGCATGAAAATTATCAGTTTTCAAAAACCAACAATCTTTCATAACATGACTGTATTTCTCACAATGAAAACAACAAGGAGATGTGGGTCTATGGAATGAATTTACATTGTTTGCATGAGTTTTTGGAAACAAATTTTTCTTATTAGATACAAACCTTTGAGTATGAAAGACATGTTCATTTTTGAATTTTCTTTGAAAATCAAACTTAACATTCATGGCATGGTAATCATCATTTTGTTTCATGAAATAATTATCTATCACATGGCCTAGTTTGTGACAATAGAAACAAGAAACATTTCTTTGTCTCTTGAAAGAAGATTTATCTTTGCATTCATTTTCATCATCTATTTTCATGGCAACACAATCATTCATTTCATGGCCATGCATGTCACAATAAAAGCATTCAACATTCAATTTCATTTTCCTCCCACCTTGAACTTTTTGAAATCTATTTTGTACTGTGGGCTTTGTGTTGAAAATTTTTTTCTTCTCAAACCCATTTTCAGAAGTTTTCATTTGAGAAGTGGGAGGAGGAGCTTTGGAAGTGCTGGGTATGTCTGAAGCATGAACAAAAGAGATTTTTAGTTTATGTTCAAAAGACTTTTTATTGACCGGGGTGTATCCAAGACCTTCCTTTTGAAAATTCACTTTAACACCCAACACCTTATCCAAATTTTCTTTCCCCTTCACAAATCTAGACAAATCATCATTTAACCTTTGTACCTCTTATTCTAGAGCAGAGATATGCATTTCAGCACTTGTGATTTCTTCTTCGCATGCAGATACTTTATCACTTAACAAGCAATTCACTGATTTGAAATTTTTATTTTCTTCTATGACTTTCTTGTTTTCATCATTTATAGCATGCAGTTTTTCAGCTAATTTTTCAAGAACAATCTCAGTTTCAGCAAACTTTGAGATCTTAGCAAGCAACTGTTCATTCTCATGTTTCAACAATGAGTATTCTTTTTCAAACTTATCAAAACCTTTCAATCTACCCTCAAGCAAGGAATTCTGAATTAACATGGCACTGTTGTTCTTTTTAAGCTCTTCATTTTCATTCATGATGCTTTTGCTATCTAATTCAGTGTCAAGAAGTTTTTCAAACAGCATATCATCATTAGATAAACAAGCTAGCTTGTTCTTAACACATTCTTCATTCTTCTCAAGTATGGAAATTTTAGACAGCAAGAGTTTGTTTTGTTCACTCAGATCATGACAATCATTTTCAAAATTCAAAGATCTATCAGATTTTTCAACCAAGGTGTGTTCTTTATGCATGTCAAAATTTTCTTTATCAAGCTCATCTATTCTACATTCCATATCATAATTTTGTCCTTCTAAACATTCATTTTCTAATTTCAAAGCTTCAATTTTCTTTTTCAATATTTTATAGTTTTCACAAGAAGGATTTGCATACATAATGTCTTTAATTTTTGATTCAAGCGATTTGCACCTTACACATGGAACATATGTACTCAGAATTTCTTCAAGTTTATTTCTCAGTTTCTTATTTTCATATTTAAATTCTTTACATCTTTCATGCATTTCAATATATGCCATTTGCCATTCCTCAATAGAAGGTTCTTCAGAATCAGAACTTACTTCACCTTCGCTTTCTACCTCCGAGCTTTCTTTGCTTTCTTCATCATTTGCCATTAAGCTTGAGCCGACTTGCAAAGTCTTTTCATTGGCTTCATACTTTGTCGGTTGATCCCATAAATCTCTGGCTGACCTGTAAGAGGAAATTTGGGAAAGAACATGAGGCTCTATGCAATTCCTTATAACACTCAAAGCTCGAAGATTGATTTCATTTTTCTTCACGTGCTTGTCATTCCATTCTCTTTCATTTGATGGAAGTTTATGTGGACCAACACATATGACTTTCCAGATTTCATGTTCATTAAAACAAAGATAAGCACACATGCTATTTCTCCAAGAAATGTAGTTACTACCATCATAACGAGAATGAAGAGTAAAGCTAGACATGTTGCAAAATGAAACTCACCAACAGGGATCACTCTAAAGGTTGTTAGACCCAAGAAAATAGAGCCAAGACTCTGATACCAATTGTTGGTCCCGGGGTAGGGGAGCGGACAAGAAGGGGGGTTGAATTATCCCCCACGCGATATGGCAAATTAAAACGTTACGCAGCGAAGTTGACAACTTTTAACGAGATTGAAGAAATTAAACTAAGCAAGGTAAACTTAGTTCTCTCAATCTCACCGTTCACACATGATCAAGATAAATGGATTAAGCTATTAAGCACAACCACAATGCAAACCACAATACACAAAGGTTTTTAAGGTGGTTCGGGACCACAACGGGCTCCCTACGTCCACCCATTACCAAACTGGTAAGGCTTCACTCGGGGATAAATCCCTAACACGGAGGCGACACTCTAAACACGCAGGATGACGCCTGCACACACACTGGGATAAATCCCCACGAGGAGAACTCTTCTCACGCTGTAGACACAACAACACGGGGACGAACCCCAAACACTTTGGATCGTAAATCCAGCAGCAACACACACACACACGCTGCAACAAACGCAGCACCGTAGTCACATGACCGTAAGCATACGGTCATACACATACATAATATCCTTTCAAAAATAAACATAAAATACACAAATGGATACAATAGACCCCAAATGATCTCTCAAGACTAAAGCAAGGATAATATAGCAAGTGTAAAGGTTCCCCCTTTCTAAACGATTCAGCCCTTCTTCGGTAGTAGAGGGATGATGGAGATTTTGACGTCTTCTCGATCCGCTCTTCAAGCCGCTCTCTTTTTCCTTCTTCCACGAGCTCCAAAAACTCCTTGAAGTAGATGAAATCCACCTTGTCTTGAGCTCTTCCTTCCTTTCTCCCTTTCTTCACCTACAAGATAGAAAACAATGAGCACATAAGGGTTTCTCTTTACAAATTTGTAGGTCACAAGAGAGTATATATAAGAGACATGAAAAGACCCATATACCCTACACAAAACTCATGGAAAACCCCTCTAAGATATGTATAATAACCCTAGGGGCAAAGGGGTAACAGTAGGATCCATTTGGATAAAGTTTAGATGGTTTTCGGATCTATGATTTTGAGTTTTCACCATATTCGGTCGATCTAAATTAACAGCAATAGAAAGTGTTACATGCGGCCAACCCTGCCAAGTTCGGTCGACCAAACTCTGCAACTTCTAGATTTGCAGTTCAGTCCGAATGAGTTTAAGCCCTTGACATGTGATTCAACCTTCATGAATGAAATAAGGAGATATAAAATCAATCACCCCAAGCTAGATATATATGAATCACACTCATGAAAACTCAATAACAAGGAGGAAAAAAACACATTCTCAAGTTAAATCTCCACACCAAAAGATCAAGTTCATATCACAATGAATTTAGACACATGAATGATCATCGTGAAACCAAATCTTCGAAGATTGATGTGAGCATTGAAAAACCAAGTATCATGGTTCATGAGAACTTCACTCACTCATTTATACCAAGATTTGCATGAGGAGTTCATAACACTTAGCTAGCTCATAAGGCCTTAGAAAAATATGCATGAAGTACATTCAAGTCACTTGAGAACTCATGAGCAAACTATTGAATTCACACAAACTAAATCACAAGTTCAAGCACATATGAGCCCAATCTTTCTCAAACAAAATCACTTTCTTAAGCCATGCATTTTAAACATGTATGAGCATCTACAAGAAGCATGTAGAAAGTCTTCTAGATTCATGTAACCAAATCCCATATTATAGAATACATGAAACACATTCTCAAGCCATCAAATCCTCAACTAAAGATGTGATCATTTAGACATGCATATAAGCAATACATGTGGGGATCATAAAATCCAATTTCACCAATATTCACACGAGTTAGCTTAATTAACTTTCAAGCACACATTAAGCACATTCACTTGTATTGCCAAACCAAAATGACCATGAGTCCATATAATGAGTAAGCATCATTGAAATCACATTCATCAAATTTCAAGTTAATTGGTTGAGTATATTTCAAGCCCAAAAACCTTATGAGAAAAATGCATTGAAAATACCCAATCACGACTTAGAAAACATATTTGATGAAATGTATGAAACATAGAGGGAGTCGACATAATGCAATGAGTGAGTTGACTCCCTTTTTGAAGAAGAACTTCATTGATGGACTTCTTTGAGTTCCAAGCATGAATCATGAATTTTGATCCTACAAGCCAAGATAAACATATCATGAGTTCCTTAAACAACAACCATTCATATGATCTAGTCTGAACATTGAAGTCAATTTTTAACTTATCAATCAAGATACAAACATGTTGCTCAATGAACCACACATACAAGCACAATCGTTTTGTTATCATGAAAATCAAACATCAACTAGGGGATGCAACACCCTGGGTGATGGTCTTGTATAAGGCCGCTAAGGATAGACGATCGAAATATGAGAGGAGCAGGAAACTGATCGATGCAAGACCGCTAAAAGGGACAAACGGTCGCGTTGGGACCGTTAGGAGAATGAGAGAGAAGGTGGTGAACGAAGATGACAAACGGTCATCTAACGACCACTAGAGGATCCTAAAGGTCGTGCGATAGACTGCAAGGGAGAAGACTCAATCAAATCCGAGTGGGACTCTCCAGGACAGTCCCAACCCGTGGATAGCAGTGCCCAAACTGCACTAAGACTCATCCTAACTCAAATTGAAGCTTCCTCGCATCAATCCTAATGCAACAGGACTAGGAACTCAAGCTCTATAATTAGGAATACACCCAGAACTCGCAGCTTATAGAAAACCCTTTCTCCAGGCCTTAAAAACCTTAGTAAAACAACCCAAATCACCATGAAGAGGACTTTTGAAGCTAGCACCATGGGTGAGAGTGTTTACAACGGGCCAAGACTAGCTAGGAGGGAGAGTGGGGAGCTGCAGCGACTGACCTCTATCCCCAAGCATCTGAGCACAAGCCCTTCACAAGAGGTGAGTCAAATCAATGGTTTTCAAAATTTCATCAATTTCCTTAAATTCCTCATGTCACTCCTCTTCTTCTTCTTTTTTCTTTCTTTTTCCTTCAACTCCTTCCTGGCCGACGATGTTATTCCAACTTGAAGTGGGTGGCTCCCATGATAAAGGAACTCCCTTTAGAAGTTATCTCAATTTTAAGGGCATGGCACCTCCACCCACTACTAGTCTTAGCCAAAACTTTTAGAAAATCTCCTTAGATTGACATAGCACTTCAGCTCTAGTGGAGTTATGGCATCCTCAAACACACACATTCGTCTTGCCAACCTTTGAAGCTACTGTCCTTATAGAGGAGGTTGAAACATACCTAGCCCTTCCTAGGACTAAGGTGGGAGATGAAGACCTAGTCTATCATACGGTTGACCCTATAGACCCATCACTCATCTTTGAGGAATTCATACCCAACCCAGAGGATGTAAGAACTATGATTAGGTCTCGCCACATTCACTTGATACCCTTGGCCCAATGGGTCACTTCCTATTGCAAAAATAAATGTGGGTGGAATAAGGCTATAGCCAAAGCTACCTCTATTTGCTTATGCGGTCTTGCTCTTTCCTACCACCGACCATCTCTTGGACATCCTAAACCTCAGTGTCATCAGCGGGTGCTATCTCCCAAGCCATCCTTTCTTACCTTTATGAAGGTCTTAGTTCAGCTTCTCTTGGGGGTTCCTCTTCGGGTCTATGATTGTCCTAGAGTGTTGGATGGGGATTAGACATTAGTTTCTACCCAGCGAGGATGTGCCATCAGCTAGCCGCATATTCGAGAGCCACCCACTGTTCTTCATTGGAGGTGCGTTTGGGTTTTCTCAATAGGTTGCATGCCAGACCGCGGATAAGAAGACAAAGGATGATTGGTGCCTCTTCCTCAACACCTTGCCCCGTGACAAATTCAAGATGCGACCACAGGCTCTTCAAGGCACTACCCTTAGACTACCTCGGCGACTGGGCCTGGACCTCCAGCTAGTGGGAAGCACTACCTTGGCACTCTACAACCCTCATCGGTGCTACTTGCAAGTTGGACTTCCTCGCACCATGGTTCCAACATTATCACACTTCCCTCCCCTTCAAGTTAGGAAGATCGGGACCGAGGAGGATAAGCAGGTTGTCCGAAGTGCACTAACCATGTGGGAGATCAGCCGAGTCCGCACCCTACAGGCAGAAGTGACAGAGGATGAGGAGGACTACCAAGCTTTCGTGAAGGCACTTCGCAAGATTTGGCCCCACGCGGACGTGAAATCGAATGTAATTTGAGCTTTATGATTGTGTACTAAACTTTATTAAGAGAATGATGTATCATGAACCTTAGGTGAATGAAATAGAAGGATTAATTGAAAGATGTGTTGTAAAATTGTTCCTTATGACATGAATGATCAGAAGGAGCAGAGTTCTCTGGTTTGAAAACGGTCCACCAATGGACCGCCAGGCTCACCTAACGGTCTGGCGATAAACCGCAAGTGGAAGGGGCACAGGAAAACTCTGTGTTTTTGGCCCTCGGGTGTGACATGCGGTCGCTACTAGACCGCCAGAAAAATCTTAACGGTCCAACAAAACACTGCCAGGGGGAAGGAATAGATAAATCTGAGAGTTTCGATTCTCGGGTGTGGGTAACAATCATCAATTGACCGCTAAGGAAGCTTGGCGGTCTAATGAAAGACCGCAAGGGAAAGAGAACGGAGAAGCATGCAAGTTCTTGGGTGTCGGGCATTGCAACCTATTCCTGCGCACACTAAAATAAGAAAATAAGTTAGATCCGTTCTTAGGCTCAACCCCTTGCCTGCAACATGTTAGAAAATGACTAATCCTTGCTATTTGGTCAGGGGGTGGAGCCTTATTAAATAGGCGAAGACACAATAAGAATATGAATGCGATGCATGCTATGAAATGAAATGCAGAAGATGGTGTGATTTTTTTTGATTTTTTGAAGTATTTGATTTTTTGGGAGTTCAGAATATATGATTTTTTTGGCTTTTTGGAATATCGGATTTTTTTGGAATTTTTAAAATATCTAATTTTTTTTAGCTTTTTGATTTTTTTGTCTTTTTGAAATATCCATTTTTTTCAGAATTTTGAAGTATTTGATTTTTTTGGCTTTTGAATTATCCTATTTTTTTGGCTTTTTGAAATATCTGATTTTTTTGGCGTTTTTGAAACTAGCTCCGCCCCGACAATGAGGGTCCTGCCTATTCCACCTAGAATTTCCCCGAGGTTGGCGTGATTTAAGGGTGAAAATTCCTGGCCGAGCCTACCTCATTCATATAATGGTGACTCCCCAAGGGCCATACCCTGGGTATGTTTCTGTCTTTTAAGGGAGAAAGAGAAGAACTGTTGAGGGCAAGCCTAGCGTAGAGATAGAAGTTTTTAGGGCTCGAATTCCTCCCATGATGACCCGGTCAGAGATTCGGTCTGTTGCGCTGGGGCTTTGTGTCCATCATCGAACATTCATCCACTCCAGGCACGCATACAACCAGGCTCATAACGTCCCGCGGGGAAAACTGTACTGCCACTCTTGCCATGCCTAGTTTGATATTTTATTTTTCTTGGAGCAGTTTAACGTTGCATTTTGTGCTTTTGATAGACATGGTGGCTTTTGCCTTAATTCATGCTCCTTCTGATTGATTTGATTTTCTTCATTTCTTTTCCTTCTTTTCTTCTTGTGGAATCAGGTCATAATGGACTGCCCCTATTTGAGACCTCCTCTCGTTAGGGTGTCTAGGTTGGTCATCTCCCCCTTATTCACCCCTTGCCCCTACACCTGGCCGAAGAGAGAAGAGTAGGGACTTTCAATTCCCCTAGGCACGGCGAAAGGAGAGACGGTGTCACATAGTAGAGGGAAACCTGGCCAGAATTGTCGTGTAGTGTGTGATTGCCGTGCTCGGGGTCCTATTTTGTGATCAAGGGGGAACACATTGCTGCCGGGTTGTCACTAGCTTGACTCTAAGGGTAAAAGCGCTTAAGATTCAACCCATTCCAAGCGTGAGACAACTCCTCACCTTCCACGTTAACTAGACGATACGCGTTCCCCGGATAAGCTTCTTTCACTATGAACGAACCTTCCCAGTTATGTTGCAATTTGGACCTGGGACCTCCAGACCTAATAAATTTGCGTTTCAACACCATATCACCTATTTGGAATTTATGCTCAATAGCCTTCTTTTGAAAGTAACGCGAGACTCCCTTTTGATAAATAGACATGTGATCGGCTGCATTCATCCTTTTTTCATCCAAGAGTTCCAGTTGGACGAGCAACGCCTCTCGACGCTCGTCGAGATTAAGTTCCTTAACAAGCTGCACCCTTAGGGAAGGGATCAAGATCTCATATGGAAGTACCGCCTCCATCCCGTAAGTGAGAGCATAGGGGGTTTGCCCTGTAGGAGTACGACTAAGGTACGATAAGCCCATAGTGCTTCCACTAATCGCTCAGGCCAATCAGCAAATTTATGAGATTCGCATGTTTTCTTTACGATTTTAAGAAGGATTTTATTAGTGGCTTCGGCTTGACCATTGCCTTGAGGATAATATGGAGATGAATGATGCAATGCAATATTGAACTTCTTACAGAGGTCCTGGAACTCCTGTGGGACGAACTGGGGCCCATTGTCGGTGACGATGCTGCTTGGCACTCCAAACCGCGAGATGATGTTCTTCAGGATGAAGCGGCACACCGTGGTAGCTTTGATCTCTGCATATGCTTCCGCTTCGACCCATTTGGTGAAGTACTCAATGACGGTAAGAATGAAAGATTTTTACTTGGTCTGAGAATTGGGATCACCTAGCGGGCCTACAATATCGAAAGCCCACATAGAGAATGGCCAAGGAGCAGAAAGAGGAAGAAGAGATGAAGCAGGAGCATGGATTTTATCAGCATGGAGTTGGCATTTAAGACACTTCCAGACATAGAGGGAGAAATCTTCCTCTAGAGTGGGCCAATAATAGCCCTGCCTAAGGATCTTCTTCGCTAGAGCCAGGCCATTGACATGACCTCCAAACTCGCTTGAATGAGCTACTTTAGCCACCTTCCAAGCTTCATCATCATCTAGACACCTCATCAGCATTCCATTAAGAGTGCGCCTGTACAATTCTCCAGCAATGATGGTGTACCTCGAGACAGCTCTTCTAATAGCCTTACGCTGTTCAGCACTTGCCCTTCTGGGAACGATCCATCCTTACAATACAGCTCCATTTCATGATACCAAAGCAATTCTTCTTCTTCCAAGATCTGTTCTAATTCTGTCAAAGAAACTTCCTTCAAATCTTTCTTCTCAGCCTTCACCTCTATAGTCTTCCTAAGGTTGTCAAACCAAGGACCTTGAAGAGAAGGGGCATCCAATCTCTAGACGACGATGGTCTCAGTACTCCGACTGAGAGGAAAAGACAGGGAGGAAGCAATCGATGCTAGAGCATCGGCGAGGATGTTCTGAGATCGAGGAGTTGTGGACATCAAAAAAATGATGATCATATGGCATGTGTATCCCGGAACCCGAAAGCGTGTCAAGGACGGAAAGGCCATATAAACCCCATACCTCCTCCGAGTAGGACGAACACCCGTCTGGCGCTTCACTACTCGATAAGGAAGCCTCTCAAGCAAAAGATATGGCCACGGCTCCCCAACTAGCAGTGCCAAAGGCCGAATCAGGAAAAGCCTGGGAATTCAGACACGGGTTCGGCACGCGCCAGAACTCACTCAAAGTCCTAAACCAAGACTCGGAGGCTTTAAGATGAACACCCCGGAGGCGGTGCACTATAACTAAAGCAACACGGGAGGACAAGCGTCCGGCCGAATCGTCGCTAAGTTGGAAAGAAACCCTTTGACACTTAAACTGGCGTGATCGTGCCCTCATTGCCCTAAACCGGTGCTCCCCTCCAAAGGGGACTTAAACAAGCGCGCCCCTCTAAGGGGGCCTGAACCGGCACGCCCCTCCTTTGGCCATCAAACCGGCGCACCCCTACTATGCACACTTAAATGGCGCGCTAACACATCTGGGTTTAAACCTGGCACGCTTACCCCCCACGCCGTTTTAACCAAGGCTGTCGTCCCATCTTTAGTCTGATCCCCTGTTTTCGGGTGCAAACAAAGAGAACTTACCTGAAATAGGGGAACGCCCTGCATCAGACCGATGAGCAACCGCCTGCACTCCTCAAGCCCCCCAAAAATGGAGGTCTTCGAGCTCCGCACCAAACGTCGCGTCTCCGCCGGTCGCCGTCGACGAATCCCATAGAGGCAGCTTCCCTACTCTACCGCCCCCCTATCCGCAGGCCACTCGATGGCTTCGAACGAGGCACTATAAAAGAAAGTCATACTCCACTGACTCAGGGGCTGGCAAACAAGAGAAAAAAAAGGGAGAGAAGAACAAGAAGAAAAGTCAGCCGAAGAGAAGAGAAGATCTGTTCCCCCCTGCGCCTGTAAGGTGAAGAAAAAAAGAGTGTGTGAGAGAAGAGAGGTGAGCTTGGGGGGGGGAGGAGCTTATGCTCTTGCCCCCTCCCCCACCGGTGTATCCCCTTCTTCTCCTCTGTTGTATCTTTCTTTGCTTTGGGGTAAATCACGTTCTGTATTTCGTCTCTCTTCCTCTTGCGGATGAATAAAAAAAAAGAAAAGCTTTGGCAAGCATAAGGTTCTACTTATTTGGTCTCCTCCCCTTTTTCCCTATCTTCTAATCACCCAGGGTCCTTCGAAGCCTGCCTCCCCGTGGCATGGCCTTCGAAGGAACCCGTCTAAGGGGTGAACATTCATAGCCTCCTATGGCAAACATCTGTCCCTTTGAAGCTCTTGCGAAGCTACGACCCGTGAGTTGCTAGAACCCCTTGAAGGTTGGTCCTCGGGCTTCTACGCTCGCATGTGGGTCACCGGACCGTCGTCGGGCCACTCCGAGTTTTGGGGATCGTCCCGGAATATTCTGTTTGGTGAACCCCTATTTCCCCTTGCAAGCCTCGGTCCGGGGGAGATGTTGCCCAATTTTCACCAGGGGTGCAATCAATAAGAATAATGAACAATCGCACAGGTTGATGAATGCGCGTTTGAACCACTCTAAACTATACATAAATTGAACTTCTGAGTTTTTGCATGATGAACCTTCAAATAAAACACACAAACCTTCTTGTTAATCCCTTGACAAGTGAACAAGACATCTAAACCCTCTCACTGAATCAACGAATGAGAGAATAAAACGTTTAAAATCTTCTCCTTAGCCACATGTTCCATCTGCAAGCCAATAAAAAGAAGAACAAAATGAAATCCTTCTTAATCTGGTGCGGCCTAATCTGGCGCCCATGGGGGCGCGCCGATTTTGATCCCCTCTCAAAACCCAATTTCCTAAACTCAGCCTAATCTGGTGCCTAGGTAGCACGCCGGTTCAAACCTCCTCTCAAAACCCATTTTCACAAGCTCGCCTTGAAACCGGCGCGCCCCTATGCTTCTTCTAAACCAACGCGCTCTTGCTTGCACACTAAAACCGGTGCGCCCTATGCTCCTTCTAAACCGGCATGCCCCTACCTTCCAGCCTTAACCGACGCGCCCCTATGCTCCTTCTAAACTGGCGCGCCCTCCCTCCTAATCCTTAACCGGCGCGCCCTCTACCATCCTGAAGTCGACGTGCCTTCCAAACAAATAATAATAATTAACCAAATAGGGGAAAATACATGAAACGAATAAAAGAAATGAACCACCCGTGTGTGAATAAACAACGAAATTTAACAGCTGGAATAATGATAATAAAAAGATGTTATAACTACGCATACCTCGGGACCCTTGCTCCTCCGAACTGGGTATGGATAGAAAAGCAACGATGCCCTACGGAATTCGAACATGGACCTCGGGAGCCCTTCCCGACATGGCCATGATCAGAAGTCATTTCGGGCCAATAGTTCGTTAACTTGACCCGCCACTATCGGGATCCGATCCCGCATCCTCATTAAACTTGCCGTGTATGCGACACACATTTGTACGGTTTCATCGCCGTCCCTTTCGCTACAAATATGGACTTCCGCCCGAACAAGAAATGGTCCGCCAGTGACCGACATATATGAATTTATGAACGTTTGCGCCCCAATGCGGGGTTTGTTTAAACGTAATCCGAGATTTCGCTCTCACTTTCGTTATTATGAATTTCCGGCCGTAGGGCCCCTTTTTCTGGCAATCAATCAAGGGTTTTTCCCTCTCCGAGGGGATGTAATTAATGTCGTGACATTTATGGCATGGCGGGTTCTCTGTCCCGACACGATACACACAATCGTCTGACTAGTCAGATCGAGCGCACCCAGCGCTTCCTTGAAGCCCGAATAAATGGTCACCTAGGTGACTGGCACGCCCTCGCACTAATAAATCGAATAAACGAATGAACAAACAAATAAACGAATGAACAGTTGAATAAACGAACAAACGAAAGAAGAGATCTCAAAAGTGCATCCACAGGAGTGTGGATGTAGATCAATTTGCGGAATTCCCTAGCCAAGAGATTGACTAAATCTTGATATGGCTTGAGTTTCGGGTCACGAGTACGGTATGTGGATAGGACTTGGCGTAGAACAAGCTGAGAGTCTCCTATGATGTTCAAGTAACGCGTGATAAGCGCTTACTTATTTATATTTATTCATATCACACACGTCATTTTTTGGGCTTAAACAAAGTTAATTATACAATTTATACATAATGATCTCAGTCTCACATAAAATTAAGATTTTTCCATAATTAATGGGACCAGAGGCATGCTTGAAACAAATAAAAAAATTACATATTTAAAATTTGATAAGATGATTTAAAATAATAATAATAAACAAACACACTTTACGTTGTTTACAAAATTCACCGTGAATATGGGGGCAAATGGCAAAATATATATTCTTCGATAAAACTTTTCCCAGGGCTCATGTATAATTTTTTTTTATTTTATCTGAACCTTATGTACAAGAATCACATGGGCCTCTCCACCTCTCACGGCATCAACAGCCTCTGCATAAATGTCCCGCGTGAGACACGGCGTAGTGAGCATTCAAGCAAGCTCTCATGGCAGCGACAGCATGCAACGCTGGCAGCGCGTGAGCGAGCATGTGTGGGCAGACATGGGTGAGCTGGCCGACAGGCGACATGCTGGCATGGGCCCCCCTCCTCATACTCTCGTGGGCAGGAACAGCTGGTAGCGCTGGCAGGCATATTGGCGCGGTAGCAGCGAGCTCGCAACAACAGCACCACAGCCCTCTCGCGTCCATGCGCAAGAGCAAGCAACAGACGAGCTACTCTCCTCTCCTCCGGCCTATATAGAGATTCTCTCCCCCTCTCCGATCTCTTAGCCTCTCTCCTTCTTCCCCTCCTCTCCTCTCCTTCTTCCTCTCCCCCCCCTTTTGTCGCGACCAGAGCCCCTATCCGGCCACTTCTTCTCCTCCCGCGTCTCACTCTCTCTATCCCTCTCTCTTCTCTCCCACACATCTCTCTCCCTCTTCCTCACACACACCATAGCCAAGCTCTTCCCCCCGTTGCCTCTCTCCATCTCCCTGCGCACACACGCGTCGTCCCTCCTCCAACATCGCGTCCACTCCCTCACCCTACGTGTCTCTCTCCTTCTCCCTTCTCTTCCCCCTCTCTTCCATTTTCTGCACCACCGGCCAACCGCAGCTCCCTCTCCCGTTCTCTACTACAGACTCTCATGAACACACGCCCCTCTTCTCACCCCCTCTCTCTACTCTCTCTCTCGCCCACACACACATAACCTACACTGGCCTCCCGCTATCCTCACCCTCTCTCGTCTCTCACCCTCTCCCCCTATCTCTCTCTTCCTCTCACCGCCCGTCTCTCTTCCCCCGTCGACCTCTCTTTCTCTTCTCCATGCACGTACGCACACACCCCACACCGCCGGTGACGTCTTCCCCTTCACCTCCGCATGCGTCGCCTCTTCCTTGTCCCCTCCCCCTTCTTCTCATCGCAGCAACCCACCTCTGCTCTCTCCTTACACACACCACGCTGGCCCATGCATGCACCGCGGCTACTCCGCCATAGTCGTCCACCACCATCCCGAGCCCTACAGCCCACACTGTAGCCGCCGTCTCTCTCACCGCACCGGCGTCTTCTCCGCGGTTGCACTGGCATCCCCCTTCTCCATCCCCTCCTCTCTCTAACCCCCTCACACACACACGCACACACTGCATCGACCCCCCCGTTCTCGCGATCTCTCTCTCTTCTCCTCTCTCAAACGCTCTCTCTCCTCTCTCTTCTCACTACCTCTCTCTCTTTATCTCTCTTCACTGTTCCTCTCTCTTTCTCACTTCTCACACATGCACACACACCATTTTCATTTTTTTCTTTTATTTTATGTGACTTAAACCCTACTTCTATCTCTCTTTCTCTCTCTAAGTCCATCTGCTTTCTCTCTCTCTATCTTCTCTCTCTCAAACCCTTCCAAAGACGAAGCAAGACGGGCGTCCTCAACTCCGGGATGAGCGGAAGTCAAAGGCTCAAGGAGACGACGTCACCCTAACACCACAGCCGTGATATCACTTTGCCCCTCGTCCTCCTTGGTGTTATTTTAGATTTATTTTTATTGGGATTGTAATTTTATTTTTGCACTTAACGTTGTAAAACTTGTATTTTTAATTTAGTAAAAATCATGTATGTCTATTTTCTCTTTCTAGATCTCCCTCTCTTCTTTCTTCTTCTTCCACTCCCTCTCTTCTTTCTCTCTCTACAACCCTCCAAATTTCATTAGATAGATTTATTTAAAGTAATTTTTAGTTTAAGTTACATATCATTAGCTAAGTTCGCGTTCCACCTAGAACACAAGATTGTCAATTCATAAATTTTAAACCTCTCCGTGGATTCGACTTGGACTCGCCTTAATACTACGTTGTTTATTTAAATTGTGAGTTCGGTAAATAAATTTTAGATTGACAGCCATTGTGTTTAAATGATGCACATTTCGGTCCGGTCAACGCGCGCCTAAGAGATAGGTGTGCTTCAATCCGGATAGGAGAGCTTCGTACTCAGCGATGTTGTTGGTAGTAGGAAAACGGAGCTGATATGCAAAAGGAATCGTCACCCCTACCGGAGTGAGAAGAACGACACCTATTCCTCGACCTTGAGAGTTAAGTGCACCATCAAAGTCCAGGGACCAGAAGGGATGATGGGTCAGAATAGCGAGATGCTCATCAGGGAACTCATCCTGAATGGAGTCAGTGTGGGGGATAGGAAGGTGGGCAAGATGCTAAGCAATGGCATATCCTTTGATTGCCTTCTGAACGATGAGTGTGATATCAAACTGAGAGAGGAAGCTCTGCCAGTGAGCTAACCTGCTATAAAGAACGGGCTTTTCTAGGAGATAACGGATCAGATCCATTCTAGAGATCAGCATAACCTGGTGGGCTAAGAAATAGCGCTTCAACTTCTGAGCTACCCAAACTAATGCAGCACAAGTCTTCTCCATGGTAGTGTACTTGGCCTTTGCCGGGTTAAACAACCTAGAGGGGTAATAAGCTGCCCTTTCTTTGCCTTCATCATCCACTTGTGCTAGGACAGCTCCTAAGGAGTCCTCAATGATAGAGATGTATAGGATTAGGGGTTTCCTAGGGACAGGAGGTTGTAAAACGGGGGGGGGGGGGGGGGGGTTGGACAAATAAACCTTCAAATCCTCGTAGGCCTTTTGACAATCTTCATTCCATTCAAATTTAACCCGCGCTTTTAGTAGTTCAAAAAACGGGCGGCACCTTTGAGAATGTTGGGATATAAATCTTCTAATAAACTCCAGGCGTCCAATCAATCTTCGAAGCTCTGTGATGTTCTTAGGCGGGGGCATGTCAATGACGGCCTTAGCTTTATTAGGATCAATTTGAATCCCCCATTTGCTAACTATGAAACCTAGAGTTTCCCTGAAGACACTCCAAATACACATTTCTTGGGATTCATTTTCAGCTTATGCTCCCTAACTCTCTGAAGCACCTTAGCCAGAATAGCGGGGTGTTCCTCTTTGGTCCTCGACTTCACCAAAATATCATTCACGTAAGCTTCCATATAGACATGTATCATATCGTGGAATATAGCCATCATCGCCCTTTGATAGGTGGCTCCAGCATTCTTCAATCCGAATGGCATTACCACATAGCAATAAGTGCCCCAGGGTGTGGTGAAGGAGGTTTTCTCTTGATCTTTCGGAGATAGACGGATCTGGTTATAGCCTGAATAGCCATCCATGAACAACAAAGCTTCATACCTAGCTGTGTTATCCACAAGCACATCTATATGAGGCAGCGGGAAATCATCTTTGGGACATGCCTTGTTTACAGCCCTGAAATCAATGCAAATTCATACCTTTCCATCCTTCTTGATGACAGGGACTATATTCGCCACCCACTGAGGATATAGAACAACTCGAATGAATCTGGCCTTATGCAAGTTATCAACTTCTTCTTTCATTCTCAAGGCCATGTGGGGGTGAAATCTCCTTAATTTTTGTTTTACGGGTGTTGCCCCTGGCTTAAGCACAAGCCGATGTTCCACCAAAGAGGGGTCAAGACCCGGCATGTCCTCATATCACCAGGCAAAAGAATCGCTATACTCCCTCAAAACCTTAATCAACTCCTCTTCAACCTCAGGAGGGAGATTAGCAGAAATAAAGATAGCCATGGGATCCTCATCAGTTCCCAAATTAATTTCCTTTGTAGGTTCATCCATTGCTGACGATGGCTCATCGAACCTCTTCAAACCTTGTGCATACAAGTCGGCGGTGTCATCTACATCGCTGTCCTCAAGATCGACCGGGTCTTTTTCATCCACGATCTCATAAACGCCTAATCCGTCATCGCTCCATACCCCGTCTTGCTCCTCATCTTCTTCTAGCACAATTGTCGTGGCTACGAACTCCGGGCATTTGAGAAGAGCATGACATCGCTGAGCTAGATCCTGCAAGAACCTATCAGGAATGGATTTGGAATGAGGCACCGGTGGGCACGGCTTAGGTGCGGAGGAAGGGTTGGACGGACTAGAACAAGACCCTACTTCTCTAGACCTAACAGACCCTACTTCCCTAGACTCGACGGACCCTAAATCTAACCTAGGAGAAAAAAATTCTAATGGAAGGGAAGCAGGGGCCTCATGCCCCTGGGAGGTGGATGGACGGAACACGGCGTAATCTTCCACTGAAATCTATGTTCCAAAATTGACGTTTTTTTTTGGAGATCAGTGGAGAGCACGCAACAAGATGGAGATGATGGAAGAGGAGGAGGAAGGGCGAGAGGATAAATGGACAGGCAGAAGATATCGAAGAAGGGATCAGAGGAGAACCACATACTTGAAAGATCGATTGGTGGGCAGCGCCCACATGGACAAGTTACAATTAGAAATTCAGTTGGCATTTCAGCAACAAGGGATTAATCATGACAGGAGGTGAACGGGGTATGAAATCTAGCCTTTGGAAAAGAGACATCAAATGAGAAGGAGACCAAGTGAAAATAATGGGTGAGCTCCCCTCTTCCCACGAACGGTAGGCCGGCTTTCCTTGCGTGTACCTCCGGCTTTCTTGGACGGTCTTCTTCATAGAACATTCTGGCAAAGGTTCCACTGACATCTTCCATGTCATCCACGAGCCCCTAGGCAGCAATGGCGGACCAGAAACTATGTAATAAGTATCTTCTTTCCCGATCTGACTTGGCGGGGCATTCATAGTACCTAGCTGCAATGGGCCCCTGACAAAGTGCTGATGATAATCCTAGGTCAAGGGTAGTGCATCACTCAAGATAGATAATGAGGACTCTCGATAACCGAGGCCCCTTTTGCTCATTTTTCTGCCCCTTGGGACCGGCTTGGTCCGCCCCTGGAACTGGGCGTCGAGATCTCTCCCCGGCTGATAGCCTAGCTTTAATATGATCTTCCAGCCCTTATAATCTCTTATCTCGGGCTTCATCCTGACATTCACCTGTGCGACGGCTGGCTTGTGAGGTGCATATGCCCAGGGAAAATTAAGGTCCAACACCGAAATAACAGGCCAACTACTGGGCCAAAGTGTTGGTAAGATCTTCTCTGAAATGGCTTTGACTTACTGAATCATGGAGATGCTTTTCACCTTTACCACCCTCCCTTGAAAAGGGAATTTAAAGCATTGATGGGTAGTGGATGGCACGGCATTAAGATTGTCAATCCATAGTCGACCAAAAATAGCTTTGAACATGGGGTCGATGTCGAGCACATAAAATTCAATGGGCATTGTCAGTGGCCCAAGTTCAGCTTGAATATTGACCACCCCGTGACACGGCCTCCTTGAGTTATCATATGCTACAATGGTGGTCGGGGTGGGCCTTAGCAGATCTTCTGAAATTTTGCATGCCCTTAGAGTGCTCAAAGGACACACGTTGATAGAGGCCCCAATGTCTACCAATGCTACTTCTATGCTTACTTTGTTCAAAATGATAGAAATGCATAGCGGCATTTGACGAGCCTCGGGTGGTGCTAGCTCGATCTCTGAGAATGTAATGGCTGGCCCCTTGGAGATTGTGGCCACGACGGTTGCCAGGCTATCCACTGCCATGTCTTCATTGACGACAACTTTCTGTAAAAAATCCCGCAACGCATATTGGTGAAGCTTAGACCGCTTAATCAATTCTAGCATTGAAATTTTGGCGGGCATCTAGTCTAGATGATGTAACATATCATACTGAGTACCCGGCAGCGGATCTTCCTCCCCCTGATCAGCAGTCTATTGCGAGGACTGGGGATTGGGTGTGGATGCACCAGTGGTAGGGTAGTTCCGATGGAACAAACGCTCGCTCCGTAGAGCAAGATTTTGAGCCGGCACGGCATCAGATGGGCTCATGGTGGACGGCTTGATGGGCACGATGGGGTGAATAAGAGGTGTAGGGGTAGGCTTAGTGGAGACGATGGGGGTGATGGGAGTAGTGGCAGTGGTGATGGGGCGTGCTGGGAGGATGACTGGTGAAGGGTTGGATTGTGGCGTGGTAATGACAGGCGATGTGGCTACTTGCGGGAGAGCAAGGATGAGTGGAATGTGAACTTGCGGGGGAGTGAAGGCGGGTGGAACAATGGGGGAAGTAGGCGGAAGGATGAGGGGTTTAAAGGGAACTGTAGACGTAGGCAGTGTAGTGGTGGCGGCTTGCTGGTTTGGCGGGAGAATGACGGGAGTAGGAGGTGGAGGAGGGTTGAACAAGATCACCCGGCATCGAAGAATGACGTAGGTATGGTGGAGGGCCATGAGTCGCTGGACGGAAGACTCATCATCATAAGATCACCCGGCATCGGAAGCCGGCCGTTGAACAAGGTTAACCTAAGTCGGTGCCGGTGGCTGAGGCTGCGGAGCGGGTAGATGATTCGGCATGGGGTTTTGATGGATCCCCAAATCTTGCGCAGGCTTGTAGTGCCCCAAAATTTATATAAATAATTTCTATATTATTTTAAGAATTTTTTGGAATTTATTAGGAATTTATAAAGCTTAAATTGATTATAAATAATTAATCTAGCTTTGATAAATAAAACCCAAAGAAGTTAAGGACCAAGCCCATTATGTTTGGCCCATGTTTTAGAAGAATAATTAATTTATTCATGGAATTTAAGGATAAATACTAATTATTTAGATAATTAAGTGGATAAGATGAAATTAGAATTTGAACTCAATTCAAATTCGGCGCACAGTGACTCTAACGGTCTATCGTGCGACCGCCACAAGGATATAACGCTCCAGGGTTCGACCGTTACACCCTATCAGTTCCGTGAAGTGAAGAAAGAGTAAAAAGAGTAGATTTTTGATAGTCTATCTCTTAGGGATCGAGATGGGAGGACTAGTAAACGTGTTAAGGACTCTCTGAAGTCGATCTAAGCTTTACCAAGGACTCTAGAATCGAACTAATCCTCAAACCCTAGCAAAACCTTATAAATAAGACCTAGCTTTGTCCTGCGCGACCCCTACATTGGCTTGCATGGAATCAAGGTAAGACGACCTTATTTCAGGTATGTTCTTTAGAGGTTTTTATTCCTTATACATAGGACTAATCTTACTCAAAATTTCATGCTAGGAGGTTGACTACACAAGGGGCTAGAACCTTGCAAAGTTGCTGGTTCGACCATAGCGACCCAGAATTTGAGTGAAAGTCTGCTGAAGATCAGGAGATTAGAACACCTAAACGAGGTATTTAGAATTTGATTATTTAGAACTTTTTGTTCCCCTTGGTTTCAACTTCTTACCCTCCAAATTTCACGTCTTTAGGTGAAGAGATTGAGGAGTTAGAGCGACGTGAAGTTGATGAAAACTCACAGGAAGGGAAGAACTAGGGCGTGTCTTGCAATCCCAAATTGGAAGTTGAAAGCCCAGGAAAGAGGTAGGTTGTCTCATGAATAGCAAGAACATCACGATAGGAGTAAAAGCCATCTTGTTTTGCTCAATTTCATGCTTTATATGTGAAGAATTTCATGTTTTAATAGGACCTATGCACTTGTATATCATGCATGCATATTCTTAGCCCTAACTAAGTTAAAAAGGAACCTTCTTGTCAATTCACAGAAAATCCTTGCATAATGTTAGTTTAACCTTCGTTCTATCATGTGGAAGTTTATATATGATTTCCAGACATGATGTGAGTTAAAAACCTTAGAATCTTTTTATTCTATTTACTGTCAGCAGTGTTCTGATGGATTATAGATAGACTATCATATTACTCTAACGGCCTTACGATGAGCCGTCACACCGCCTATTATACTTCAGTTTCTCTGTAGTCTCTGACGGACCAAAAGCAGAGCGTCACAACATTCTGACGGCTCCACAATAAACCGTCACATCATTATGACGCACCGGACATAGATCGTCAGAGTCCGTGTTCTGTCAACCCGAGACAAGATTGACATCAGTTCAATTAACTTATGTATATGAGCCTAGTTAGCTAGATTTTAACATGTTTCCATGACTCGGAGTTTGTTTGCTGTTTCGTGATCCTAAATGCACGGTTGTGAGTACTTAAACCTATTTCTAAGCATATGATAGTTTCAAGCCAAGATCTTATATTTTGTATTAAATCCATGATTTCAAATTTATATTGATAAGATTTTTTTAACATTGATTTATCACTGTGTCACTCTTTTCTCATCACTATAGAGTCAATTTCTCTAAGTATATGGCATATATTCCGGTATATGACCATTAGTTCACACTTTTGCACAAAAGGAACATATTCTTAGACTTGAGGACCTCTCTAATGGATATTCCTTCCAATAGATTAGGAAATCTTATTTCAAGGCCTACGTAATTCTCCGCGAACTTGGGACTCCCACTAGGACGCCGAGTTGGTTGTACCATTAAAAGCCCAATTGTCTAGAAAAGCACTATCGAAGTTTGAATTCTGTCAATGTAACAGCCTATTACTCGACCGTCAGG
The DNA here is from genome assembly GCA_022559845.1 of Amorphophallus konjac. Lineage (NCBI taxonomy): Eukaryota > Viridiplantae > Streptophyta > Magnoliopsida > Alismatales > Araceae > Amorphophallus > Amorphophallus konjac. The sequence continues at coordinate 307,866,019 of CM040126.1, forward strand.
CCTATCTAACGGTCCAGTATCCGACTGTCAGATTATCTGAGTCCATACCGATTTCTTCTGGATTCAACAGTTCTAACGGCTCAATACTATATCGTTATATACGTGTAACGGCCCAGTTATAGACCGTCACGTCCAGTTAACCCAAGGTTGTAACCCAAGGGTTGATATTCTAAAGTTTCTAGATAGATTATTGATGGTCTAGGACTTGTCATATTGCTCAAGACACTTAATTTTAATTTATGGAAGATAAGGAATATACTGTTATGCTGTCAAAATTGTTCCATGAGCATAACATTATTTTAAGTCATTCTTGATCTCTCATATTTTTAATTGAAGCATTCGTTCATTTGAATTATTATGAACTTATTGAAGTTATTACATTATTGGCCATATTTTTGAAACGTGGAAGTAGCTTGATTTATACTTGAAGATGCGGATCGAGCACTGATTGTGTTCAAAGGCTCTATGCTAGTCCCCTCAGATGATTGCCAGAAATATACTGTTATAAACTATGGGGTATGATGCTACTGGCGTCGCATTGCGCTGGGAGTACTTTCTCTATAAATAAGTGAAAATCAACGGCATCACGAAAATCACGGAATTCACGAAATTATCCACAAAATGATATTCCATAGAAATTCACGAAGTACTTGCTATTAAGCGAAGAGTACTTACTTGCTTGTTACATGACTTTCTAGTACATTCTTGTTCATGAAAGGCCATATCATGTTCTTGATACATTCTTGCTAATTCATATTTGTTCATTCTATCTTACGTGATCGTCTTGTTACCTTGGTTATTTACATATGATTTATTGCATTCGCGTGATTTTACCTTATTCTTTAGAGCTAAAATGATAATCACTTTAATAGTGCATTCATGTTGATGCGAAGATACCTACTGGGCAAGTGTGCTCATTACCTATTTCTAATCATTTCAGGAGATAGAAGTAATTCGAATTCGGATTCGAGTTATACAAGTAGTGTGTCCGAGAGCGAATGAAAGTTGTATCAAAATGAGAGTGAAGACTTAGGAAGTCAATCTTGTTTAGATCGAGTCTTTGTAATTTTCCTTTTCTTGAGTCTAATGGATTGAAAAAGGTTGAATAGTTATTGTATTGGAATATTTTGATTATTAATGAAATAAAGTTGGAGTTCAGTAAATTATTGTGCAATTACATTTTTATGTGTGATTGTCTTGCACTCTGATCGATCTTACTTGCAAGAGACTTACCGTGCCGGCTGTTCACGTTCCTCGAGCTAGTCTTCCACTGTAATAAAGGCTCGGGGCATGACAGTTAAGTTGATATCAGAGCCTAAGTCTTAGGACTTAGGGAAAAGAGTCACGTCATATGATAAGTCCAAGGCTGAAGGACCCCTACCTATGACCTAAGGAAGAAATTTGCTCACCCATGCGAGAATTGGGTAGGGCCTGGGATAAGGTAGTTAAGTAGTTTTAAGATTAATCTCTTTCTAATTCCATGAGAATTAACAATTTGTTATTTCTCTCTGGTACCTCATTATTATAATGGCTCATCTCGTAGATTGGGGTGGCATGCAACAAACGGTTGTCGACCTTACTCAGGCATTACAAACTATGGCCTAGGCAGGCGTAGGGGCAATGGCTGGTGACTTGCATCATAATTTTCGGAGCTTAAACCCTCCGCGTTTTTATGGTTCTTCTAATCTAGACGAGGCAGAAAACTGGATAGATGAAATGAATCGTATCTTCGATGTTATCCAGTGTATAGATCAAGAAAAAGTGTGTCTTGCAACCTTTCAACTTAATAAAGATGCACGCACATGGTGGAAGTTGGTTCCGGCACCTCCGGCTGATGCACCTTATACATGGGATAGTTTTCTCACTCTATTCCGTGCTAAGTACTTTTTTGAGCATGTTAAAGAAAGAAAGGCTAAGGAGTTCGCCTCTCTTCGTCTGGGAATGATGACAGTTGTATGAACTTTAATTCTCCAGGCTAGCACCCTATGCACCGCATTTAATCAGTACCGATTTATTGAAGGCTAATCGGTTTATGGACGGGTTAAGACCCGATTTCATTCAGCAGCTCGGGACCCAAAACATCCGTACCTATGCGGAGATGGTTCAGCGGGCATATTTATGTGAGAGGACCTTAGAGAAGGTCAAGAAATTGAAGGGAAAAGGAAAAGAGTCCAGCCGACGATCTGATTGGCATTATAAGAAAGAAAAGTTCTACATCACGGACCCTCACAAAAGCCATGATAGTAAGAAAAGATCAAGGAGCGGGAACGGTGGAAGTTCCCAGAAGAACAAGAAAGTTAAAGAGGAGCAAGTCATGGCGGCTTGCACATTCTGCGAGAAGTTCGACCATTCGACTGAATAATGTTGGAAGCGCCTTGGTGCTTGTCTACGTTGTGGAAGCAAGGAGCATCGTATGCCAGATTGCCCCCTTATGAAGGATCAATCGTCTGGTGGTGGACGTAGGAGGCAGGCTCGCCTCAACACTGTTCTAGAGGAAGAAGAAGTGCCCAGGGATGGTGGGTGTCACGCCCCGAACCGATAGCAGCGGAATGTGTCGTTTGCTCGGAACGTGACAGTTAAACAGTCGTGAATAATCAAGAGCAATCGCATAAGTCCAAATAATTTGGAACAACAATAAAAATTTTATTAAATATAAATCTCTTACAAGAACTTGAAGACTCAACTACGTCACTATGAAAGAAAAGGAGATGATGCTCTAACAGACTTAGACAAGATAACCAAATAAGAGACACCATGCTAGACTCAAGAAAGATAAAAGACACAGGTTCACTAGTTTTCGAAGCTCGCTTGCACACTTGTCCCTCCCATGTGAGTCACGGTCTCGCTAGCCACCTGATTACCTGAAAAATGTTGGAATAAATTGAGTGAGCGAAAGCTCAGTAGGAATTATATCTCAAGAACAAGCAATTGGTTTAAGTAATTACATCTTTCACATGTAAATGCAGTAAGGCTATGCATGTAGAATTAACCGAGCAAGTAAAACAAAACTAGCAAGACATTAACAACGTCGTTCAAAAACTTTCAAGCAAGAGATATCCAAGAGAGATTTATAGAATATTTGCTATTTCACGCAAGTACTTTGCCTGTTTCGGGCCACGCTAGTAAAGTCACGCAAGTCAAGTCACGCACGCAAGAAAGAGAGAGTGTGGAATGCCAAAGATCAAGAGAGACGAGTACTGCGGTGCAATGCAAGACACCGCGATCATTACAACTCCCATGGGCACTAGTACTTTCAGGCGCTCCTCCCAGGACCAGATCGGGCCCTATATACACAGTATTTAAAGATAGATCTAGACATCCACGATAGTTTATAGCCAATAAAGAGTTTCAAGATCAAGCTTTAAATAGAATGATAACGTAGAATTCACGGAATTCAAGGACAAAGCCCTTGAGTAGGGACAGACTTGCGATAAAATCCACGTGAAAGCATAGAAACTATGACATGTCAAAAAAAATTGGGTGGAATTGGCACCTAGATAGGTTGCCATGAATAACTTGAATAGATGACTAGCAAGATAGTCACCAGTTCAATGGACATGATGCAAGTTGAATAATTGGTACTTAGCAATAAGTTACCCAATTCAATGTATCACCTAGTGGAATGATCACTCATTCCACCGGCTAAGAGAATTTCTCCCATGGGCCAAGAATAGCACCATGAAAGGGTCGGGTTACCACGTTTCTCCAGAGTGACGTGGCATTAAAATGGGTACAAGGTGTTTAAGGTACAACCAGCTCAGTCGGCCTTGATGGAATCTAAGGCTACGAGGAGACTTACGGAGGTCCCAATGACTAATTTACCGGTCCAAAGGAACGGAATGTCCAATGGAGGGCTTGTATGTCAATGAGAGTTTAAGGGGTAATCGATAAAACATCGAGAGACGTGGGACTATATTCACGGAATGGAATATAGTGCCATATATATATATATATATATATATATATATATATATACCCATTGTAATGGGTTTACTGGAAACAATCGAAAAAAAAAACATGTACTCAGGAAAATGGCACCCTAGGCAGGGTCTCCATTTCCTGAATAGTGATCCTTCACTGTGTCATGAACTTGGGTATCCACAGTTTATAATTTAAGCTTGTACATAACTTCAATATATATTTAATTCCATAACAGGGTCATATATGCTTCATTTATATGATGGGATTATAAATGTATAACAGGATTATATACGTTTTTCAGTTACATAACAGGATATACGTTTTTTTTCGATTGAGATTAAATAGCGTCCATGGTCAAGCCACGTTTCAAGAAAATAGCGCATGAGCCTAGGGCGCATCATTAAATTAGCGGCTGGGTCAAGGTCGTGCAATCAATTAAGGTTATTATGGCATGAACAGTGGCCTTTTTCAAAATAAGATAATATTTCAGGAACAATTATATGATCATGTAGAGAAAAATATCAGGAGTCTAGCAGTATGCTCATGCATTATATTAGATTTCATGGTTCTCAGTTATTAAATTTTAAACATGGGTTTTTATTAATTCATTCGAAATTGACGACCCTTCTCTCGTCGTCAGAAGTAAAATTGGCGCCCTGACGAGGGTCGCCTCTTACAAAATTTCACAGAACTTCTTCAAATCTAAGTGAAACTATATGCACGAACTAATATATAGTAATATCATGATTTATGATGGTTTGGCTACGTAATTTTGAGATAACCTACCTGTTTTGAAGTTTGATCGATCGACGAACAGAGAAGAAAATAGAATAAATAAGCTGCACTCGATCTTGGAATAAGAATATCAGTTTCAGTTCGTTGATTAGAAGCAGTCAACAACCAAGGATATCAACAACTTCTTTCGATAGGAAGAAATAGGAAGATGGACGCAAGGCTCCTTCACATCCAGGCAACAATTGCAGCACTAGGAAGAAGTAGATATACTTCTTCACACCGTAGCTTCAACAGAGGTAGAAGCAACACCAGAGAAAAAAAGCATCAACTCTGCAGAACGGTCGATGTTTGAGGAGAAAGAGCGAACAGATTAACTTGACGGGGTTGGTATTTATAGGGTTGAGAATCCACTGGGGAGTTAGAGTTCGACTGTGATTTACGTAAGAATCCTATTAAAACTTAAATTTCTATATATTAATCCTTCCGATATTAATCTGTTCCCAAATAGCACCCAATTTCCCAGTTCGAACAGATACAACCAGGAAGTTTCCATATTTTAACTTTCAAGAATTGGCGTCCATTTAATAAGCATTTTTCAAGAAATAATGCCCCTGTACGGGCGTTATTCAACATTTACATTTATTTTAAAGTGTTGCAATGTTTAAAGATTTTTATCTTTTTTTATTTGATGGGATCTTGTTATGAAATTTTAGGGGTAAGATCCTTCCATTTTTCTCTAATTTTTCATATAATTAGTTTTATAAAATTTCTTTAAATTAAAAGGTGGCACTATTCATATTTAATGAAATAACGACTTTTATAAAGTCGTTTTATTTGTTTAACGTGACAGAAAAGGGGGCGCACTATTGATTTTTGTCCTTTTCCCCCACCTCTCATTTAACCAAATTCGTATATATGCCTCTATTTATCTTATCTTTATACTATATTAGAATAACAACACAACATGTCGTTAATTTGTGAATAACGACCGAATGAATGGTTGTTACTCTTATTTTAACGTTATTATTATATGGGTTAAATAGCATCCATGTCAAAGCCTTGTTTTAAAAATTAACGTCTTATTAAAGGTCACCTGTTTAGAATTAACACCTTATATATCGGCATTATTTACAGTTTTACATATATTTTTACGTGTTGCAACATTTAATGATTTTTATCTTTTTTAATTGACGATGTCTAGTTATGAAATTTTATGGGTAATATTTTTCCATTTTTCTTGATTTTTTCATATAATTAGTTTTTAAAAATTCATTTAAATCAAAAGGTGGCACTATTCACCTATTTGAATATAGCGCCTTTAACATAGCCATTTTATGTGAATGATGCGCCCATGTATTGGACGTTATTCACATTTTCCTTCTTTGCCATAGCACTCCATAGACCAAAATAGCATATGTGCCCATTCTTTTCTCTTTTAATTTTTCTTAATTCATTTAAATCCTATTAATGTATACTTCTTCCTTCTAATAAAAGTATAATGTAATAAATGTGAATATTAAATTTTATAAAGTATTAATAAAATATAAATTGATGTTCTCTTCGAGATTTATTGATTTTAAAAATAAAATTATATTATGCATTAAATGCCTACTTAAAAATAACATGTTATTCTTAAATTTATTATAATACAAGGGTAAGGTCATTAGGATGTCGGGGGTCGTGTACAGGGTCTGGGCATGATATAATAATGAGCATATACATATTTTCATCTAATTTGTTCCCTACGTAGTTGGGCCCAATAGCGTAAATTCTTTATTGTTTCTGTTTAAGTGAGGCTTGAAGGCTTTTAAATTAAGTTGGTATGAGGCTCATTAAAAGGCTTTTAAATTCACAATTAGCCAAGGCCTATGGATCAAACATAATTTGTTTTGGTCTTTCATTTGAGATGGCATATGGGTGAAAGCCCGTTTAGGTGTCTTATATAGATTTTGTACATATATTTTGTATTAGATAGATGCTCAATTATAGTTTAATGCAATTGTAATATGTATATATATAAATTTATTAATATATTTAGATATACATATAAGTTCTCATGTATATTATTATATACGGCTTTTCTTTGAAGGGGTTCATATATATATAAATCGATTATATATATATATATAGGTTTTTTTTCCATATAGATATATATATATATTTTCCCATGTATATGTATATAGGTTGGCTTAGGTTTCTTAATGACCTATTTTGTAGGTGGGTCATGATATATACTAGGGTCTTCACTGATTAAAAGTTTGCTTAAGGGAGTACTTCAGATAGGGGTTTCATTTCTTATAATTTCCTTCACTTTTATTTCCTTCTTAATCATTGTCTTAGGTATCAGAGACAGGTTCGATCTTAGGTAACTATTTACTTTCATTCCAAAAGGTAATATTTACTAGTCTTTTATTCACCATTATTAACTATTTATAGGAATATGTAAATATTATTAAATGTATACTATCTTTTTCATATATATTTGGTTCCTATTTAGCCTAAAGTAATATCACTTGAACATTTATTTATTTAAATAAATTTTATTTATTAAACATTATATACTTATAAGAATATGTATTTCATTATGTATATATTTATTCCTATTCCAAAATTACCGGGCGTTACACCCTTCCCCACTTAAAAGAATTTGGTCCCCAAATTCACATTATCATTTACTCTCCATGGAGAACTAGCTATAATGCGTAGAAGAAGTCTAGATATATTGAGTGGAACATAACTAATTTTAGGAAGAATTAATTTAGGCTTAAGGGTGAGGGGTACCTTCCGTAACTTTCCCTTTGGCAAGTTTGGTTAAATCTTGAACTCCTCTTGGAGACTTCTTGGTCAAAATAGGGCATTCCGCTATCTTATGATCTAAGCTCCCGCAACGCAGACACGCTCCCGAACTCCACCAATACTTTTTCGATTGGTGACCATATCTTCCACAAGATTTACACTTACCTTGCGAGTGATCTGTCGAAGTTCCCTTCTTATTACACTTCTTACATTTCTGGCATTTCTTACACCTTTGTGAAATATCACCCTCGTTTATCCTTTTCTTGGTAGTGATGAACTTTCCCGACTCATGGGCTTTCCCTTCAACTCTTTCTTTTTCTTCCACCGCTTTCTCTAGCTCCTGAACTCTCCTGACAAGGTCCGCGTAAGCTTGGACATCCACTAAGATCATCTCATGAATAAAGCTTGGCTTAGATGCTTCCATTTTATCTAGGTTCCTGCAAGGATAAGAGGGGAGATAATTTATCGATTCAAGAATTAATGTTAATGAAATGTAAATATCTTATCTTTCTTTTATAACTTTAACACCTAGTTCTACCCATCTCTCACGGAATTCCTATAGGATGACCGACAAGGATACTGGACCTATCATTGGAACCTAATGACTGGAGGATATGAAAGCCGAAGCTCTGATACCACCTCTGTCACGCCCCGAACCGATAGCAGCGGAACGTGTCGTTTGCTCGGAACGTGGCAGTTAAACAGTCGTGAATAATCAAGAGCAATCGCATAAGTCCAAATAATTTGGAACAACAATAATTTTTTCATTAAATATAAATCTCTTACAAGAACTTGAAGACTCAACTACGTCACTATGAAAGAAAAGGAGATGACGCTCTAACAGACTTAGACAAGATAACCAAATAAGAGACACCATGCTAGACTCAAGAAAGATAAAAGACACAGGTTCACTAGTTTTCGAAGCTCGCTTGCACACTTGTCCCTCCCATGTGAGTCACGGTCTCGCTAGCCACCTGATTACCTGAAAAATGTTGGAATAAATTGAGTGAGCGAAAGCTCAGTAGGAATTATATCTCAAGAACAAGCAATTGGTTTAAGTAATTACATCTTTCACATGTAAATGCAGTAAGGCTATGCATGTAGAATTAACCGAGAAAGTGAAACAAAACTAGCAATAGATTAACAACGTCGTGCAAAAACTTTCAAGCAAGAGATATCCAAGAGAGATTTATAGAATATTGGCTATTTCATGCAAGTACTTTACCCGTTTCGGGCCACGCTAGTAAAGTCACGCAAGTCAAGTCACGCACGCAAGAAAGGGAGAGTGTGGAATGCCAAAGATCAAGAGAGACGAGTACTGCGGTGTAATGCAAGACACCGCGATCATTACAACTCCCATGGGCACTAGTACTTTCGGGCGCTCCTCCCAGGACCAGATCGGGCCCTATATGCACAGTATTTAAAGATAGATCTAGACATCCACGATAGTTTATAGCCAATAAAGAGTTTCAAGATCAAGCTTTAAATAGAATGATAACGTAGAATTCACAGAATTCAAGGTCAAAGCCCTTGAGTAGGGACATACTTGCGATAAAATCCATGTGAAAGCATAGAAACTATGACATGTCAAAAAAAATTGGGTGGAATTGGCACCTAGGTAGGTTGCCATGAATAACTTGAATAGATGACTAGCAAGATAGTCACCAGTTCAATGGACATGATGCAAGTTGAATAATTGGTACTTAGCAATAAGTTACCCAATTCAATGTATCACCTAGTGGAATGATCACTCATTCCACCGGCTAAGAGAATTTCTCCCATGGGCCAAGAATAGCACCATGAAAGGGTCGGGTTAGCACGTTTCTCCAGAGTGACGTGGCATTAAAATGGGTACAAGGTGTTTAAGGTACAACCAGCTTTGTCGGCCTTGAGGGAATCTAAGCCTACGAGGAGACTTACGGAGGTCCCAATGACTAACTTGCCGGTCCAAAGGAACGGAATGTCCAATGGAGGGCTTGTATGTCACCGAGAGTTTAAGGGGTAATCGATAAAACATCGAGAGACGTGGGACTATATTCACGGAATGGAATATAGTGCCATATATATATATATATATATATATATATACCCATTGTAATGGGTTTACTGGAAACAATCGAAAAAAAAAACATGTACTCAGGAAAATGGCACCTTAGGCGGGGTCTCCATTTCCTGAATAGTGATCCTTCACTGTGTCATGAATTTGGGTATCCACAGTTTATAATTTAAGCTTGTACATAACTTCAATATATATTTAATTCCATAACAGGGTCATATATGCTTCATTTACATGATGGGATTATAAATGTATAACATGATTATATACGTTTTTCAGTTACATAACAGGATATACGTTTTTTTTTCGATTGAGATTAAATAGCGTCCAGGGTCAAGCCATGTTTCAAGAAAATAGCGCATGAGCCTAGGGCGCATCATTAAATTAGCAGCTGGGTCAAGGTCGTGCAATCGATTAAGGTTATTATGGCATGAACAGTGGCCTTTTTCAAAATAAGATAATATTTCAGGAACAATTATGTGATCATGTAGAGAAAAATATCAGGAGTCTAGCAGTATGCTCATGCATTATATTAGATTTCATGGTTCTCAGTTATTAAATTTTAAACATGGGTTTTTATTAATTCATTCGAAATTGACGACCCTTCTCCCGGTCGTCAGAAGTAAAATTGGCACCCTGACGAGGGTCGCCTCTTACAAAATTTCACAGAACTTCTTCAAATCTCAGTGAAACTATATGCATGAACTAATATATAGTAATATCATGATTTATGATGGTTTGGGCTACGTAATCTTGAGATAACCTACCTGTTTTGAGGTTAGATCGATCGATGAACAGAGAAGAAAATAGAATAAATAAGCTGCACTCGATCTTGGAAGAAGAATATCAGTTTCAGTTCGTTGATTAGAAGCAGTCAACAACCAAGGATATCAACAACTTCTTTCGATAGGAAGAAATAGGAAGATGGACGCAAGCCTCCTTCACATCCAGGCAACAATTGCAGCACCAGGAAGAAGTAGATATACTTCTTCACACTGTAGCTTCAACAGAGGTAGAAGCAACACCAGAGAAAAAAAGCATCAACTCTGCAGAACGGTCGATGTTTGAGGAGAAAGAGCCAACAGATTAACTTGACGGGGTTGGTATTTATAGGGTTGAGAATCCACTGGGGAGTTAGAGTTCGACTGTGATTTACGTAAGAATCCTATTAAAACTTAAATTTCTATATATTAATCCTTCCTAGATTAATCTGTTCCCAAATAGCACCCAATTTCCCAGTTTGAATAGGATACAACTAGGAAGTTTCCTTATTTTAACTTTCAAGAATTGGCATCCATTTAATAAGCGTTTTTCAAGAAATAATGCCCCTGTACGGGCGTTATTCAACATTTACGTTTATTTTAAAGTGTTGCAATGTTTAAAGATTTTTATCTTTTTTTATTTGATGGGATCTTGTTATGAAATTTTAGGGGTAAGATCCTTCCATTTTTCTCTAATTTTTCATATAATTAGTTTTATAAAATTTCTTTAAATTAAAGGTGGCACTATTCATATTTAATGAAATAACGACTTTTATAAAGTCGTTTTATTTGTTTAACGCGACAGAAAAGGGGGCGCATTATTGATTTTTGTCCTTTTCCCCCACCTCTCATTTAACCAAATTCGTATATATGCCTCTATTTATCTTATCTTTATACTATATTAGAATAACAACACAACATGTCGTTAATTTGTGAATAACGACCGAATGAATGGTCGTTACTCTTGTTTTAACGTTATTATTATGTGGGTTAAATAGCATCCGTGTCAAAGCCTTGTTTTAAAAATTAACGTCTTATTAAAGGTCACCTGTTAAGAATTAACACCTTATATATCGACATTATTTACGGTTTTACTATCAGGATAATACTCTGTAAGATTAGTTCTAGAACCTAAAGTTGTAGTAATAGCAAGATGTGAAGGTAGGGGAACTGACGCAATTGGTAATGTTTTCACAAAAGTAGTGGAGATAAAAAAATAAGAGGCACCAGTGTCAAATATCACAAATGTAGGATGGGAACAAATTTGAAGGGTACCTTCCATAAGCCCACTGTAACGCCCGGTAATTTCGGAATGGAAATAAATATATACATAATGATAAATACATATTCTTATAAGTATATAATGTTTAATTGAAGGGTACCTTCCATAAGCCCACTGTAACGCCCGGTAATTTTGGAATGGAAATAAATATATGCATAATGATAAATACATATTCTTATAAGTATATAATGTTTAATAAATAAATTTTATTTAAATGAATAAATGTCCAAGTGATATTACTTTAGGCTAAATAGGAACCAAATATTTATGAAAAAGATAGTTTACATTTAATAATATTTACATATTCCTATAAATAGTTAATAATGGTGAATGAAAGACTAGTAAATATTATCTTTTGGAATGAAAGTAAATAGTTACCTAAGATCGAACCTGTCTCTGATACCTAAGACAATGATTAAGAAGGAAATAAAAGTGAAGGAAATTATAAGAAATGAAACCCCTATCTGAAGTACTCCCTTAAGCAAACTTTTAATCAGTGAAGACCCTAGTATATATCATGACCCACCTACAAAATAGGTCATTAAGAAACCTAAGCCAACCTATATACATATACATGGGAAAATATATATATATCTATATGGAAAAAAACCTATATATATATATATATAATCGATTTATATATATATGAACCCCTTCAAAGAAAAGCCGTATATAATAATATACATGAGAACTTATATGTATATCTAAATATATTAATAAATTTATATATATACATATTACAATTGCATTAAACTATAATTGAGCATCTATCTAATACAAAATATATGTACAAAATCTATATAACACACATAAACGGGCTTTCACCCATATGCCATCTCAAATGAAAGACCAAAACAAATTATGTTTGATCCATAGGCCTTGGCTAATTGTGAATTTAAAAGCCTTTTAATGAGCCTCATACCAACTTAATTTAAAAGCCTTCAAGCCTCACTTAAACAGAAACAATAAAGATTTTACGCTATTGGGCCCAAGTACGTAGGGAACAAATTAGATGAAAATATGTATATGCTCATTATTATATCATGCCCAGACCCTGTACACGACCCCCGACATCCTAATGACCTTACCCGTGTATTATAATAAATTTAAGAATAACATGTTATTTTTAAGTAGGCATTTAATGCATAATAAAATTTTATTTTTAGAATCAATAAATATCGAAGAGAACATCAATTTGTATTTTATTAATAATTTATAAAATTTAATATTCACATTTATTACATTATACTTTTATTAGAAGGAAGAAGTATACATTAATAGGATTTAAATGAATTAAGGAAAATTAAAAGAGAAAAAAATGGGCACATATGCTATTTTGGTCCTTTGGAGTGCTATGGCAAAGAAGGAAAATGTGAATAACGTCCAATACATGGGCGCGTCATTCACATAAAATGGCAATGTTAAAGGCGCTATATTCAAATAGCTGAATAGTGCCACTTTTTGATTTAAAGAATTTTTAAAAAATAATTATATGAAAAAATCAAGAAAAATGGAAAAATATTACCCATAAAATTTCATAACTAGACCTCGTCAATTAAAAAAGATAAAAATCATTAAACGTTGCAAAAGAAGGTGCCTTGGAGGCCGGAGAGATAGGGTCTTTTGCCATAGCCGCGGTAGGGGCGACCACAACAGCTGAAGCCACAGGGGAGAGTCTCCCTGCTGAGGATGAGGATATCAGGCTCCCTTCTCCTACGCCTACCAGTGAGGTCGAGGGTGAGCCACGTGACTGTCATCCTTCTGACTCTTCTCTTTTATTGATCCTTTTGTTCCGCCTTATGTATATGTTTATTGCAATGGCAGGAGTGGTTAGCACAGTAGCTGAGACGCCTGCCGTGGATGCTCCTTCACAGCCTGAAGGACATAAGATTGTGCTAAAGAAAGGTGTTATCCCATTGCGGCGTGTAGTCACCCACTCGGCGTCCCGTCAGGCGATAGAGGAGGCGGGCCAACCTGAGATCAGCATAGATATTTCCTCCGGCAGCTCCGCCACCCATTCTGACGAGGAAGTTGACTATCATTCTTCAGAAAGTGACGAACAAGCCCCCGCGGTAGTGTTGACACCTTGAAAATGAGCAAGGGCAGAAACGGAATTGAAAGGAAGATCAGACCAATAGTGAAAGATCAATGACGAAGTTCGTCAACCATCTACCCGGCTGAAGCCTTCTCCCGGGCCAAGCTGATGTCTGATGCCATTGTCAGTCAGACGACGGCACTGATGAAATAGCTGTCACCTGACTGATGAAACCTCCTATCACACCTCCATAAGAGCTGTATTAATGCCTCGTCCGAGAACCCATAGATAACATGTCAGAGTAAGTCAGATGTCGGCTTATTCACAGATGTGATATGAGCAAAGATAAAGAGAAAGCCGGAACTAGCAAATGAAGATGGTGAAGATTCCTGTAAAGTCAGAGCCACGGAAGAGCTACCACTGAAGCTATTACCCGGCTAAAGCCCCCTCGGGCTAAAGCTGATGTCCGGTGTCGTCGTCATTCAAATGACAACACTGATGAAATCCCAGTCTATGAGACTGATGAGAGGTTATGAATAACCCTAATAGAAATTGTGTCACTAATAGAGGATCCTCTCGGATTCAAATATACCCCAGGGTCTAACCTAGACCAAGAATCACATATGAAGTTAAACAGTCTTAATGGGCCTGTCCAGTGGGCTTCTGAAAGCTGCGCCGGGAACTGCCCTCGACATCACCTGGCGCGCCGGGAGCCCGTCAAGAGCGCGCCGGTTGCTGTCGGCCGAGAGGTCAGGCAAGGGGGCCTATAAAACGCACTGATTCGAAAAAGAGAGAGAAGAGCAGAAGAAAAAAAACACAAGGATAGAGAGCCTGAATAGATAGCCACAAACAAAAAAAAGGAGAAGAGAGTGGAGCCTGCGATCTGATCCGAGATAGGAAGAGGCGGAAGGGAAAAAGAAGAGAGGAGTCTCGAAGCCTGATCGAAGGTGGGCAACGGGGAGGGAGAGGAGTCAATGCTCCGCCCTCCCCTCCCCATTTTTCTGTAGTTCGTTATTTTAATTTTTGATTGCTTCTGTCTCTTCCCCCTTTTGATGTATGATGTGATACCACGGCCGATTTTACTCTGCTAGGGCAAGGCATAGTCTGCCTATACCTTCTTTTATGAATTGCCCCTGATGTGCGAGTGTAATCGTTATGTTCGAATGAATGAAAACTACAGGCTCCTGTTGAGGCCTGCTGTCTATTTCTCCGAGACCCTATTGCTATCTCCCCATGTTTATGTTTCTTCTTAAGACTCAATAGCATGCTGTTCCCCATCCCCAGTTCGATTGATTGTCTGTTTATTCGCCCGTTTCTCGAACGCTCCTCATGCTTGCTTCCGAGCCAGGGACAGACTATCCCTTGGCCTCTGAAGCAAAGCATGGATACATAGTAACCACCGCTCGGTTTTGGATGTTGCAGTCATGCTCATCGGCTTCGCCGAAGTCATCCCCGGGGCCAGAGACAGTCATCTCTTGGCCACCAGATGATGGAGAGTATATCAAAACCATCGTCACGGATCGTCAGGAAAGCTGGTGACAGAGATATCATAAAACCGTGTTTCCCCAAATCACTCTCCGCCTCCGGCCTTCCCTTTGAAATCCAAGCCAAAGTCAGCTGTAATCCGATGAATTGAGCTCTTTGATTTCCTAAGGCTCGTCTATCTTGGCCTAAATCACCAGAAAAATCACTGAATCCCCAACAGATTCAAGAACAGGGTACCGTAAAGCTCTGTTTCTCATCCCGGCGCCCTCACACCTCTCGGCCCCGCATACAGTAAATTAGATGAACAGCTCTCGGCGCTATCCTTCAGGCGCCGAGAACTGTTCTGACCCTTGACCTCCGCGCCGGGAACCCTTGCAGCCTGGCCACGCCGGGAAACCCCCTGATTGCTTGCCATCGCGCCGGGAGGCCTACTCCCTGGCCTCCTCCTCGCCGCGCCGAGAATCCCCCCCTTTGCCATCGCGCCGGGAAGCTGCGCGCCGGGAACCCCCCACTTTGGGCAATTCCTCTTCGCACCGGGAACCTGCCTCTTTGCCCTTGCGCCGAGAGGCCCACACCCTTGGCCATTTGGCCCTTGCGCCGAGAGCCTATTTCCCGGCCTCTTCCCCGTCGTGCCGACGGCCCTCCATGTTGAACCCGCCGAGAACCCTCACCCTTGGCATCCTTCTGGCGCCGAGAGTCCTAATTGATTGGCTTTTTTGCCTGCACCGGGAGCCTAACCCCCCTCTCCTTGCCGTGGCGCCGGGAACCTCTTCACCCTTTTAAGGTGTGCCGAGAGGCTACCCTGCCACCCAATGAGCCTTCAACACTTCTATCAAACCCACCTAGGGATGTCCATGAGTCACCAGAACTGTCCCGAGGATAAAATTAAAGGGAGTCAGACTCCCTTATGTTCCATAGATCCGTGCCGATTTTATGAGCAACCCCTTTAGCTAAGGTGAGCTCTGCCACTGCATGAGTGTCACCGGCTCCTATAAGGGAAGAGTCAAACATTGCCCCAGGGTATACATGTGCAATATGGGAGGTTCGCTCCCTCCTTCTTTCGGCTTTCATCCCGGCACCCCGTGGGTGATAGCCTATCCTCCCCTGGGCATAATCTGGATCATGGGGAGATGCTGTCGAAATGACGACAGATGTTTTATCCCCGATAAGTCCGGGAAGTGCTCATCATACGCCTCCCGTCTGGCTCGATTCTTCGGGGAATATGAACACTGCGAGGCCTTTGGCTGGATGAGGAACATGAAAGGGGATATGCCCCCGATGACTGTCCAGGCTCCGCCCCGCCTCTGCGTGGACGGTGTCTTATCTCCACCCGGCACGATCTACACAAAGGGGGGGGGTCATGCTGATTTAATAAACTATCGCTCGCTCAATTACCTTCTCAGAATAATAATATCTTCAATATCACGCGTTGTTATTCTTCTTTTATTATCGCCCCGAGTGGCCTCCTATTTTGGCATTTAATCAAGGGTTGTCCTTCTTAGGAAGGGCGTAATTAACGTCATAGCCTTTATGGTAAGGCGGACTTTTGGTCCCGACTCGAACTTCACAATCGACTGACCAAGTCAAGTCGAGCGCACAATGAAATCGTCATGCATGTGACTGGCACGCCTAACAAACCAAAATAAATAAATAAATAAATAAATAAATAAATAAAAATAATAAGCGAGATAAAAATCCCGCGTCCACAAGTCTGGCACGCCCGGTGGGACTGAGTCTCCCTTCATCTCTACGCCAAAATAGGAGGCCCAGTGGGCCCCCCCTCAACTTTCTGATTCTGTGCGCTTTCCTTATTTTCAGGAAGATGACTACTGGACTTATGTCCGTACGCTTCGGCCAACAACCGATCGATATGCATGTACGAGAGGGTTACCTGGTGGTACCCCTGTCATTCGGAGCAATGCCCCCTGCTGTTGGGCTGCCCAACTGTCTGGGCCTCGTCTTCACCGACCTTCTGCAGGTCGACAACGACGAGCAAGGCACCGCTGCAGGTGCCCCTATGAAGACTACTGGTAAGAAGGCTGGCTTACCGGAGAAGACGACCTCGACGGCCGTCGCCTGCTATGTACACCAAGTTCAAAGGAGGGACACGATTCCCGCTGCTGCCCAGAGGGGAAAGAGAAATAACCGGAGAAGCCGGTATGCTGCTACTGAGCGTCGTCTTTCCAATTCTGGGAAGACAATGATGATGGGAGATGTTAGGGTGAACCTCAACGGTCGCCCCAGAGAAGTCCGGCCGGACAGGATTGTCCCGACTGTCCAGACCGACAACAGGTTCCGCGTCCTGGCCGCTAGGAGGGCCAACTGGGAAGCTGATGAAAGGAAGCCGCTAGCGCCCAAGCCAGCAAAATATAAACAGGTCTGGCGACCAAAGAAGATTCAGAGCTGGGCCCCAGCTCGATATGAGAAGAAGGCTACTGAGGATGCTGTTGCCCGCTTCAGGGCAGGAAGCAGGAGAAGAGAAGGAAAAGACATAAGAGATGATGCTGCTGTTTACGCCAGGGCTTGGGGTAAGAAAGATGAGAAAGAAAATGAAGAAAGAAATCTGACCACTGTTCGCCCCAGGATGAGGGGCAGAAAATATGAGCAGAAGCAAGACCTCTCGGTCCCCCATCCCAGGGCTGGGGACAGAAGAGGGCAAAGGAAGAACTATGATGCTGCTGCCAACTGCTGCCAGGATGGCGACAGAAGATTTGAGAAAGAAGAAAGAATGAGAACAAACGAACCAGTCGCTGCTGCCATTCCAAGAAGACCAAAAGCCTGTGCCAGACAGGTCGATATATTTAGATATTCCAAAGCTGAGCATCTGAATGCTCAGGTGGCAAGACTGGCTCATCAGCAAAGAGGCCAGGAAAGATTGATACTCCGACCAGAGCCGCGAAGGCACGATCCAGAGGAGATGAAACAAGTGGTCCAAGACTACTTCCATTACCTGGGGAACTCTGCCCTCGGTCAGCAAAGATTATCCCGTGCTCTGGGCACCGTGGATGAAAAAGAAGGAGAAGCCCTTCAAGAAGTGATGCTCAGAGTCTCCTCCTCCAATTCAAATGATTATGAAGAAGGCCGCAAGGCCGGATATGATAAAGAAGACCTGTACAGGGAAGAAGCTGAAGAAAGAGTATTGGTCTTCGACCGACTCAAATACCATGACCAGGCAAAAAGAAAAGTTTGCAGGCAGAAGGGAAGAATGCAAATCTTCGCCTGTAACATGGCTGGAATCGCCAGGGGGCAGAATATGCTACCAACTCAGCCAGATGAACTGCTCAGGCTGGCTACCAGACCAGGCCCCGTCACAAGAAGAGGTCAGGCTGCAAAAGATAAGATGAAGAATGATGAGGAAACCCGCAAGATCACCACCATGACGGTCAATGTGGTGACAACAGAAGAAGAAGACAATCCCTTCGTTGATGATGCTGAAGGGACTTCAGAAGATATACAGATCCCATCGACTCTGGATCCCATGATCCAGATGATGTTTAGAAGATATCAACAGGAGATCAGTGCTCTCAGAAGACAGCTAAATGAGAGGCAGGAAGCCACACCAGTCTCCAAGCAAGCCGAGCCTGTGGGGCATACTTCCAGCTCAACAGATACGGCTATCCCAGCTAATCCTCTCCTGGCTGATAAGGGCAAAGCACCGAGCCAACCTGTTCCACAGCAAACAGTAGCTCAGCCCTCTGCGTCTCAGACACAGCCTACCGCGCCCACCTTGCGCGCCACTGTGATGACAACTCCTCATAGTCAGCAACAAGCTCACTTCTTCCCAGAAGACATAGATCCAGCCGTAGCCCACAAGCTGATGATTGAAAGAATTGTGGAGATGAAGCTGTCTGAGAAGACTGGCGATGATGTTAGTACCTATGATGTGTACAAGGTGCCATATCCTCCCCAATATGCTGCTAAGAGACTACCTCCAGGCGTCAGTAAGCCGCCTAAGTTCGAAAAATTTAACGGCCAGGGCTCCCCCAGAGAGCATATAGCTTACTACACCACAATCATGGGCGACCTGGCAGTCGACGAAGCTTATCTGCTTAAGTTCTTTGGCTCATCCCTTACTGGGTTAGCCTTTGAATGGTATTCAAGCCTGCCAGCTGGATCGGTGGTTGATTGACCTGATATGCAGAGAAAATTCCGCGACAGATTTCATGTCACTGAGAGAGAAATCACAATAGCAGAGCTATATGCAACCAGGCAGAAGCAAGATGAGACTGCACTGGACTACATCAAAAGATGGAGGAACTTAGCCATGAGATGCAGAAGACCCCCTCATCAAGAAGATGCAGTGCAGATATGTAAATAGAGCCTCAGGAGAGAGGTGCTAGAAAAGACGATTGGTGCAGATGTCATAACATTTGACCGATTGAACAATATAGTGGTGGAGGTCGAGACGTTCCTATCTAAGCGTCCAACCGCCAATGCTCCAACTATGCCGAAAGGGAAATCTAGTGATCGACGACCATCGCACTCTGAGGCCAACACCGTCGATTTCAGAACCTTCGAGCAACAGAAAGGGAAGAAGGGGGCAGATGAAGCTCCCCCGTCGGCAGACACAGCAGAAAGAAAAGATAAGGTCTCTCTAAGAAACAAAATGAGAAAACCATATTCTTTCCCGAAAGATAAGACAGCTGCACTATTCAACTGGGCATATAAGTTCAACAAGGTAACATTGCCTGAACCAAAGAGACCCGATGACGCGGCGAAGAAAGGTGATCCACTGTTCTGTCCATATCACCGTGCGCTGGGGCACGCGATTGAAGATTGCTACGTCTTCAAAGATATTATGGAAGGCATGGTCAAAAAGGGCGAGCTACAGCTGGGAGATTACCAGGTAGAGCCACCTCGTCCACATGAGCCTCCGGCATTAAAAATGGACGCCAATATGATTTCAATCTACCAGCAGCTGCCTAAGGAGGCCGTTGAAGAATGTACTAGGCATACTTATGAAGCTTGCTTCCTCACCCCACTGAAGGATCAGGAAGGATGGCAGATGAAACCCATAAAGAACAGAAAGAAGACTCCCGCAGCCAAAACCAATGGAGCATTTATCCGCGGTGTCACACCAAGACCTGAACTGCCTCCAGTAAAGCCAGTATGGCGCACAGCTGAGACAGGGCCAGTCATCCGGATCCCCACTCATAACCGGAGAAGACAAGTCCCCCTACCTGCACATAAGGAAGTAAGTCCTGCAGCCAGGCGTTTACAGCAGTATATTAATGGGCTCGATGAATATGAATAGAAAAAGCCCGGGCACCTGCTGGTGAAAGACTGTATACTCTGGGAATAGCTCGAAGAATTGGAAATTAAAGAGCAGTCAGAGGCAGAACAAGGAAAAGCTGAGACTGAACCCTTCTGGGGGCAGGGGCCAATAAAGCCAAACTCCCAGAAAAAGAAGAGACGGCCCAAGTCCAAGAAGGGAAAGAGGGTTGTGATAGTACAATGTAACACCCTGTCAGCACTCTTTACCTCGCCCGGGGAGGGTGATGAGGATGAAACATCAAATGCCCCGCTAGAAGCCAACCATGCCGAGGCCTCAACCTCGGCACATGCAACACGCTCCGGAAGAAGGTGGGGGCACCCACCACCAGCCAATCATAACATTATGTTCAGAGGGGAACAACCCTACCAGATTCCTGAACCAGAGGTGCGGGGTGTCCAGATTCCTCCCCCTGCTAGCTTATACCAAGAAGAGAAGAAGGGAGGTCAAATTCCAACATTTCTGGAATTTTTATCCAGTCTGAAAAATGGGCAGTCGGTACAGGCTGGGCCAGATAAAGGCAAGAGACCTCAGCAATCGGCATCTGTAGCCTACAAGCAGAATGAGAAAGAAGGGGATAACCCTCTGACGGCACCAGGGGCCGTTGCTATAGAAGAAGCCCCCCAAGAAATCAGTCCAGGGGATGAAACCAGCACTGGTCAGCAGAGGCCACGGGCACCACATGAACCTCCAAAGCCCCGATGGGTAGAGGAAATGAGACTGTCTAATGTCAGGGTGGGCAGCCGGATCATGAAAATGCTAAAGAAGCTCCCTACCAGGTTCTCCATCTGGGAGATTCTCTCTCTGAGTGAAGAGGCTCGCCAAGCAATTATTGATGCCTTGCAGTCGCCGACACAATATGAAGCACTCTTGACAGAAGTGAATTCTGGGCCGTCAGTTACATTCTCAGAGGATGACATGCTGATTCCGAATACCGGCCATAACAGACCGCTGTATATGAGGGGCTCCCTGAACTGTCAGCCACTGAACAGGATACTGATAGATCCCGGGGCTGCCGTGAACATTCTCCCATACCGCATCTACCAAAAATATTACTTTGATCTGCAGCTTACCAAGGTCAGAGACATGAAAATTGCAGGATTCAACCAGAAATGTGAGACGCCCCTTGGGGTGGCTGATTTTAACCTCACATTGGGGGATCTCACTACCGTGGTACGATTCTATGTAATCGACTCCAACACCACATATAAGGCCCTGCTGGGGAGACCGTGGCTGCATGAATATCAGATAGTGCCGTCCACGCTGCATCAGTGCATTAAATACTGCCATGAAGGAAAAGAAGAGAGGCTGTTTGCAGATCTGCATCCCTTCGAAGTATTCGAGTGCCATATGCTCGATGCATCCTACTACACGGAGGTGTCGCGAAAGGATGAAGAGAAAGAGGCTGTGGTCAGCCAGAAAAAACCGGCGACGAAGGCAAGAAATTGGTCCCCACCGCCACCAAAGGGCTATATTAAAAAGCATGAGGTATCGCACATCTCTTATGCCGGTGACTTTGCTCGGATCACTCCTCCTAGCATTCACCCGGATGATATCAATGAAGAAATGAAAGAAAAGTACACACAAGTGGAGGTGCCGCAGGGTTTATTTAAACCCATCGTCAACCTTGAGTACCAGACGGTGCTACCACTGAAGACTATGGAAGTCCCTCGCTTCTGCGAGCCTCCTACCATATTCTACACCGGGGAGTCAGACGAGGAAGATGATCAAGACTGCATGGTCCCTGAAGAGGCTGCAAGCCGGATGGTGCCGATTACAGGCCTGGATTATACTACCCAACGGGTTTCGCAGATGTTCTCTAACATGCAAATGCCGTCATTGCAACCTGCTGCACAGAAGAAGGCGTTCAAGGAGCTATGGGATCCGTCTCGGGATGATAAAGAACTGAGGAAGATCACTCGGCACCCGGGATTGGGTTACACCCTTCAAGAATACTATGAAGGGGAGGTGGATGTCATATCTGTCTCCTACCAGCATGAAGACCCTCCCGAGGTGGGATATGACAAGTACCCCTCGGAAGATGAAGAAATCATTTATCAATCCATAATGAACAATGAAGCCCCAGACAGTCAGCCGGAGACGGGGACGTCTGATGAAGCAAAGAAAGATTGGTGCTGGGAAGACCTACCTTGCAAAGAGGATCTGTTCCATGCTGAAGCAAAGTTCGACACGGGAACCCCGGATGAAGACCAAGTAGCCAAAGAGCTGAGGGAATGCCTGGAGTTTGAGCGCATCCTGGAAGAAGTCCGGGCTCTGCAGAATGATGATCTCTCAAAGGAGTCTGCATCAAAAGAGCCTCTAAGGGCGGAAGACTCCATCTTTGAGTTTCCTGCTGATCCAGTTACGTCCTCGGGACAGACTGAACAGAATACAACAATATTGGCCGTATATGATGAGCCAGCAACCGCTGATGACCAATATGATGAAACAGAAAATCATGAAACTGAAGAAGATTATATCCCGGGAGGCTTCATTGACTTGCAAGAAGCCCCACCCGAGGTCGAAGATGGAGGTCAGGCCACCGTCGATGAGCTCGTAGAAATAAATCTGGGAACCGCAGATGAGCCAAGGCCGACATTCCTCAGTGCACTGCTGGAGCCAGCTACCAGGGAACAGTATATACAGTTTTTGAAGGAATTCCGAGACTGCTTTGCATGGACATATGATGAAATGCCGGGACTGAGTTCTGATGTGGCACAGCACCGATTGGCAATAAACCCAGAGGCTAGCCCTGTAAAGCAGCCTTCCAGGAGAATGCGCCCTGAATTAATAAATCAGATTAACAAAGAGGTTGACAAGCTAATTGATGTAGGCTTTGTTGAAGAAAATCAATACACTACATGGCTAGCCAATATAGTGCCCGTAAAGAAGAAGAATGGGCAGATCAGAATATGTGTTGATTTCGGGACCTTAATAAGGCTTGCCCGAAAGATGACTTCCCAGTACCAATCACTGAAGTGATGATCGATGCGACTACTGGTCATGAGGCTCTATCATTTATGGATGGGTCATCCGGATACAACCAAATCTGGATTGCTGAGGAAGACAGAGTGCACACTGCATTCCGTACCCCGAAGGGGATATTTCACTACAAAAGGATGCCGTTCGGCCTCAAGAATGCCGGCGCTACCTACCAAAGAGCCATGACAAAGATCTTTGATGACTTGCTCTTCAAGAAAGTAGAGTGCTACATTGACGATCTGGTGGTGAAAACCAGCAGAAGAGAAGACCATTTGCAAGACCTGAGGATAGTGTTCCAGAGGTTGCGCAAATATGAGCTCAAGATGAACCCTATGAAATGCGCCTTCGGCGTGTCCAGTGGAAAATTCCTCGGGTTTATTGTCCGTCATAGGGGCATTGAAATTGACCCGTCCAAAATTAAGGCTATCCAGGAGCTCCCTCCACCAAGGAATCTGCACGAGTTGAGATCCCTGCAAGGGCGTCTGGCCTACATCCGACGATTTATATCAAATCTATCGGGTAGATGCCACCCCTTTCACAAGCTCATGATGAAAGATGTGCCGTTCCTCTGGGATGATGGCTGTCAGGAAGCCTTTGAGAAGCTGAAAGAATATCTCAAGACCCCTCCAGTGCTGGGGGCACCTATTAAAGGCAGGCCCTGATACTGTATATCGCAGCCACATACTGTTCCCTGGGGGCAATGCTGGCACAGATAAATGAAGAAGGCAAAGAACAAGCCTTGTACTACCTAAGTAGGAGGCTGATGAGAACTGAAGAAAGCTACAACTACATAGAAAAGACCTGCTTGGCACTAGTCTTTGCTGTCAAAAAGCTCCGACACTATATGTTGTCACATGAAGTCAGATTAATATCTGCAGCAGATCCACTCAAATACATATTGACTCAGCCAGTGCTAAAGGGCCGGTTGGGCAAGTGGGCAGTGATCCTGATGGAATTCGATATTACCTATACACCCCAGAGGGCGATAAAAGGACAGGCGTGGCTGATTTCTTCGCAGAGCACCCTGTGCCGGAAAATGATATGCTAGGGACTGAGTTACCCGATGATGAGACACTCGAGGCCTGCCAGACCCAGTCAGTTATGTGGCAACTATTCTTTGATGGAGCATCTAGAACAGAGACAGACTCCGATGGAAAGACCAGAATACGGGCCGGAGCCGGTATTGTGCTGAAATCACCAGAAGGGGAGGTCGTGCATACTTCCTGTTCTATAAACAAGCCCTGCACCAATAATGAAGCCGAGTATGAAGCTCTGATAATCGGGCTATGTATAAGCCTCAACATGGGTATCCAAATGCTCGAGGTATTCGGCGATTCGATGTTGGTGATAAAGCAAATCCAAGGGGAGTTCGAAGTGCGAAAGCCAGAACTGAATCCCTACCACCAAAAGGCTGTGAGCCTCATGGCGAAATTCTATCATATTGAGCTCAAGCATGTGGGCCGTGGACATAATGCCCAGGCTGATGCACTGGCAAAGCTAGCCAGCTCACTAGCAGTCCCGCCAAATGAGACACTGAACATTGTTGTTATGAACCGGCGGCAAGTCCCCAGTATGCTAGAAGGGTGCCCCGAAGAAGAAGAAGTCGCTATTGTCAGCACAGAACAGGCATCTGACTAGAGACAGCACTTGCTACAGTGGTTCCCGCACCAACAACTACCGCAGAAAAGAGAAGAGAAGATGAAACTTCTGAGAATCAAAGATTCTTATGAATTCAGAAATGGGACTCTGTTCCGAATAATGGCAGATGCGCGCAAGAAGATTCTACTCCGCTGCCTGTCCACTGAGGAAGCCTGGCAAGCAATGAAAGAAGTACATGCTGGGACAGCAGGTGCCCACCAGGCTGGTCCCAAGATGAAGATAGAAATCAAGAAGCTGGGCTACTATTGGCCCACCATGTTTGAAGACTGCTGTAAATTTGCAAAATCATGCCAGAAATGCCAGGAGCATGCTACTGTGCCTAGAAGGCCTCCTACAACTCTGCACCCTACAGTTCCCAGCTGGCCATTTGCACAATGGGGAACTGATGTAGTCGGGCCACTGCCGACTTCCTCGGTCGGACATAAGTACATACTGGCCATAACAGATTACTTCTCCAGATGGGCAGAGGCTATAGCATTAAGAGAGGTGACTGGTGAACTGGTCGCCAGATTCATCAAGCAGAACATTATCTTCCGGTTCGGGATCCCCAGCCGAATAATATCCGACAATGGAAGTCATTTCAGAAATCAGAAGGTCTATCGGCTTGCTGAGAAATATAAGATCGAATGGAGGACCTCCACCCCTTACAATCCGCAGGCAAACGGATTGGCAGAAGCTTTTAACAAGACTCTCTGCACCTTGCTGGCCAAAGTCGTTAGTTCCAATAAGAAGGACTGGGAAGAAAAAATGTATGAAGCTCTGTGGGCATACCGCACCGTCTTCAAGACACCTATAGGGTGCTCACCATACTCGCTGGTATACGGCTCAGAGGCAGTGGTTCCGCTAGAGCTGGAAGTCCCGTCACTTAGAGTGGCAGTCCAATGTGGCCTGGCCCGTGGCGAACAGACCAATGCAGAAAGAAGACTAGAAGAACTGGCTGAATTGGAAGGGAAGCGCCTCCGAGCTCAGAAAAGTATCCAAATGTATCAGGCCCGCATGGCCACTGCATTCAACAAACTCGTAAAAGGACGAGAGTTCAAGAAAGGCGACCTTGTCATGGTCAAGAAAAAAGAAGTCATGGCGTCCAACCCAAAAGGAAAGCTAAATGCTAACTGGGAAGGTCCTTATGTGATACAGAGGGTCTACGAAGGAGGGGCCTACGTGGTTGTTAACCATCGAGGGGAAATCCAATTCTCCCCACTCAACGGAAGACATCTAAAGCTGTATCATGCGGCACAACCGGCATTCCCCGAGTGATCAGGCAAAGCTACCTCTTCCTTGGTTTAGCGGCACTCCGCCCTAGCCAAGCTACCCTCTTTCTTGGTCTAGCGGCACTCCGCCCTAGCCAAGCTACACCCATTTCCTGGTCTAGCGGCATTCCGCCCTAGCCGAGCTACCTTCCTTGGTCTAGCGGCACTCCGCCCTAACCAAGCTACCCTTTTCCTTGGTCTAGCGGCATTCCGCCCTAACCAAGCTACTTTTTCCCTGGTCTAGCGGCACTCCGCCCTAGCAAAGCTACACCCTTCCTTGGTCTAGCGGCACTCCGCCCTAGCCAAGCTATACCCTTTTCTTGGTATAGCGCCACTCCGCCCTAACCGAGCTACCCATTGCTTGGTCTAGCGGCACTCCGCCCTAGCCAAGCTACACCTTTCCTTGGTCTAGCGGCACTCCGCCCTAGCCAAGCTACACCCTTCCTTGGTCTAGCGGCACTCCGCCCTAGCCAAGCTACACCCTTCCTTGGTCTAGCGGCACTCCGCCCTAACTAAGCGACCCCCGTCCTTGGTATAGCGGCACTCCGCCCTAACCAAGCTACACTCATCTTGAGCTGGTGGCATTCCGACCTATCACCCTCCCAAAAAGGGAGAGAAAGAGAATAAAAAAAATGGGGTTGAAAATAGAGATACCCCGCCAGACTTGCTCCTATATTAGGGACAAGTGCAAAAATGGCCCAAAACCCAGATGGGGTGAAAACCCGAAAGGGCATTGCAGGCAAAATCGGGTACCCCGCCACGTGAAAATCCGCAAGGACGCATGGGCAAAAGCAAGAGGGGGCTGGCTCCGGCGAAAACCCGAAAGGGCGCTTGGGTCGGTAATGTGGTGATTCCAAAGAAAGCCTCACCTCCCAACATAAAACTTCTCGTCGATCGACTGGCGCCTTGCCCGATCCACGATTAAATCCATCCGGAATGGACCTTACGTCTATTCTGTTGAAGCCGTCATGCATTGCTCGAGAAAAATTCCCTCGATGATAAGCCCACCTCGGGATAGACCTCCCGTCTGTCCTGATAAAACACTTTCACTTGTTTCTGTCTAAGACCCACAACAATGAAACCCTGTCTGGTTTAGACCTTACGTCTATCCCAATGAAACCTATCTTACGTCTCATCGCGATGAAACCCGCTGTTCACCGATTGGCACACTGCCCGATCAGCGATGAAGCCTGTCCGGGCTAGGCCCTGCGTCTATCCCGATGAAACCTATGAAATCCTTGCATTGGTATAAACCCAATACCGATGATGAAACTCGCTGCCAATCGACTGGCACACTGCCCGATCAGCGATGAAGCCTGTCCGGGCTAGGCCCTGCGTCTATCCCGATGAAACCTATGAAATCCTTGCATTGGTATAAACCCAATACCGATGATGAAATTCGCTGCCGATCGACTGGCACACTGCCCGATCAGCAATGAAACCTGTCCGGGCTAGACCCTACGTCTATTCCGATGAAATCTATGAAATCCTTGCATTGGTATAAACCCAATACCGATGATGAAACTCGCTGCCAATCGACTGGCACACTGCCCGATCAGCGATGAAACCTGTCCGGGCTAGACCCTACGTCTATCCCGATGAAACCTATGAAATCCTTGCATTGATATAAACCCAATACCAATGATGAAACCTGCTATCAGTCGGCTGGCGTGCTGCCTGATCGACGCTAAAATCCATCCAGGGTGGACCTTCCGTCCGCTCTGACATAGCACAACACTACTTCTTAAGTCAATTCAGACCCTTCGTCTGGATAGATCATGAAACTATATTCCCTTGCGTTAATGATAAACCCCACATTAACGATGAAACTCATATTCTCAGCAAACGGCCTCGTGCCCGAGCTGCTATTCATATCCTCTAAATCAATTCGGACCTTTCGTCTGGATAGATCATGAAATCCTACTTCCCTTTGCATTGGTGCTGACACCCACATCAATGATCGTGTGTCCACAATAAGCATATGGCGCCATGGTCCATAGGATGAAAGTTCTGGTCCCAGAAAAGACAATGAAAAAGGAAAAGAGAAAGAAAACGACAAAAAAAAATATAAAAAAAGGGGGTTGAAAATAGAGATACCCCGCCAGACTTGTTCAGGCATTTTGGACAAGGGCAAAAAGGGCTAAAACCCAACTGTGGTGAAAACCCGAAAGGGCACTGCAGGCAAAATCGGGTACCCCGCCACGTGAAAATCCGAAAGGACGCGTGGGCAAAAGCAAGAGGGGGCTGGCTCCGGCGAAAACCCGAAAGGGCGCTTGGGTCGGTAATATGGTAATTCAGAAGTTCCATGCCAACCGGCACGTTGCCTTCACCTCCCCTTCACTGATGAGGCCTTCCGTCGGTCATCTGGCTCTATGCCCCACCGATGATAAAGCCTTTCCGGGGTAGATCTTACCTCTACCCTGATGAAATCTACATACCCTCTTTCACATGTCCCACCGACAATAAAACCCGTCATCATTCTGATAAAGCCTGGCCAGCTCAGACCTTACGTCTGTCCTGATCAAACTCCCAAACCTTCCCTTGACCGATCGGCTCCTTGCCCGGTCAACGATAAAACCCTACCAGGATAGACCCTACGCCTATCCTGATGAAACCTACGTATTTCTTGGCAAAGTCCCACCCGCCATAAAACCTGCTGGAATAGACCTTACGTCTGTCCTGACGAGACCTACACCTCTACATATGTCCCACCGTTGATCGACCGGCACCATGCCCGATCAATGATGAAATCCTCTGTCCGGTTTAGACCTTACGTCTATACGGATGAAACTTATGAAACTCTTTGCGTCGATATAAGCCCATATCGACGATGAAACCAACCACTGATCGACTGGCACCTCGCTCGATCAACGATGAAACCATGTCCAATTAAAACCCTGCCAGTTTAGACCTTTCGTCTATTCTGATGAAACTCATAACACTTTCTTTGCATCGATATAAACCCAATATCGATGATGACGCTAGCTGTTGATCGACCGGCACCTCGCCCGATCAATGATGAAATCCTATCCAGTTCAGACCCTACGTCTGTCCTGATGAAAACCACGCACCCTTCAATGTCCCACCTGCGATAACCTCTACCCAGTCTAGACCTTACGTCTACTCTGACGAAACCTGTAAAACTCCTTCGCATCGATATAAACCCAATGTCGATGATGAAATCATGTACTGGTCGATCGGCACATTGCCCCGACTAGCTTTGAAACCTGCCCGGGATGGACCATTCGCCCGTTCCGGATGGTGATC
The DNA here is from genome assembly GCA_022559845.1 of Amorphophallus konjac. NCBI lineage: Eukaryota > Viridiplantae > Streptophyta > Magnoliopsida > Alismatales > Araceae > Amorphophallus > Amorphophallus konjac. Next base: position 307,895,520 of record CM040126.1, read on the forward strand.
TGAGCCTCTTCGTTCACATGCCTGCAAACCGTCTCCCTTGCGGCACGTATGGCCAAGAAGGACGTTTGCTGCCACCAACAGAACTCGGTTTAAAGCATCCTCCCGGAGGCCGTCACGCGGTGGAGCGAGTTCCCCATCCTTTCTCTGAAGGGGTGGACGCTCTCCTGCTAGGTACGGGCTATTCCCATAGGGACCGCTGAAACCGCTGCCGAATCGCCGTAAAATATTGACGGTGCGATAAGTTAAAGATGAACCACATATGAGACGGGTAGAAAGATTCCTTTCCATTGAACAAAAGAGGGAATACAAGAAGGGCCCCTGAGGGGGAATTGTATTACAAAAAGAAGAAAACAGAGAAGAGATAATTCAAGACCGCCGGAAGATATCTTCAAAGGCCAAAAGACCCACATCGGGAGCGGCTCTTAGTTCATGAAGGCGCGCCTCCTCTTCCTGAAGCTTCACGGACATGTCCCGGAGAGACATCATCCGTCCCTCCAACAAGGCCACCTCTTCGGTGGACCGTGGCCGAATAGACGATAATTGTTGTAGCTCGGCTCGAAGTCCAGCGAGTTCCGCTTCCAGAATGGCTATCCGGCCCTGGACGGCTTCCTCCCGCTGGACAACGCTCTGTAGCTCAATTTGGCGTTCGTCAAGGGCAAGCGTCAGCTTTTCCAGCTCAGATTTGCATTCTGACCTCTGCAACTTCAATGCCGTCAGCTTGTCGGTCATAGTCCGTGCTAGGAAATCCCTCCGATGCACGAATTTCAGCAAAAGCAAGACCCGCTGAGCCCATGTGTCCAGAGGGCAGCCCATGGCCTGCAGGCCGGCAGTGAAGCGATCAGCAATTTCCTTCAGCTGCAAATGTGTCAAGCCAGGCTGAGATTCTACCAGCTGGCGCAGCATATCCAGGTTCTGCCAGACAAAGCTCTCAGACGATGCGAAGCCAAAAGAAGCAGAGGGGATCACTTCAAAGGTCACTTCGCTATCAATGTCTGCCCACAGTGCGACATCCGGCTGAGAGGATGAAGACGGCAAATCTGCTGGAAGAACTGGCCGGTCCCTCTCCGTGCCCTCTGGCTGAACTAAAGATTCCCCCTCCACCGCTGTCTCGGGTGCTATGGCTTGAACATCCGCGGAGGGAGGACCAATGAATGATGGAGCTATCTCTTCATGAGTCTCCTGAATAAGGGCTTCATCTTCAGCTACTCTTCCTGATAATGGGGGCGAAGGGTCCCTAGTCTGTAAAGGCAGAAATCCAGTCTCTATAGCCACTGTGGCAGGGACTGCTGACTCGGGCGCAATTGACATTATGGCAGCCGGTATAAAAGCGGAGCTTCTGGCTGGGTCTACTTCGGCTCTGAACTCTGAGGCCCTGACAGGGATGGAAATCTCTCCTGATGAGCCCAAGTCCAGTGATGTTAAGTCAGTTGAAGATTGTATTCTCACTGGCACGGGGCGAATAACCTCAGAAATTTCCATGCAAGTTGAAGGTAAAGCAGGGATGATGATCAAATCTGCAGATGAGACATCCATGGAGACTGCGGCCGCATCGGAGCTGATAGTGACAGGGTCCTGAGGACAAGGCAGAATGATCCTCATCAATGGATGGAAGAAAATAAATAGAACAGCAAGCAAAAAAAAAGAAGCTTACCTTTAAAGTGAGGTCTATACCCTCAAGATGAGACAAAAGAGGAGCAAGCTCCGTAGTTGAAGCAACAAATGGAGGGGTTATGTCGACCTCAGTGTCAAGCCCGGCAAACTCCTCTTGCAATTCCTCCTCAGAAGATAGCATCAACAGTTTAGGAGGCTGAAAGGGCGGAAGGCCTTTTGCTAGCACAGGCAGGGCTTCTGATTTTTGGACTTCCTCCTCGCTGCCACTGAAGGTCACTTCCTCCTCATTATCAGGCACGGTCTCGGAGCTGCCCGAGGATATCTCCACTCTAGCTATGTGCTGCGAGGTCGCCTCTAGAGCATGCCGCGATGCAGACCGGGTGATTATGCGTCTGGCCGGAATAGGGCTCTCTTTTGTTTGAGTCCTTTCACTTTCCTGCGGCTGAGACGGCTCTCCCACTGCTAGTGTAGCCCCAGTCGGCTCCCTGACTGCCACCTCAACAAAAGGGGAACTCTGAGGGATATAATGAAAAAGAATAACAGCAAAAGTATAAAGAGAAAAGATGAGAGAGCACATTTACCCTCCTCCTCGCCAGCCGGGGTAGGAGAAGGCAGCCTCGTGTCCCTCTCCGCAGGCACTGCAACCTGCTCCGGGGCTGTATCAGATAAAGAGAAGCTCAGTCTCGAAAGGCGCCTTAAAAGAACAGTCAAGAAAACAGTGAGGATTGCATCTGTAAGATATTTACCGCTACTCTCGGCGGGTTCCTGAGCAGCCTCCCTCTGAGACCTGAACTCGTCAAAAGAGGGGATGTCTGGAAGAGGGGTCCCGGCGTCCGTCGCAACTGGAGCTGACTGCTGACCCGAACAACTTTGGCCCTCTTGGCCTTGACAACTGCAGTTTTCACCGCAGAAGGCTTCCTCCTCTTGCCCGGAGGCAGGGGAGTGGTCGTGGGTGCTGCTGCAGGAATTTCAAAGTAAGCAGGCTTTTCAGCCTGGGCAATAATCTTCCTGTAAAGTCCCTGCCGTTTTATGTCCGGTCTATCTGTGCAAGACACAAGAAAGGCAGTCATAGTCGACAGATGCATAACACGACAATAAAAGAAAGACGCCATGAGCGCACAGGAAGGGTCATACCTGCTGGGCCGTCATAGAAGGTAGAAAGCGGCCAATACAGATAAGCCACCTCCTTCGAGCGGGAAGCAGCCTCCTTCACGAGCCAGCACACGTCACCTATGGTCTGGCATTTCTCTGTCAAGGCAGCTAAATCTTGGTGGCCGTGGAAGTCAAGGCAATGAAACAGGCCGAGGTAATCCATGCACCAGCCGTCGACATAATGAAAAGAGATAAAAAGCGGCTTATTCAGAATACCGGCTATCGGGTTCTCTACTGACAGCCCGTGAACATTCAGCAGCACGAAAAGCCAAGAAGTGTGCTGATAATATGTGTTGGTGCGGTCCTCCCTCCGCACAAATGTCCGATAAGGGTGAAATCTGTCTACCGGGCCCCTCCAGGGGGCTGCTGTCGGGAGAGGCTCCTCCGGGGGAAATGGATACTGCACCTCCACCTGAATGCTCCCTATGTGGCCCAGCTGCCTCAGGTCCTTTGTAAAAGCATCTTCATTGATCTCAGAAAATACAGGCATGGGTATTTCAGAGCCTTCCTCTTTTAAGGACCGACGCCTGGCGATGTATGAGTCCGCCTCCCTCGGATGCTGTGAATAGAGCCTTTTCAGGTGAACCTCATCAATCTCAAATACAGGCCCTGATTGTCGCTTTAAGAAAGAGCGCTCGGCCACGTCCCAGAAGGCGCCTCTGCCATCCTTGTAAAAATTGGTGCGGGTATTCCACCACTTGATGTATTCTGATGTGACCCGGGGAATACGATTAGAAACGGTCGGGATCCTGAAAGTTACGCCCTCTCGGCGATGAAAGAAATCCCACCATATCCGACCGTCACTGGCAATGGAGGACCCATGCTTGGCACGGCTGTCCAAAGGGAACTGAGCGGCTGATGAAGGAATATGCTGATCGTAGCCGAAGTTTCTGCTAAAACGGAATGGGTAATAGGGCTCCAAGATGAGCAAGCCTCCCTTCCTGAAGACCAATACACTGGGTCGGATAGCCATAGCCCACCTTACCAGTTCTGGTTCTAATATGGGCCGGGTGGCATTGGCCCCCGAAACCGGATGGACATAAACTTCTACCTCTTCCACTTTGCACTCCCTCTGAGGGTCTACTAAAGGAGCCGAACCTGCTGCTAAGCTCCAGAAGTGAATGCTGCCAGGAGCATCTACAGGCACTTTTGTCAACCTGCCCCTTATCTTAAACAGCTGCTCTGAGAAAAGACCGGGTTCGGCACTAGCAAACTCAATCATCCGAGGGAGCAGTGTGTCTGACTGCAAAGTTCTCGGGGCCAGCTCGGGGAAAATGCTGCAAACCCAAGCATTGAAGAAATGAAATGGACCTACAGTCCGTAAGGAACGGGGAACCCGATGTCTATGCAAATCTCCCAGCGATTTGTAAACTAAACACAAAGCCGCCGGGCACAGAGATAGTCTCATCCCCCAGGCCATCTGACAGGCCGGATAGATAGCCTCCGGTCTGATAGTCGTCTCGTCCCCTTGGGGGAGAGCGAAAGTGCACAGCCAAAAGGTCAGATAAGCTGCACAATGAGTAATGGGGTCAACCCCTGCTGGGTTCGGGCCATCTACACCTGCTCGGCGCAGTGAAGCCGGCAATGCTGATTTATAACGAGGGGCCCTGATCTGCTTACTGGGAGTCGGTCCCACGGAAGGGAAGTCTGTATACTTCAAAGGACCCCCGAAGAAGTACTGTATCCACTGTCCTACACGGACTCTCAATCTGCTGCTTTTTTCCCGGGGTTGATATCCTTTGGAAGATCCCCTGCTGTAGGCCAGACAGATGGTGCGATAAGCCTTCATCAAGTACCGGTATGCGTAGCCAAAAGAATATCTGCCCTCTCCATCAGAGGCGTCCTTTACAGAGTCGTCTAGACAGACCTCCTCGTATGGCTCGCCATCTATAGGCAGGCCTGAAAGCTGCGCAAGACTCCAAAGATCGAGAGAAGTCTCGCCTTCTGCTGTATAGAACGTATTAAACTGTGGGCAGAACACTTCGAGCATGCCGCAACATAATCCCCGAGAGATGGGATAGCGGAACCTGGAGGCAAATACACTATGATATATTCCAGCTCTAATCAGTAAAGGGGCATATTCCTTCAAGACAAATTCTGTAAACTCCACTGCTCCTACCCTGAAAAGATGGGCGTCTGTCACTTTAGTATCTCCAAACCAGCCGGCAGCTAGCTGATATTTAAATTGAACGGCCAGACAGTTCAGAATAAATGGCTCGTCCCTGTAACCCCACTTCACAGGAGCTAGAAAAAGTCCAAAGTTAGGCTTCTCCCGATGGACGCGACCGGCTGCATGGTCCCACCTTGCCGGGGTAAACTCTGGAGCCCGGGTCAGCATCTTCTTCTCCGGCTCTAATTCAGAAATGCCCAGCACGGCATTCCAGTCCCTCTGCTCACCCGGGAGATATATAGCTCGGGCGCGATAAACAGAACCCTTCAGGCTGTCTCTGTCAGCAAGTATTGCCGCTTCCACGGACCGAGCAAGCAGGAAATCCCTCATTCCGCCTATGGTGAAGGTCCGGATAAATGGCAGCAGATGACGATCCTTCGGCAGGTCCGGACGGTAGTCAGCAGCCCTTCTGAAATCAATACCCTCTGTGGAAGAATAGACTCCGGAAGACGGCACTGTGTCAGTCTCGGAATCAGAGGATTCGTCGACAGTGGCAATCTGGTTATAGCCAAAGCTCAGACTATTCACATTCAGCCAGTTGACTGAAGCCCGAGATATGTCCGGCTGAGCCGATGAACTCGCTCCCACAGTCATGGAAGCCGCAGCAGAAGAGTCGGAAGCCATGTCAGTGACTGCAATCAAGAAAAGATGAAAATAAGCATCGGAAAGATGAAGGAGCATGTGATGATTAAATAAATAGTTCCAATTAAATTTCGGCAGCATCTCCTCTTGTCCGGGGTCTGCCCAAGAAAAATAGGGAGTCACCCACCAAGAGGGAGTGATCCCGAGCATAAAATGGGACTCAATCCCACATAATGAAACCTACCCGAGAATGAATGGGTCGACAGGGGGGAGGCGACAAGGCTCTCGGAGGAGGGGGGAGCTCACCGCTGCCGCCGAGATGAAGAGAGAGAAGGGAGAAGTAAGAAATGAGGGGAAAACCCTCTCGGGGGGGTTAAAAAGAAGAAGAAAGAGGGGCTTCTCGGCGCGAAGAAAAGCGCGCCGAGAGCCCCCCGTCGGCCGGAAGAAAAAGGGGGCGCGCCGAGAACCCGCCGAAGATGCCTGCGCCGAGAAGCAACCGCGCCGAGACCCCCCTCGCGGCGGGAACTCCAGGCGCGCCGATAAGCGGCCGCGCCGAGGGCCCGTGAGCAACTGGCCACGCCGAAAAGCACCGCGCCGAGAGGCAGGTCCCTCCCCGCGCCGAGAAGACTCCAAATGCTGAAAGGAAAAGAAAACTCATTGGAGAAGAACAAAGAAATGAAAAATACGTGTGCAGGATATTGTTGCAATGAGATGATCAGAGTCTAAGGACTAGATTAAAAGAGAAATTGAGGAAGATACCCTCGAACAGACACCTGCGGACCCCGTGCCGCTTATTCTGCACTTACGCCGTCCGCAGGTGGGGGGCATTTGTTGACACCTTGAAAATGAGCAAGGGCAGAAACGGAATTGAAAGGAAGATCAGACCAATAGTGAAAGATCAATGACGAAGTTCGTCAACCATCTACCCGGCTGAAGCCTTCTCCCGGGCCAAGCTGATGTCTGATGCCATTGTCAGTCAGACGACGGCACTGATGAAATAGCAGTCACCTGACTGATGAAACCTCCTATCACACCTCCATAAGAGCTGTATTAATGCCTCGTCCGAGAACCCATAGATAACATGTCAGAGTAAGTCAGATGTCGGCTTATTCACAGATGTGATATGAGCAAAGATAAAGAGAAAGCCGGAACTAGCAAATGAAGATGGTGAAGATTCCTGTAAAGTCAGAGCCACGGAAGAGCTACCACTGAAGCTATTACCCGGCTAAAGCCCCCTCGGGCTAAAGCTGATGTCCGGTGTCGTCGTCATTCAAATGACAACACTGATGAAATCCCAGTCTATGAGACTGATGAGAGGTTATGAATAACCCTAATAGAAATTGTGTCACTAATAGAGGATCCTCTCGGATTCAAATATACCCCAGGGTCTAACCTAGACCAAGAATCACATATGAAGTTAAACAGTCTTAATGGGCCTGTCCAGTGGGCTTCTGAAAGCTGCGCCGGGAACTGCCCTCGACATCACCTGGCGCGCCGGGAGCCCGTCAAGAGCGCGCCGGTTGCTGTCGGCCGAGAGGTCAGGCAAGGGGGCCTATAAAACCCACTGATTCGAAAGAGAGAGGAGAGCAGAAAAAAAAAACAAGGACAGAGAGCCTGAATAGATAGCCACAAACAAAAAAAACAAGGAGAAGAGAGTGGAGCCTGCGATCTGATCCGAGATAGGAAGAGGCGGAAGGGAAAAAGAAGAGAGGAGTCTCGAAGCCTGATCGAAGGTGGGCAACGGGGAGGGAGAGGAGTCAATGCTCCGCCCTCCCCTCCCCATTTTTCTGTAGTTCGTTATTTTAATTTTCGATTGCTTCTGTCTCTTCCCCCTTTTGATGTATGCTGTGATACCACGGCCGATTTTACTCTGCTAGGGCAAGGCATAGTCTGCCTATACCTTCTTTTATGAATTGCCCCTGATGTGCGAGTGTAATCGTTATGTTCGAATGAATGAAAACTACAGGCTCCTGTTGAGGCCTGCTGTCTATTTCTCCGAGACCCTATTGCTATCTCCCCATGTTTATGTTTCTTCTTAAGACTCAATAGCATGCTGTTCCCCATCCCCAGTTCGATTGATTGTCTGTTTATTCGCCCGTTTCTCGAACGCTCCTCATGCTTGCTTCCGAGCCAGGGACAGACTATCCCTTGGCCTCTGAAGCAAAGCATGGATACATAGTAACCACCGCTCGGTTTTGGATGTTGCAGTCATGCTCATCGGCTTCGCCGAAGTCATCCCCGGGGCCAGAGACAGTCATCTCTTGGCCACCAGATGATGGAGAGTATATCAAAACCATCCTCACGGATCGTCAGGAACGCTGGTGACAGAGATATCATAAAACCGTGTTTCCCCAAATCACTCTCCGCCTCCGGCCTTCCCTTTGAAATCCAAGCCAAAGTCAGCTGTAATCCGATGAATTGAGCTCTTTGATTTCCTAAGGCCCGTCTATCTTGGCCTAAATCACCAGAAAAATCACTGAATCCCCAACAGATTCAAGAACAGGGTACCGTAAAGCTCTGTTTCTCATCCCGGCGCCCTCACACCTCTCGGCCCCGCATACAGTAAATTAGATGAACAGCTCTCGGCGCTATCCTTCAGGCGCCGAGAACTGTTCTGACCCTTGACCTCCGCGCCGGGAACCCTTGCAGCATGGCCGCGCCGGAAACCCCCCTGATTGCTTGCCGTCACGTCGGGAGGCCTACTCCCTGGCCTCCTCCTCGCCGCGCCGAGAATCCCCCCTTTGCCATCGCGCCGGGAAGCTGCGCGCCGGGAACCCCCCACTTTGGGCAATTCCTCTTCGCGCCGGGAACCTGCCTCTTTGCCCTTGCGCCGAGAGGCCCACACCCTTGGCCATTTGGCCCTTGCGCCGAGAGCCTATTTCCCGGCCTCTTCCCCGTCGCGCCGAGGGCCCTCCATGTTGAACCCGCCGAGAACCCTCACCCTTGGCATCCTTCTGGTGCCGAGAGTCCTAATTGATTGGCTTTCTTGCCTGCACCGGGAGCCTAACCCCCCTCTCCTTGCCGTGGCGCCGGGAACCTCTTCACCCTTTTAAGGTGTGCCGAGAGGCTACCCTGCCACCCAATGAGCCTTCAACACTTCTATCAAACCCACCTAGGGATGTCCATGAGTCACCAGAACTGTCCCGAGGATAAAATTAAAGGGAGTCAGACTCCCTTATGTTCCATAGATCCGTGCCGATTTTATGAGCAACCCCTTTAGCTAAGGTGAGCTCTGCCACTGCATGAGTGTCACCGGCTCCTATAAGGGAAGAGTCAAACATTGCCCCAGGGTATACATGTGCAATATGGGAGGTTCGCTCCCTCCTTCTTTCGGCTTTCATCCCGGCACCCCGTGGGTGATAGCCTATCCTCCCCTGGGCATAATCCGGATCATGGGGAGATGCTGTCGAAATGTCGACAGATGTTTTATCCCCGATAAGTCCCGGGAAGTGCTCATCATACGCCTCCCGTCTGGCTCGATTCTTCGGGGAATATGAACACTGCGAGGCCTTTGGCTGGATGAGGAACATGAAAGGGGATATGCCCCCGATGACTGTCCAGGCTCCGCCCCGCCGCTGCGTGGACGGTGTCTTATCTCCACCCGGCACGATCTACACAAGGGGGGGGGGTCATGCTGATTTAATAAACTATCGCTCGCTCAATTACCTTCTCAGAATAATAATATCTTCAATATCACGCGTTGTTATTCTTCTTTTATTATCGCCCCGAGTGGCCTCCTATTTTGGCGTTTAATCAAGGGTTGTCCTTCTTAGGAAGGGCGTAATTAACGTCATAGCCTTTATGGTATGGCGGACTTTTGGTCCCGACTCGGACTTCACAATCGACTGACCAAGTCAAGTCGAGCGCACAATGAAATCGTCATGCATGTGACTGGCACGCCTAACAAACCAAAATAAATAAAATAAATAAATAAATAAATAAATAAAAATAATAAGCGAGATAAAAATCCCGCGTCCACCCTTTCAAGGAAAGGATGGGGGCCTCGCTCCACCGCGTGACGGGGCTCCAGAGGTTGCCAGATTGGTGCAGACGTAAGTCTTGCCGACAAGAAACATCAGAAATACGACTTTTGGCTAATGAGAGGTCCATCCAGGCTAGGCTTCATCATTGGTAGGGCAACTGATGGGAGTGCGACTGAGAGGCATAGCATATTCCTTGCAGTAATCCCATTATTGACCCTGGTTCGGGGAGATGTTGGCCGACCTTGTCGATGGTGACAAGGGTCGAAAAGGTGGCGACCGATCATGCCGATGGTGACAAGGGTCGAAAAGGGTAGACGGTCTTGCCGATGGTGACAAGGACCGGAAAGGGTAGCGACCGATCTTGCTGATGGTGGCAAGGGTCAAAAAGGTAGACGGTCTTGCCGATGGTGACAAGGACCGGAAAGGGTAGCGACCGATCTTGCCGATGGTGGCAAGGGTCGAAAAGGTAGACGGTCTTGCCGATGGTGACAAGGACCGGAAAGGGTAGCCACCGATCTTGCCGATGGTGACAAGGGTCGAAAAGGTAGACTGTCTTGCCGATGGTGACAAGGACCAGAAAGGGTAGCGACCGATCTTGCCGATGGTGGCAAGGGTCGAAAAGGTAGACGGTCTTGCCGATGGTGACAAGGACCGGAAAGGGTAGCGACCGATCTTGCCGATGGTGACAAGGGTCGAAAAGGTAGACGGTCTTGCCAATGGTGACAAGGACCGAAAAGGGTAGCGACCGATCTTGCCGATGGTGACAAGGGTCAAAAGTGTAGAGAATAGATACATGTAGGCGGGACATTGGACGAAGACTCCGCTTCGACCCTGTGAAGGGTCTTCAGGACGGAGGATGGATCATCACTATTCATCATTCATATATATATATTTTTATTATCATTACTGACCTAAGCGCCCTTTCGGGTTTTCTCCGAAGCCAGCCCCCTCTTGCTTTTGCCCACGCGCCCTCTCGGATTTTCACGTGGCGGGGTACTCGATTTTGCTTGCGGCGCCCTTTCGGGTTTTCACCACAGCTGGGTTATAGCCATTTTTGCACTTGTCCCAATATAGGAGCAAGTCTGGCGGGGTATCTCCATTTTTAACCCCATTTTCTTTTCTCCTTTTTTTTTTGAATTCGGAGTACAGAAGAACTGGACTGTGAGAATGCTGACTGGCCTTGCTTATGATAACAAGGATTGGTCTCTGATTTAGATCGTCGACACAGGTTAAATGTTGAAGCAAAGGTCATGGTTCATTAACAAGGACGTAGGGTCCGAGCTAGGGGTAGAGATCGACCGATCTCGCCGATGATGACAATGGTCGAAAAAGGGGTTTGTTCATCAGCATGGGTCACGTGCCGAAGCAAAGATAGGATTATTAACAGGGACAGGAGGTCCAAGTTAAGAGTAGAGATCGACCGATCTCGCCGATGATGACGAGGGTCGAACATGGGTTTGTTCATCAGCATGGGTGGCATGCCGAAGCAATGATAGGTTTATTAACAGGGACGAAAGGTCCAAGTTAAGGGTAGAGATCGATCGATCTCGCCGATGATGACGAGGGTCGAACATGGGTTTGTTCATCAGCATGGGTGGCATGTCGAAGCAAAGATAGGTTTATTAACAGGGACGGAAGGTCCAAGTTAAGGGTAGAGATCGACCGATCTCGCCGATGATGACGAGGGTCGAACATGGGTTTGTTCATCAGCATGGGTGGCATACCGAAGTAAAGATAGGTTTATTAACAAGGACGGAAGGTCCATGTTAAGGGTAGGGATCGACCGATCTCGCCGATGATGACGAGGGTCGAACATGGGTCTACCCGAGGATATCTGGTGGGAGTTTCTTCGGGGGAAGGACAAAGATAAATTCTTTTTAAATTACCACTCTACTGACTTAAGCGCCCTTTCGGGTTTTCACCGAAGCCAGCCCCCTCTTGCTTTTGCCCACGCGCCCTCTCGGGTTTTCACGTGGTGGGGTACCCGATTTTGCCTGTAGCGCCCTTTCGGATTTTCGCCACAGCTGGGTTACATCCATTTTTGCACTTGTCCTAATATAGGAGCAAGTCTGGCGGGGTATCTCCATTTTTAACACCATTTTTTTCTTTTCCTTTCTCTCTCTCTCTATATATATATATATATTGAAGATATAAAAGGCGGTAGGTCGAGGTGTGATGTTTGACCGTTGGTTGACAGTAGACGGCTGCTGGTCGGAACACCGGGCCTCGTGCCGAGCAGAGCAGTTCGTTTGCTAGCAAGGGCTGAATGCTAATGCGAAGGAATAATCTTTCGCTGATTCGGGCGTAGGGCCTGTAATGGCGGTATGATGTATTCTTTTGAGAGCTCGGCCAAGGCGGAGTGCCATTAGACCAAGGAAGGGTAGCGCGATCAGGGCGGAATGCCACTAGACTAAGGAAAGGTAGCACGATCAGGGTGGAATGCCACTAAACCAAGATAGGGATAGCTCGGCTAGGGCGGAATGCCACTAAACCAAGGAAGGATATGTTGATCAGGGCGGAGTGCCACTAGACCAAGATAGGGGTAGCTCGGCTAGGGCGGAATGCCACTAAACCAAGAAAGGATAGCTCGATCAGGGCGGAGTGCCACTAGACCAAGATAGTGGTAGCTCGGCTAGGGTGGAATGCGACTAAACCAAGAAAGGATAGCTTGATCAGGGCGGAATGCCACTAGACAAAGATAAGGGTAGCTCGGCTAGGGCGGAATGCCACTGAACCAAGAAAGGATAGCTCGATCAGGGCGGAATGCCTCTAGACCAAGATAGGGGTAGCTCGATCAGGGTGGAATGCCACTAAACCAAGAAAGGATAGCTCGATCAGGGCGGAATGCCACTAGTCCAAGATAGGGGTAGCTCGGCTAGGGCGGAATGCCACTAAACTAAGAAAGGATAGCTCGATCAGGGCGGAATGCCACTAGACCAAGATAGGGGTAGCTCGGCTAGGGCGGAATGCCACTAAACCAAGAAAGGATAGCTCGATCAGGGCGGAATGCCACTAGACCAAGATAGGGGCAGCTCGGCTAGGGCGGAATGCCACTAAACCGAGAAAGGATAGCTCGATCAGGGCGGAATGCCACTATACCAAGATAGGGGTAGCTCGGCTAGGGCGGAATGCCACTACACCAAGAAAGGATAGCTCGATCAGGGCGGAATGCCACTAGACCAAGATAGGGGTAGCTCGGTTAGGGCGGAATGCCACTAAACCAAGGAGGGATAGCTCGATCAGGGCGGAATACCACTAGACCAAGATAGGGGTAGCTCTGCTAGGGCGGAATGCCACTACACCAAGAAAGGATAGCTCGATCAGGGCGGAATGCCACTAGACCAAGATAGGGGTAGCTCGGCTAGGGCGGAATGCCACTAAACCAAGGAGGGATAGCTCGACCAGGGTAGAATGCCACTAGACCAAGATAGGGGTAGCTCGGCTAGGGCGGAATGCCACTAAACCAAGAAAGGATAGCTCGATCAGGGCGAAATGCCACTAGACCAAGATAGGGGTAGCTCAGCTAGGGCGGAATGCCACTAAACCAAGAAAGGGTAGCTCGATCAGGGCAGAATGCCACTAGACCAAGATAGGGGTAGCTCGGCTAGGGCGGAATGTCACTAAACCAAGAAAGGGTAGCTCGATCAGGGCGGAATGCCACTAGACCAAGATAGGGGTAGCTCGATCAGGGCGGAATGCCACTAGACCAAGAAAGGTTAGCTTGATCAAGGCGGAGTACCACTAGACCAAGATAGGGGTAGCTCGGCTAGGGCGGAATGCCACTAAACCAAGAAAGGATAGCTCGATCAGGGCGGAGTGCCACTAGACCAAGATAGGGGTAGCTCGACTAGGGCGGAATGCCACTAAACTAAGAAAGGATAGCTCGATCAGGGCGGAATGCCACTAGACCAAGATAGGGGTAGCTCGGCTAGGGCGGAATGCCACTAAACCAAGAAAGGATAGCTTGATCAGGGTGGAATGCCACTAGACCAAGATAGGGGTAGCTCGGCTAGGGCGGAATGCCACTGAACCAAGAAAGGATAGCTCGATCAGGGCAGAATGCCATTAGACCAAGATAGGTGTAGCTCGATCAGGGCGGAATGCCACTAAACCAAGAAAGGATTGCTCGATCAAGGCGGAATGCCCCTAGACCAAGATAGGGGTAGCTCGGCTAGGGCGGAATGCCACTAAACCAAGAAAGGATAGCTTGATCAGGGCGGAATGCCACTAGACCAAGATAGGGGTAGCTCGGCTACGGCGGAATGCCACTAAACCAAGAAAGGATAGCTCGATCAGGGCGGAATGCCACTAGACCAAGATAGGGGTAGCTCGGCTAGGCGGAATACCACTAAACCAAGAAAGGATAGCTCGATCAGGGCGGAATGCCACTAAACCAAGAAAGGATAGCTCGATCAGGGCAGAATGCCACTAGATCAAGATAGGGGTAGCTCGGCTAGGGTGGAATGCCACTAAACCAAGAAAGGATAGCTCGATCAGGGTGGAATGCCACTAAACCAAGATAGGGGTAGCTCGGCTAGGGCGGAATGCCACTAAAGCAAGAAAGGATAGCTCGATCAGAGCGGAGTGCCACTAGACCAAGATAGGGGTACCTCGGCTAGGGCGGAATGCCACTAAACCAGGAAAGGATAGCTTGATCAGGGCGGAATGCCACTAGACCAAGATAGCGGTAGCTCGGCTAGGGCGGAATGCCACTAAACCAAGAAAGGATAGCTCGATCAGGGCGGAGTGCCACTAGATCAAGATAGGGATAGCTCGGCTAGGGCGGAATGCCACTAAACCAAGAAAGGATAGCTCATTCGGGGAGCGCCGGCTGAACCGTGTGGTATACCTTTAGATGCTTCCCATTGAGGGGCGAGAATTGGATGACTCCTTTGTGATCCGCAAGGATGTACGCACCCCCTTCATATACTGGGTGGACGACATATGGTCCGACCCAAATTTCAATCAACTTCCCCTTGGGGTTGGAGGCCATTACTTCTCTTCTTTTGACCATCACCTGGTCTCCTTTCTTGAATTCTCGACCTTTGACCAGCTGTTTGACACATTTTTTCTCTTTATTATTTTAATCCTTATGTTTTATTTTATTTTCTTGGTTCATTGATTTATTGGCGTGCCAGTCACCGAAGTGATGATTTCATTGTGCGCTCGATCTGACTTGATCAGTCGATTGTGAAGTCCGACTCGGGACCGGAAGTCCGCCATACCATAAAGGCTATGACGTTAATTACATCCCCCCTAAGGAGGACAACCCTTGATTAAACGTTAAAGGTAGGAGGCCTCGAGAGGCAAACATATATTCATGTGCGCAAATGGAACTTCATACCGAAGCTAGGAAGGCGGGCAAGATAACAACATCAACCATAGAAACAGATGATATCGTTAGGTCAGCGATTCAAAGACCGGGCTTAGGGGGGAAGGAGGATCTCAGTCACAGGTAGACTGAGCCGTGACCATGATGGGGTTTAAAGCATCGATCGGTATTTCGACAGCATTTCTCCTTAATCTGGATTATGCCCAGGGAGAAATAGGCTATCACCCACGGAGTGCCGGGATGAAAGCCGGGAGAAAGAGAGAGGCCAGACCTCCCTACCCATATGTATATATATATGCCATGGGGCAATGTTTGATATTCCCTATAGAAGCCGGTGGAACTCATGCAATGGCAGAGTCCTCCCGAGCTAAAGGGGTTACTCATCAATGCAGTTCAAGTGTACATAGGTTCCCGGCGCGAAGGCAAAATGGCCGGGGTTCCCGACGTGCCAACTGGAGAGCTTCTCGGCGCGAAGGGGAGATGGCCAGGAGTATTCTCGGCCTGGTTGAAGGGAGGAGGAAGAGGATCTTGGCACAGTTGAAGAGGAGGAGGAGCTCTCGGCGCGCTGACAAGAGGGCCAGGGGGGGTTTTCTCAGCGTGAGGGTTCCCGGCGCGCCCAGGGCCGCGTCGGGAGCCATGGCGCCGAGAGAGTGTTGGTGTTCTGGCGTCGTGAGGACCCGAAAGGGGTTTCGGAGGCTCTGCTTTGGGTTTCTTGGCGATGCAGGACAAGCCAGATAGGTTCTGTGAAGTCAAAGTGGATCAGTTCATCAAATCTGAGCTGGATTAGATTTGGGCTTTACAGGAGCATCAGGATAGAAGAGGGATTTAGGAAGACTAGGGTCGAGGGAAACCCTGTCACCATTATCATGCAGAGCCCGGGGGACAACCTGATGTCGACTTTCATCTTCATGAGAGAATTTTGGCAGCACCTCCCCTGGACCGAGCATTTGCCAGAGAATGGTATAGGCTGACATCCACGGAGTGCCGGGATGAAAGCCGGAAAATGAGTGAGCACTAAGGCTCGAAGAGACTATCCATGTCTCTGGCATCGGTCACTATTCCCCTTCTCGGAGACTGACGAAACTCATGTAGAGACAGGGTTCGTCAGACCCACGGGGTGGCATGTGAATCCTGTTAGGGACCTCAGAATATAGGGGAGGTCAATCCCCAGCTAATTTATCCCCTGGGGTGCATATGACGACTCACGAATGCCCCATAATAAATGGACGAAGAGGCCAAAGGAGTGGACGAAGGAGAGGCTCTCAGCATGGTTTTCATTGGCAAGAAGATGGCTCTCGGCGTGAGATTATAGGTTGGCCAAGGGGTTCTCGGCATGGGTTTACGGGTTGGCCAAGGAGGGCTCTCCGCACGGGTTTAAATTGACCAGAGGGGGTGCTCTCGGCATGGGTTTAAATTGACCAGAGGGGGTGCTCTCGGCATGGGTTTAAATGCAAAAGAAGGAAGAAGGGAGGCTCCCGGCGTGGAGCCTCTCGGCGCGCTCCTCACCGCGCCGGAAGGCTGGCGCCGAGAGGCCAAAGGCAAGGGGGGAAGGTCTCGGCTAGGGGCTTCACAGTGCGCCCATTACCGGGCCGGGAAGGTGGTGCCGGGAAGCCAAGAGCTGGGGGGTTCACGTGGAAGTGGCCTGGAGAGATTTTTGTCGATTTGCTGAAGAGGGAGGTTTCTCGGCAGCGTAGTTCTCGGCGGGGAATTTGCACGCCGAGAGGATGGAATTGCTATAGGATTTCATGGTTTACAGAGCTGAAATGATGCTCTGTTTAGGGATTTTATGAGATTTCTGGCTCGGATTGAGGCTGGATTTAGAGTGTAAGCGAGAGATTACACAGATATGGGTTTGATTTGCCAAAGATGGGCTGGGTTCAAAGGGGAATCGAAGGAACCACTACAGGATGGGGTTCCGAATCGTCATATTATTATTGACCCTCAGGGGCTCATTTGCTGGCATCTTTGGTCGCCTGGGAGCCAAGAGATGGCCATCTCTGACCCCAGGGGCGACCCTGATGTAATTGTTCGGACTGGAGCCGGATTAGAAACCATCGGTATTAATTTATTGAAGCAGCTTACTTACTCCTGTGAGAAGAGGATCTCGAGCAAACCCTCGGAGTTACTGCCAATATCGGTAGCAGACTGTCCCAGAAGCCAAGAGATGGTCTGTCTCTGGCCCTAGGGCAAGACTGGGAAACTTTATGCAAACGATGATGAATCGGAGAGGGACATCGGCTCATTTAGAACGACATTTATTCTACTGCAGACAATTGAGCCCGAAGACCCACCGGGGAATCGGACGCACTTCAGTTGGGCTTAAAATGAAAACATATAAAGGAAAAGCATAGCAGCAGACAGAGAGATAGCGGGCAAATACTTCAATCGCCTAGCGCCCAAACGGGCCACTGGAGCATTTCATACAATCACATCATTCCGGGACTCACCCCAGCCACATAGAGGGAATGGAGGAAAGGGAGATGAATGGCGGCCGGAATATCCCGGTTATCACCGATGAATCGAGATAAGACTCGCATGGTTACATAAAGAAGAAAACAGAAACAAAGAAGATGAAAGGGGGGGGGGGGGAGGGTGGAGCATTGACTCCTCTCCCTCCCCGACTGCCCACCTTGAGCTTCTGCTCCTTCATCTCTTCTCAGATATTCCTTCGCTTCTTCGAATCTCTCCTTCTGGAGCTCTCCTTTTCCTTTTCTCTTCTCTCTTTTTGTTCTTCTGTTCTGTGTTTTCTTGTGTGTCTCTCCTCTTCTTTTTTTGTTCGAAGGGAGGGGATTTTATACCCGTTCCCCCCCTCTCAGCAGGCTTCATCACGGCGTGAAGAAGGCAGCTTCCCGGCGCGCCTCTTTCAATCGGGGAGGCCTCCCGGCGCCAAAGGGCATGGCTTCCCGGCGCCCCCCCCCCTCATATGGGCTTTTGGGCCTTGGTGAGGGTCTCTCGGCGCCATTCTCTAGAGCTCATTCGGCAGGCCCATTCAGGGCTTTTAAACTTCATATGCACTTCGACCTCTCTTAGTTCTTCCAGTATATCTTCCAGAACTGAGGAAGGCCATCTAGTGGTGACATAGCTTCTATTTCATAGATTTTCATCAGTCTACAGACAGGGGTTTCATTAGTCCGTAGACAGGGGTTTCATCAGTATTGCCATCTGAATGGTGACAAAACCGGGTATTATCTTATCGATATCGTCACTTGAATGGTGACGCGCTCGGACATCAGCTTTAGTCTGGAAAGACTTCAGTCGGGTGTATAATCTGTGGAGACTATTCTTCTTGTGTTCTGACTTTGCAAAAGCCTTTACAATCTTCATCTGCCGGCACCGGCTTCATCCTTATCTTTTATCACATCTGTCAATAAGCCGACATCTGGCCTATGCTGACATGTCATCTGTGGGCTCTTGGATGTAACAGTAACATAGCTCTTAGTAAGAGTGTGCTGGGAGGTCCCATCAGTCGAGTGACTGCTGCTTTATCAGTGTTGTCGTCTGAATAATATCGGCACCGGGTATCGATTTGGCCGACAAAGGCTTCAGCCGGGTAAAAGGTTGGCGGACTTCATCATTGGCCTTTCACTGTTGGTCTGATCCTCTTTTCAACTGTGCTTTCACCCTTGTTCATTTTCAAGGTGTCAACACCAGCTTATCAAAAGCACGGGCCATACGGGCTTGATAGAGTTGAATATTCTATTGCGCCCGGAGGCGCTTTCCTTCGAGCTCGGCGAGCTCTTCTAATCTTCTTTCTACGTTGATCTGCTCGTTGCCCACCAACCCATGATGGATGGTGACCCGCAATGAGGGGATTTCCAGCTCGATTGGCACCACGGCCTCTGATCCGTATACGAGGGAGTAGGGCGAGCAGCCGGTAGGGGTCTTGTAGACCGTGCAGTAAGCCCATAGTGCCTCGTACATTCTTTCTTCCCAATCTCATCTGTCAGTCTTGACAATTTTCGCCAGTAGAGTGCATAGCGTCTTGTTAAAGGCCTCTGCAAGCCCGTTGGCCTGAGGATAGTAGCGAGACGATGTTCTCCAATCAATCTTGTATTTGTCAGCTAGCCGATAAACCTTCTGATTTTTGAAGTGGCTGCCGTTGTCGGAGATGATTCGGCTGGGAATCCCGAACCGGAATATTACATTCTGTCGGAAGAATCTCGCAACTAATTCTCCCGTGACTTCTTTTAGTGCTACTGCCTCCACCCATCTGGAGAAGTAATATGTAGCTGCTATGATGTATTTGCACCCTGATGAAGATGCTGGTAGTGGCCCCACCACGTCTGTACCCCACTGTGCAAATGGCCAACTTGGTAAGGTAGGATGTAGAGGCACTGGAGGCCTTCTTGATATATTGGCATGCTCTTGACATTTCTGGCAGGCCTTGGCAAACTTGCAGCAATCATCAAATATGGTGGGCCAATAATAACACAACTTCTTTATTTCGATTTACATTTTCGAACCGGCCTGGTGCGCCCCGGCTAATCCGGCATGGACTTCTTGCATCACCTGTCTGGCTTCCTCTGGAGATAAGCATCGAAGTAATACCTTCTTCTGGGCATCTGCCATTATTCGAAACAATGTCCCATTCCTCATCTCATAGGAATCTTTGACTCTCAGGAGTTTCATTTTCTGTTCTTTCACCTTCGGCAGCTATTGGTGTTGGAACCAATGCAGGAGGTACTCCCGCCAGTCGGGCTGTTGGACTGCTTCAGCAACTGCTACTTCATCGGCTTGTTCACCGGCTAGAGCTTCTATCATGCTGGGGACCTGCTGCCGGTTGATGACTGATATATTCAGGCTCGTATCAGGCGGGACCGCCAAGGAACTTGCCAACTTTGCGGGGGCATCGGCTTGATCATTCTGCCGCCGGTTGATGACTGATATATTCAGGCTCGTATCAGGCGGCACCGCCAAGGAACTTGCCAACTTTGCGAGGGCATCGGCTTGAGCATTCTGCCCCTGGTTGATGTGCTTGATGCTAATGAAGTAGAATCTTATCATTAGGCACAGGGCCATAAGGTAGTAAGGGACGAGCTCCTGCTTTCATACCTCAAACTCCCCTTCCAATTGTTTTGTAACCAGCATGGAGTCCCTGAATGCCTCTAGCATCTGAATCCCCATGGATAGAGTAACCTGTAGCCCGATTATGAGGGCCTCATATTCAGCTTCATTATTTGTGCAAGGCTTATTTATTGAGCAGGATGTGTGTATGACTTCCCCTTCCGGGGACTTCAAGACTATGCCTGCTCCTGCGCGGACTCTGTCCGATCCCGTTGCTGTGGTGTCAATTGTAGAAGCACCATCAAAATACAGCTGCCATAGGGAGGGCCGCACCTGGCTGACCTCCAAAGTCTCATCTTCAGGAAGCTCTAGTTCTAGAGGGCAATCTTCGGGTACTGGATGTTCAGCAAAGAAGTCTGCGATAGCTTGGCCCTTGACGGTCCTTCGTGGTATATAGGAGATGTCATACTCCATAAGAATCACCGCCCATTTGCCCAGGCGGCCTTTGAGGGCTGGCTGAGACATGATGTATCTAAGCGGATCCTCCCTAGAAATCAGCTTAACTTCGTGGGACAGCATGTAGTGCCGCAACTTCTTGACCGCGAAGACCAATGCCAGGCAGATCTTCTCGATGTAGGTGTACCTTTCCTCAGTTCTGACCATTCTTCGACTGAGATAGTAGAGGGCTTGTTATTTTCCTTCTTCATTATTCTGGGCCAGCATTGCCCCCAGAGAATTGTGTGTGGCTGCTATGTAGAGGATCAGCAGCTGTCATTTCACTGGCGCACCCAGCACTAGAGGGGTTTTCAGGTAATCTTTCAGTCTATCGAAGGCTAGCTGGCATTCCTCGTCCCAATAGAAGGGAACGTCTTTCATCATCAGCTTGTGAAATGGGTGGCACCGCCCTGATAAGTTGGATATAAACCGCCGGACGTATGCTAGGCGGCCCTGAAGAGATCTTAGCTCAGAGAGATTCCTTGGCGAGGGTAACTCCAGAATCACCTTGATCTTGGCGGGGTCTATTTCAATTCCCCGATACCTGATAATGAAACCCAAGAACTTTCCGCTCGAGACTCCAAATGCGCACTTCATAGGGTTCATTTTTAATCCATACTGCCTCAGCCTCTGGAAAATGACTCGGAGGTCTTGCAGATGGTCTTCTTTCTTTTTGGTCTTGACTACCAGGTCATCTATGTAGCACTCGACCTTATGGTAAAGTAGCTCATCAAATATTCTAGTCATCGCCCGCTGATAAGTTGCACCGGCGTTCTTTAATCCGAACGACATTCTTTTGTAGTGATAAATGCCTTTGGGTGTCCGGAAGGTAGTGTGGACCCGGTCACGTTCCGCGATCCATATCTGGTTGTAGCCAGACGACCCATCCATGAATGATAAGGCCTCATGACCAGTAGTTGCATCTATCATGTTTTCCGTTATCGGCACTAGAAAGTCATCTTTAGGGCCTGCTTTATTCAGATCCCGGAAGTCAACACATATCTGGATCTGTCCATTCTTCTTCTTCACGGGCACGATGTTAGCCAACCACATGGTATATTGATTTTCCTCGACAAAACCCACATCAATGAGCTTGTTGACCTCTTTGCATATTTGAGTGATGAGCTCTGGCCTCATACGCCTAGGGGGCTGTTTCACCGGCTCTACGCCAGGGTTTATGGTCAGCTCATGCTGTGAGACCGAGGGGCTTAATCCCGGCATTTCTCTGTAGGTCCAGGCAAAACAATCCCGGTATTCTTGTAGCAGCTGGACGTACATCCTCTGTTCTTCAGCAGACAGTTGGGCACTGAGGAAGGTTGGTCTGGGGTCATCTTCGTCTCCCAGGTTGACTTCTATCAGTTCATCGACTGTTGCCTGACCTCCATCTTCTATCTCAGGGGGTGCAGGCTGGAGGTCGACAAAGTCTGGTATATCATCTTCGAGGTCAAGGACCTCGATCCCTTCATCTTGACTTATTTGAGTTCTGCCAAAAATATCTTGTTCGGCTGACAATGGGTGCATGCGCTGTTCTGCCAACAAGTTTACCTTACCAACGGCTTCAAGGGGCGAGCTGATTGCCTCACTCCCTGCTGAGGGGATTGCAGTCACCATGGGCTGGCGATTATTTGTCATTGGGTCAGAGTGGCCTTGCAGCTCTTTGGCAAAGGGTGAAGAGATCTCGGTCCCCTGAATTACCATGCCCTCAGTGAAGGAAACCATTTCTCTTCTAGCAGCATTTGTCTCCCGATCAGGCTCGGGGGAAATTTCCCTGACTGGTCCGAGAAGTGCCGACATCATGAGTAGAGGAGGGCCACTGGCGGGAGGCCGCTCTGCTTCTTCCACCTCTTCAGCTTCACTGCTGCTAGCTGTGTCAAATTTGGCCTGAAGAGCTATATCTTCTGGGTAGACCTGTTCCCAGCAGCGGCAAGGGAACACAGCCTCAGATTCCGGGTTTCTTGACTGGGCTGGCTGAATGCACTCAACTTCCGTCGGGTGTTCATCAATAGCTGCCCCCAGTGGGTTATCTTCCATCGGGTAAAAAGAAGAGATGGTGTCTACTTCATAGCGCCCGCCGTAATAGTATTCTTCGAGGGTGAAGCCCAACCCTGGATGCTGAGTGACACACCTCATTTCGTTGTCTAGGCTCGGAGGGTACCATAGCTTCTGGAATGCTTCTTTCCTCTTGCGAGGCTAGCCGGAAGGGATGTGTTGCTTCTGGAACATCTTGGCCATTTGATTTGTCATGAATGTCAGCCCCTGTACGGGCACTGAGGGGTTCTCTATGTCTTCAGGCAGATGACAATCAGTGTCTTCTTGTGTAGGGTGCTCTTCAGCTGTGTAGAACAGGCTGCTGGGACCACCTATCTGTGGCACCTCCCATGCTTTAAAAGGCTCGACAGTAGCATTGTCGAGGCCGAGAATTGGCTTGGTAAGACCTTCGGAGACTCTGATGTGGTCGTGCTGTTGATCAACCCTGACTTCATTAGTTTCGGGGTAGATGGCGGGAGGTGCTATCCGGCCTACATCCCCGGTGATAGTGATGTGTGAAACCACCTTGGGCTCGACATATCCATGCGGCGGCGGAGGGAACCATTTTGCTTTGGAAGTGTCTTTTATTGTGCTGGAAGGGGTCTTGGCTGCCGGGGCCTTCTACGACCATTCTGCATATAAAGGGGCGTCCGCCAAGTGGCATTCGAATACTTCGAATGGGTGGAGATCAGCAAATACCCTTTCCTCTCTCCCATCCGTGCTGTATTTGATGCATTGGTGGAGTGTGGAGGGTACCACCATATTCTCATGTAGCCAAGGGCGACCAAGCAGCGCCTTATATGAGGTGCGGGAATCAATGACATGAAACTGCACCTTCGTGACGAAGTCCCCTAGGGTGAGTGTGAACTCTGCTACCCCTAGCGACACTTCGCACTTCTAATTGAAGCCGGCAATATGCATATCCCTGACCTTTTGTAGGTGCACGCTAAAATAGTACCTCTCATACATCCTGTAGGGTAGAATGTTGACAGCTGCCCCCGGGTCCACTAGGATTCTGTTCAACTCTCGGCCATTCAGGTGTCCCCTCAAATACAGAGGTCTGTTGTGACTGGTGGTGGGGAGCAACATGTCCTCCTCGGTGAAGGTCATGCTGGCCTCCGGCAGTGCCTCAGCTAGGCAGGCTTCATATTGGGCAGGCGTCTGGAGAGCAGTAATGATCGCCTGTCGGGTCTCGTCACTGAGAGAGAGGATTTCCCAGACAGTGAACCTCGTTGGGAGCTTCTTCAAGAGCTTGACCACCCGACTTCCAGCTCGGACATTGGACAACTTCATTTCATCCGCCCACTTGGGCTTGGAAGATTCTTGGACTGTGGCCCCTGATGGACCTGCTTCATCAGACTCAGAGGCTGCACCCTTTGGCTCGGGATTACCTCCTGGCTGCTCCTCACAGGCTTCTACCGGGCGAGTTTCTACCCCTTCTGACAATCCAGGAGATTGCTGGAGCTGTAGGTGATTGCCCCCGGTCGCCGGTTCAACCTCCCAGCATGGCTGCTTTCCTTTTGACATTTTTATGAACTCCAGAAATGAAGGAGCGGGAGTGCCGCCCCCACTTTGGTTATATAAGCCTGACGGAGGAGGGATTTGAATTCCTCTGACCTCCGGAGGGGGTATCTTGTAGGCTTGCTCCCCTCTGAAGATAATATTATGATTGGCGGGCGGCTGACGCCCCCATCTTCGGCCCGACCGGGTTGCATGTATGGCCGTTGCGGCTTCGGCCTAGCTTTCCTTAGTGGCGGGCGTGAAGCAAATCTCTTCTTCATCCTCCTCACCGGGCAAATTGAACAAGGCAGAGAGGGTATTGCAAGAAAGGGTCACTCCCGTTGTAGCCTTGCCGGCCCCTTTCTTCCTTTGTCTCCTTTTCTTTTCTTTGACTGGCGCCTGCCCCCAGAATAGGCTGCCATCTTTGTCTGACACCTTGTCAGCTTCCCCTTCCTGCTTCAGTGAAAGCTGTTCTAGCTCCCGCCATGGGAGATGATGTCGTACCAGCAAAGGTTCTAGCTCGGGCTGCACATACTCATCTAGCCCATTTACATAGTCCTGCAGCCGCTGAGCTTCTGGGCTGATCTTCTTGACCACCGGCAATGGAGTCTGCCTCCTCCGATTGCGGGTAGGTATCCGGATAACTGCTGGTGGATTGGTCCACACAGGTGTTGTTACCGGTGGAGGGGGTCGTGGTGTGACGCCACGAACATGTGCTCCCGGTGTCGGGCGAGGTAGGGCCTTTTTCTTGGTTCTTGCGGGGACTTGCTGCCATCCCTCCTGTTCTTTTATTGGGACCAGAAAGCAGGCTTCATATGTATGCTGAGTACTGACTTCTGCGGTCTTCTCAGGCAAGGATTGATACAAAGAGACCTTATTGATGGCAGCTCTTCTTATGCGCGCCGCATGTGGTTGTGGAGGGTTGACCTTGTACTCCCCCAATTCTATTTCTTCCTTTTTTATCATGCCTTCGATGATATCCTTGAAAACATAACAGTCTTCAATTGGATGCCCCAGCATCTGGTGGTAAGGGCAAAATCTTGGGCTGTCTCTTCTCTTCAGGTCCTACGGCCTCCTTGACTCAGGCAGGGTGACCTTATCATACTGGGTAACCCAGTCAAATAGGATCCTGGTCTTCTCCTTTGGGAAAGAGTAGGGCTTCTTCATTTTATCCCGGAGGGATGGGCCTTCTTCGCCGTCTCTGGTCTTGGCAGGCTGAGGAGCAGCTGTCTTCTTGCCTTTATCTTTTTGCTGTTCAAATGTCTTGATATCAAGGGCATTTGCTTCTTTCGGTGCCTGACGCCGTTCCGTTGCCTTGCCTTTTTGTGAAGTAGGGGTATTTGGTGTGGGGGCTAGTTTTGCTAGGAAAGCCTCCACTTTGGTAACAATATTGTTCAGACGGTCGAATGATCGGATTTCCATGCCAATCATCTTCTCCAGCACCTCTCTTTGGAGGTTCTGTTTGCAGATCTGCACAGCGTCCTCCTGGTGCGGGGGCCACTTGCATCTCATTCCGAGGTTCCTCCACCTCTTGATGTAGTCGAGAGCAGTCTCATCTGCCCTCTGTCTTGTTGAATAAAGTTCAGCCACTGTGAACTCCCTCTCTGTAACATGAAATCTTTCTCTGAACTTCCTCTGCATGTCCGACCAGTCGCTGATTGACCCGGCCGGGAGGCTGGAGTACCATTCAAAGGCGAGCCCTGTGAGTGAGGACCCGAAGAACTTCAGTACATATGACTCGTCAGTGGCTAAGTCACCCATGATGGTCATGTAGTAGGCGACATGTTCCTTCGGGGATCCCTTCCCGTTGAACTTGTCGAACTTCGACGGCTTGCTAATCCCGGGAGGGAGCCGCTTAGCAGCATGATGCGGTGGATATGGCACCCTATATGCATCGAATATAACATAGTCACCTTCAGCTCTTTCAGCGAGCTTCATCTCGATCATCCTTTCTACCATCATCTTGCTCATGGTGGTTGGGTCGACCGGTTCCGAGTAGAAATGCGCCGGCTGCAAATAGGGGGTGACCAGGGTGGTCACCTGTGGAGGAGGATGCAGCAATGGGGGTGTCTGGTGCACCTGAGGCAGCACCGGGGGAGCCAGTGATTGTGATGGGCATTGTTGAGTTGTCGCCAAATTTGGCTCCGCCTGCAGAGGCGGGGTATAGAGTGATAGGAAGTCGTTCTTGCTGACGGCTCCCCTAGATGATTCGGCCTGCACATCAGGCCGCTTGGAGGCGGAGGACTGCTCTGTCTTTTCCGTTAACTGCTTCTTCAGCTGTTCTATCTCCTGGCAGTACCTCTGGAGCATCATTAGTACGGCTGGATCCATAGCCGCTGTGTTGGGGATGGCCTCTGTCGTCTCGCCAGATGCACCCTCAGGTAGGATGTCAAGCAAGACATCTTCATCTTCATCTGCCGTTATCACATTTGCTGTGAGAATAACGGCCTTGTCATGCTGTGGGAGGCAAGGTAGGGCTTGCTTTCCTTTGGTCACTGCTAGCATCTGTTTCGCGGCCTCCACTCTTCAAGTGCTCGGCCCCGGCCTGTCGGCTAGCCAGGCCAACTCTTGAGGCTCTTCGGGCAGTTTTCCATATTGGCCATCTATCCCGGCCATATTGCATGTGAAGATCTGCATCCTGCGTCTCTGTCTGTGAACCTTCCTCTTGGCATTCTCCGGGAAGGTAAGCCTTTTGAACATAGAGATCCTTTTCTTTTCTCCTTGACGGGGGATAGTGTCATTGGCTTGAGTATCAGAGCCGTCTCCATATCCATTGTCATCAACCGATGACGTCATCCTCCTATCTTCTTCTTCTTTTGCTGCCATTAATGGACAGTGGTCTTCTTCAGCTGCAGCTACCTGCAACAGCCGTTGTTGGCCCAAAGAGGGGTTGCCCAACCCCCTAAAATAGCTTCTGACCATATTGGTCATTTCATCTTGCCCTCGGCCCGAGTGCGGGGTCAGGGACAGTTGTTGACCTCTCATCGGAGGAATGTGAGTAAACCGAGCCCTCTCGGCAGTCTGCTGTAATCTTCTTCCCACAATGGGGATATTGGCTTGTCGGGCGCAGGCCCTAAAGCTCTCTCGGCGTGGTGGATCCATGATTGTCTTTTCCTTCCTTGTGATAAGGTTCTTCTTGTTATTTTCTTCTGCTCTGGTGGATCTGGGGTGATACTGCACTGGAGCTTCTTGCTGGACAGGCTGGACCTTTTTGGGGACCCAAACCTGCTTGAATCTTCTTGGCTTAGGAGCCAACATCCTCTGGCCATGACAGTCGGCTTCTTCTTCTTTGGCCCTTCTTCCAGCGAGAGCCTGGTAGGAGTTGCGGACTGGCACAGTAGGGATTACCCGGTCCGGGCTCACTCGAGCCTTACGCCCATCCAGAAAGACACGGAGGCCGTCGACCAGCATAGACTTGCCGGATGTGGAGGGTCGTCCGGTCAAAGCAGCATCAGCCTTCCTTCGGGGGTTCCGGTGTCGGCGTCTCTCGATGCTCTTGGCAGGGACGGGGTGGGCCCCGTGAGCAATGTGATGCACCATGCAGCTGGCGACTTGGGATGGACTTGCGGACGAGTTGTCATAGTGTCGAGCCTCCGGGGCCTCGACCTTTTCAGTAACCTTTTCTTTGACGGTCTCTAGGGACTCCGTCTGTAACATGTCAACGAAGGCTAACCCCAAGAAGTTGGGGAAGCCTACAGCTGGTGGGAAATATCCAAAGACCATGGGTACCGCCAGGTACCCGTGCTCCGCATGGTCAGCTACGATTGCGGGGCCAAAGCCAACACCAGTGAGTCTGGATGACGTCATCGTTTGCCTGAGACAAACATACAAACAATCAGTATTCTTGGGGTAAGCCCTCCAAGGTATCCTCTCTTGGCAAAGAGATGAAGGGAGACTCGAGTTCCACCGGGTGTGCCAGACTTGTGGGGATGTTTTTTTGGTTTAGGTTTATTTTACTAGATTTATTAGGCGTGCCAGTCACCGGAGTGACGATTTATTGTGCGCTCGATCTGACGTAGTCAGTCGATTGTGATATTCGTGTCAGGACCCTGAGTCCGTCATACCATAAAGGCTATGACGTTAATTACGTCCTTCCAAAGAAGGACAAACCTTGATTAATTGCCAAGAAAGGATGCCTCGGGGGCAAAATGAGATACGACTATCACGCTAACTCCGCTAACGGGAAGCGAAACATGCATAGAAAAGCGTGCTACGCGGGACATGATAACAATTTTATGGCGCAAACCCGACAGCATGTCCCCTTGTTTGGAGCTATGCCAAAGGGAAATATTGGTCATTCACCCACGAAATGTCGGGATGGAAGCCAAAAGAGAGGCGGGCGTAGCCCTGGATCCAAAAGGATTCGAATGTGACGGGACAGTGTCCGCTACCATGTCATTTGTTGATATTCCCCTTAAGGGACCATTGGAGGACATGCAGTGGCAGAACTCCGAGGGTCGGCGGGGTGACAAAAGAAACCTTGTATCCGGTATAATGTAGGGGTAAACCCCCGATTAATGTATCTCCCGTGGATCTGGATGAAGAACCATGATTCCCTCGTAAAGCGATGAAGGCTGGCATGAAGGTTGACAGGAATGGGACATTGAGTTTAGACTAGATTTGGGTTTAATGGAGTTGTTAAGGCATCGGGTTTGGATGGCAGCTGTTAACAAGATGAAACGGCACGGATAGGAGTCGACACGAGGGGGATCCCGGCGCGACGGGTAACCGGCGCGGCTGGAAATATAGGCAGACGGCACAGCAGGGCATACGGCGCGGCAGGTTCCCTGCGCGCCCTTCACCCGACGTGAGTTTGGCGCCGGGAGGAGGTGGCGCCGGGAGGCAAGTGGCGCCGGGAGGCCGTTTTGTTGGTTTTCTTCTGATATTATGAGGGGTTCTTATGAGTTCAAGGGGATCCTCTGTATTCAACGGGGATTCCATGGCAATAATTGGGTGAGATAGAAGATGGGGGTGGATTCATTCACTAGGGGGTCCGAGGAGATAGTGTAACTGTAACGTATATCCCCTGTGGCGACCAAGGTGTCATGAGATGATATAGCTCAGCCCTTTGCCACACAGTCGGGTGCTAAATGCATAATTTCGGTGAAAACATCCCACTATGTGACCGAATAACCCTCTGAACGAATTTTGACAGCACCTCCCCTTATTTTGGGAGTATGCCAAAAGGGTATTATAGGTCATCCACTCATGAACTGTCAGAGTGGAAACCAAAATAAGAGCCGGGCGTAGCCCGAGATCCAAGAGATTCAAATCACATGGGGCTTCATCCCCTATTGTGATATCCCCTCTACAGTCAATGGAGGACATGCAGCGGCACAACTCCAAGACTTAATAAGGGTTATAAAATGTGGGGGAATGACCCCTTTAATATGGCTCCCATGAGGATAGAGGGAAAGGTAGTGCGTCTCCATAGGACATGGCATGATGAGCAGGGTTGGCATGGCCTGACGGCATCGGCACTAATGCATAGACGTGGCCAGAAGGTGTAAAGGTATCGGCGCGAAGAATGAGTTGGGCCTCGGAGCGAAATAGGAAACCCAATCGGCGCGGCAAGCCCTCGGCGCGAGACTTGCGCCGAGAGGTGCTCGCGCCGGGAGGCTTCCTGAAGTGAGGTTCTAGAGGGGTTTGCAGGCAGGGGCTTTGGGTATTTTAAAGAAAAAGGGTTTGTTCAACAATTTGAAGACCAATTCGGACGATCGTGGAGAGGATGGTCCGGGGTGGAGACGACCTTCCTTCTGGGGCCTCACTGGGAGCAGAACCATGCACGAAAACCTCACGATTTGGATTCGTCCTATCTCGTTTCACAGACGAGAAGCCATGAGATAGGCTGTCTCAGGCTCTCGTTGTGAGTGTAAAGTTGAAAGAATCATATGATGAACGAACATTCAACAGACTCAGAAAGCCAAAACGGTAAAGCATGCATAGATGTGCAGCCATCAATATCCATAGCATATAGTGCAGAGGCAGAAACAAAAGAATAATGACGGGGGAGAACTCAACCCATCTTTCATTAACTATTTCATCAGATAAAGGCGTACACAAATCCAACTCGGGAGAAAAAGAAGCATACACCGACTCTATCCCTGAGGACATGGTTACATTGGCATTCAGTGCTACGGGAGCAGAGATGCTAGAAAGCAGAGATACAAACGAGAAGGGGGAGCAGTATTCAGACAGAGGAGAAAGGGGGAAGAGGAGCTGCAGCTGCTCAGGATGTCGAACGGCACACCCCACCTGACTTCTTCCTTCGAGCCTCTGCCTCTCTCTTTTCTTCAGCTTCTATAGAGGGCTCTCGAGCTTCCCCTTTCTTTCAGTGGCTAACTCTTCTATCTCCTTACACCCTCTTTTCTTCCCCTTCTTTTTTTTTCTCTGTTGCCTCTCCCTTTTCTTTTTCGAAGGGCAGCCTTCTTATAGAGGGATGACCCTCATTCTCTCGGCCTGAGCTTCCCGGCGCGCCAGCATCAATCTTCTTGGCGTGGGCAGCCCTCGGCGCGTCTCAGTTCACATTTGGGCTTGGCCCATTTTCCTGTCATTCGGCACAGGATCCACCTAATGGACTCCTTCTGACAGTGGGCTTCTTGGCATATATATTAAGACTTCATGGGGCTTGTTTAACACCTTGCATTCACAAACACGTGTGAGGCACTGTGCATCCCACCTTCGGAGAATCAGAATTATCTGAGCATCCTTTCTTAGCAGATAGATGATTGCCTGAATGTTGGTATGGTTTTATCAGCCCGACTACCTGAATGATAGCCGTACTGGATAGCGGCCTAGCCAAAGATGGCTTTAGCCGAACAAAGTGTTAGGAATAGCGGGTCTCTTCTATTCTGATTCTCGGAACTTCCGAGGATGGAACAGGTGCCGCACCCTCGACTGGTCTTCAAAGCTATGAATTTACTTTGGTCTCTTCTGGTATATTTTAGGTGCCAACACCCCCCCCCTCAACTATAGGGAACTCAATCCAAGACATCACCTAGTGGAACGTCACCATTCCACCGGCTTGGAGTAATCTCTTATGGACCAAGATGGCACCATGAGAGGGCTGGGTTACCACATGACGTGGTGAGTAAAGGTACAAGGTGTTTAAGGTACAACCAGCTCAGTCGGCCTTGAGGGAATCCAAGGCTACGAGGAGACTTACGGAGGTCCCAATGACTAACTTGTCAGTCCAAAGGAACGGAATGTCCAATGGAGGGCTTGTACGTCACCGAGAGTTGAAGGGTAACCGATAAAACATCGAAGGACGTGGGACTATACTCACGGATTGGAATATAGTGCCATATATACATATAAATCCATGGTTACAGGAAAAATCATGAAAAATTAGAAGACAAGAAATTGGCGCCTTAGCCAAAGACTTTAATTCATTAAGTAGCGCCGT
Source organism: Amorphophallus konjac (assembly GCA_022559845.1). NCBI lineage: Eukaryota > Viridiplantae > Streptophyta > Magnoliopsida > Alismatales > Araceae > Amorphophallus > Amorphophallus konjac. The sequence goes on from CM040126.1 coordinate 307,926,782, forward strand.
GGTCAGGGGCGCTATTTCACAATTTAAAGACTCCTCATGGAGTCGCTATTTAAATATATATATATATATATATATATTTCAATATATATATCAAGATATGTTTCTGTATAAATTTCCAGAATTAAGTAAATGGTGACTTAGTCGCTGGCACCTTCTAGGCATATAGCGCCCTAGACAGGGTCGTCATATTCCAAAGAAACGGTAGGGTGCAAGTCATTATTTTCCTTTTTTTATATAAAAATTTGATTACGAACAGTAGCATTTTCCAATATAAGAATTTTGCGACAACAAGTATATGGGCAGGTCAAGAAAAATAGCAGGACTCCAGAACTATGATCATGCATTAATTTAGATAATTGGTTACATAGATATTTAATTTTTAAAATGTGTAATTATTAAATGATATGGGAATTGACGAGCGCGCATGGGGTCGTTAAAAGGAAATAGCTCCCTAGGAAGGCTTGTTATTTACTGTAAAATTTCAGAACACAGCGATAAACTATATGCATGGTATATATGGTTTTAATCTATCATATTGGCTTCGTTACTTGATAAAAACCTACAATCATGAATTAACTTCGTTTGGGCTACGAAACTTGAGAAGACCTATCTTTTGATTGACGATTGGGGTTCAGGAAGAAGAAGAAGAAGAAGAAGAAGAAGAGGTAAACGCAGCAGGATAAAGAAGGAAGCAGAGGGATAAGCCTTCCACGTTCTTCACTGTGGCAGGATGAAGATAGGACGCAGCAAAGGATGAAGATGTAGCAAGAGGAAGAAGCCCACCCTTCGAACGTAGCAATTAGCTTTGGCACGTTCGAGGGGCATGCTTATATACAGGAGTATGGGGTTTCCATAGGTTCGAAAGCTACTAACGGAAGGTTGAATGACCTTCCATATTATCAGCCGCTTGCATTTGTTGGTGCAAAAACCCTAAGGCAATATGCACGTCGAACATGCATATGGGTTGGGCCATTGACATGTGTACTTCGTGGATGGGTTTGGTTTTAAAATGAGTAAAACCCATATAAGATTTTAACCCATGCGTAAGTGTTATGGCTTTATATATACATAAGGGTTAGTTCTCTTTATATCTATATATATATAGGCTTGGCCCATTTAGATGTATATATATATATATATGTTTAGGATTTTATTAATTAATGGGTTCTTGTTCACATGTGTATAGGTTTTTAATTATATTAGTGGCCACTAAATGTATATGTATAACTTAATTATTCCTATTGGCCTTCTTATGCAATTTTAATTTATTTTTGAATATTTTATTCTTTATTATTTATCCGGGGTCTTGCAGAGGCCCTGTCGAAGTTCTACCGAAATTCTGTCAGATTTATGAAAATGATCCTTCCAAGACCGCGTCTTGTTGGCTGCGGTCTTGCCTAAACCGTCTTCTTCTGGGAGCCAGGTGGCCACTTTTTGAGGCGTCTAGTGTCCCCGACGCCTTAATGTAAACGCGTCCGGTTCCTCAGACGCGTTCATGATTAGCACCAGACTCAGTTTAGTCAGTTTGGTCTAACCCACGTGATTGCGGTCCCCTCGTGACCGCCACCTTAGGGTAGCGGTCTAGGGTTGACCATTTCTTCATTCAGCAACCTGAGATTTTTCATTTCCGTGGTTATTTTGTTAAACCATTCTAGCCTCTCCAGGCTATTTTATCTCGAGATTATGACCTTTGTGGAGTCTATTTTGACATTATATTCTGTGAGAAATCATCCAATATCCTTCTTAAAGTCATTTTTCCTAAATGACTTTCCCTTGATAATTGAAAGTCTGCAAGGAATCTATTTCTTACTTGTGTTATCTTGCTTTCATGAGCTATTCTTGGAATTCAGATGCCATTAGTAAATTGTTTGGGAATTACATGATATGGGACTTTGGGTCCACTTTGATACTCAATGTTAGGCATAAACTATAAGGGCCCGGATCTGGTCCTAGGGGCGAGGCAAAGCCCAGACATTTATAGGTATTATGAATGATCAGGTGTGGCATTGCACCAACCATACGCAAGATTCGAGCTAGACATATTTACATCCTGGGCATGTTCCTTATATGCGTGACTTGATATATTTGAATATGAGGTCCGGAAGGGACAATTGTGGTATGAATATTAGTACTTGTTATCTCTTATACAGGTTCCAAGTTATTCTCTTTCCATCATGGTCTAGTACCTGTCTCTTATTTATCTTATTATTGAGCATCCATGTGACCTTGCTACTCTTTTGGTAATGATTATGTTTCTGTCAAACATTGTTGTTATTTTTCATGCATTATTAAATGGCTAATCACTTATATTCTGCCTGATGATAGAGTGTAATTCCAACTAAGCTTCTTGCTCACCCAGTTTCCTCTTAACATTTTTTAGGTATTAATGAAGAAACTGCTACAGATGGGGACGGGCAAGAGTGATGGAGTTCCTGAGTTTCGAGAGTTGTGTCTTTTTATTTCTCTTAAAGTCAAGTCCTGTAATATTAAGTCGTTTCCTTTTCTTTTATCGATGTAATGGAGTCAAGGTTGTAATAAAGACTTTTTGATGTCAATAAAACTTATATTTGTTCTTGGCACCATTTGTCTTGTGTTCATGTCTGTTTGTTCGCTCTATATCATGAATGAATCACTGCCACATTCCGAGCATGTCTTCTGCTGCTATCAGTTCGGGACGTGACATTATGAGACATCTCTTAAAGGAATACAATCATGAAATAGACAATGACTCATCAAAACTTCTCCCCCTTTGCCATCAGCAAAGAGGACATAGTTTGATACCAAATGCAGGAGATGAGCATAGATAAAATTTTGACAACAAAACATCTCAACAGATAGGGCAGTTTAGTGTGGGGTAGACAGCATAAAAAAAATCAGAGATTGGAAATCAATGAGTAGTGAACTATCAAATGGAGTGCAGCTATGGACAGTAATAGTCTTGGCATACCAATTGTTGGGTCCCACCTTTTAGGTGACATGCCATGAATTCTGGAGCAGCAATATACGAGGACACTAGAGATGAGTTTAGAGCAACTATCCAAAAGGACTAATACCAATTGTGGAGTTTTAAGAAGGCTGATACTAGTAGATAGATTTCAGACTGAAGCAAGGTCATAAATGCAGAGTTATTGATTTTTAATAATCTTCAGTTATAGCATGTCAATGGCGTAGCTCTTATCTTCAAATTGGTTTAAATCTGATGAACTCTGAGTTTCTCAATTATAAGTATTTGAAAATTTCTGCATTCAAAATTAATAGAAATAAACCAATATTACATATAGAGACCAAGTTAACCTCCTCTTCATCCTACTCATTCACTTCCATTAGCCCCTTTGTGAGAAACTACAATTAGTATTGAGGCTAAACACCTAGTGAAGTTTCTGATTTTATCCATGGGGTGCTCCCATTTTCAGATATTTCTTTTGATGCCAATTATTTTTCTCTTGATAAAGTGTTATTGTTTTTCATTTTTCAAGAGCATTCAAGTGTGGCATGCACCTTTTGACGTGAGAGTGCACGTTGATTAGATGCCAGCACCCCCAGTTACTCAGTGTAGCTCACCATTCTGCTTCAAATAGAATAGAGGTAGTAAGGCACTTCATGACTTTGTCCACTCCACTTCATTGGTGAAGGGACTCAGTTTCTCAGTGAGACTACTTCCATTGCTCTGCCTTAGAACACTGAACTTAGTACACACCTTTTTACATGAGGATATACGTTTATCAAACGCCAATATCCCCAGTTACTCAGTGTGACTGAAATCATTGTTTTCCTTATGAGCTTCCCTTAAAGAATAATTTCATATTATTATAATGTTTAAGAATAATATTGAAATTAAGTTCTTTAAACAAAGATGCCTTTGTACTTCAAATAACCTTTCAAAATTAAGAAGGCATAACATGTCAGAACATGAAAGACTGGTTTATGTCCATTAAGTTTGAATACAACCCATTTCAATACCATTTAACTTTAAAACTCAAGAAATCATTAAATTTAAAATAACTATTTTCATATCTAGGGCAATCATAGAAATCCATAAAGAAAGATTCCTCTTTTAGGATTCACTCTGATAAATGAACACAGCAACAGATAGGAATTCTTCCAAGAGTTCCAAGGCGTTCAAGGAACTTGGAGTAGATAGCCAGCCATGTAGAAAGAGATAATGGATCTTCAGGAGTATCGATGACGTTCAGAATATTGTGCATCTCAGACCCAAGATGGAACATAGCAAATTATCAGCATGATGCAAGGGCTGATGAATACATGGAATGCACTTTGGTAGAGAGATGAAAAAAGACAACGAACACTCCCCTTGAGGATGTGTAGTGAATGCTATAAACACGAGCAAGCATAGATCAATTGGAAGATGAGGACTGAAGGAATTGAACATATCATCAGGAGACCTGGTGCGTCGACGCAGGCATGCCTGGCTTCGACGCATAATACTAAGACAGAAGGCAGGTTTTAGGAAGAAGTCAACTGTGGCGTCAACTCATCAAGATCAGTGCGTCGACACACAGTGTAGTCAGCACACTGTATCATTCAAAGGAGCATGGTTTTCAGAGAATTTTTATTATTATTATTGTTAAAAATTAAACATTACATGAAACATGACAAGTTTTCTTTTCACAAGTTAATTGAAACTATACATCAAGAAGTTGCATTCAGACATGCTTTCAAATTTTCTCACAAATTGAAATTCCTTTTAACATTGAACCATTTTATTTATGAGGCATGCAAAGGAGGCATATAGCTTCTACAATGAACAACCCTAAAAAAAAAATCAAACTCCCCCTGAGAGTATGCAATCAATTTAGATGCAATCATTCAGATGATGATCCTGAACGGTTCAAATTGAGACATTAAGAAAATATGCAGACTGAACTTCTATGTTGACTCCCCCTCAACTTGTGCATGGGTTACAGAATGCCTTCAAGAGAATCAAAAAGGGGGTATGCAATCTATGACCTGCATGAACATTTGACCCATAGTACTGGGCGGGGAACTTGATCCTTAGATCATCTCTCGCATGGTGCCAATTTTCGGACAGGATTAACCTGCCTTTCCACATGTCACCATTCTATATACCAAAAGGGTCATGGCATGATGGTGCAGCACGTTCTAGCATGCAGAGCAAGGAGCAAATGTTGGGTCCCTTAACATGATATGGATTGGAGTGCATGAGACCACAAGATGATGCTTAATGTCCACAACACATGTAGACTCAAGATATTCGCAATGCATTCTAAAGTGAAGTGCAAACCCTCAGACTCCCCTTTTAGTCTCATGTTCACAGAGGTTAGGACATGCATGGATAAGATCAAGTGTCCACATGAATGATGAGTTGGATTATATGCAGCCATGACAGACATCATCAAAAGTAATGATTAACAATGATAAAATAGGAAATACATATGGCTACTAAAATGGGAGTAGCAACAGGCTAAACCACAAACTTGCAAGTTATTAACAGCAACTCACCATCATAGCAATTCCCTCAACATAATAGATTCTTCATGAAATGAACAAATGTGTAACACCCAAGTCAATTAATAAATGATAAAACAATTATATTGTCATCTAATCACTTCAATGATTTTCTTTAGGTAAACGTCACTATAATAATTAATTATTTTTGAAAGTAGTCAAATTATATAAATAAGAAGGAATAATTCTTTTTGCTACAATGACCATAAAAAAATTTAATATTTTGAGGTACAATCAATTTCTATGGCGATCCAAATTTAACATAATAAATTAGAGTAATTGAATTTCAACCTTAGGCCAAATTTTGACCAATTTATAATAATATGAAAATTTTATATTCTTGTAGAGGATGAAAAGGTTAACAAACTTGTTAACAAGGCTGACCCCAAATGAAAATTTAATTCAGCCCGAATCAAAGGTTTTTAAGTAAGACTCGGAGCTTTGATAGAATGACCTTAATCCATCAAATGCGAGCCCAATTCAAGCTCTTAGGAGCCCAATCCGGACCCAATCGATAGGCCCAGGTAGGAGGTCCATTTCCCATTTATTTCCCCATGTAAACCCTAACCCTAGCCACCTGATTTTCAAAGATAAGCTCGTTGAATTCGTCAACCGTGAGTATCGCGCGGAGGACTCTTCCCATCGATCTCCAAGCCCTCACATGCCTCTTCCTTCGATCCCATCTCTATAAATCGACGCCTAATACTCCTAAGAACTCCATTTGGCCGTAGCAGTCGCCGGCGTATGCAATCGAGAGCATGGGACGACGAGGAAAGCGTGGGTTTCGCACTAGGGTTTCAGCCGGTCTTCTTCCTTTCTCGCGATTAAGGGTAGGTTTCTCTCAGGCTAAATGCTAATTAACATCTCTCATCGCATGCATCGTTTAGTTCTCTTTCTTTTGGTACTAAATAGCCCAATTTTCATGTAGTATAGCGGTCACAATTACGTTTTTACTCGAGGTATGTCGAAGTTTACACTGTCTGGATTTCATATCCGTTTACGGTAGGATCATGGTAGGCTAAATTTTAATTTATTGCATCTATCTTATGCGGATTTTTGTCCTCTTTCTATTGACAGTAAAATGCCCTATTTTCATGTTGTATACCGAAAGTTACATCAAGTTTTCCTGAGGTCTGTCATGGCTCACCGGAGGTCGGGCTCGGATCTAAGAAGCGATTCAATAGAGACTGCGTCTTGGAGAAGGCGGTCGCGTGACCAACCATCTTTGCGGCGTGGCTTTTTATTATTTCTTTTTTTTGGCCAGCAGACAGAAACGATCGTCGACTGACCGCTAAAGTCATTTAGCGGTCCTTCCCTCACCGCTTTATGCCCTCTATGTACAGGTAATCGCTGTTTATTTTGTGCATTTTCTACTGATTGTTCAGCGTGATTCTAAGCTAGAAACGCATGCAATATTTAGGGAATATGAAAGAATGTTAAAAGATCTAAGTTTATTCTTATCTTGCCCCTTTGATTATCATTATCTCTCATGATTGACCTTGCCAACAAGTAGAGTTAAATGTAGCTTGATCTACCCTTAACCTTGATAAATCGTGCATTTTATCACTGTATTGGTTATAAATTGCTAGGCTTACTTGAGGGTCATGCCACTCCGGTGGTATTGGCTCACCGTTTCACTCTCGTTCCCGCGTTTTCCACACTTCAATCTTGTGATAGTTGGGCCTCTCCGCCGGATATTCCTTCCTTCGGGCAAGGACCGCTATCATGAGGTCTCCATAAGTCTCTGAGAGCCTGGGATTGTCTCTCCGCCGGACTAGGACGCTGAGCAGTTTGTACCCTCAAAGCCTGAACCCAACGACTTGATCGTAATTTCATTTTTTGGCAGTTCGAGTTGATGCCTATTCGGCCCTGTCTCGACCATAACGCGGCTCTGACAGTTAGCGGTCATGCATCAACCGCGTTATGTTTCCAGATCTGGCCTGTGTGCCAGTTTGTCCTGTCGACTAAGCCTTGTTTCCAGTCGACATAGCCCTGTTAAGTCGACCTATGTCCCCTCAATTGATCAGGGTTATGTAGACCAAGCTCTGTTGCAGCCCAGTCATGAACCGGGTCGACTGAGGACCTTGATTAAGTCGACTGCACTTCCTGTTTTTCCCAGCCTGGTAGCGGTTCCTCTTGAACCGTCTCTATTCAGTACCGGTTCCGATCTAACCCGTCTTCTTCCAGTGTTTCAAATTTTGATTTTTTTTCATGGTTTTTGCATGTTAACCCTCGATAGCCACTACAGGCTATAATACCTCGAGATTATGACCTTATTAGGTCTATTTTTTTCAGTCATTTTCGTTAAATGACACTCCTTCAATTAATGAGATTATGGTTGAACTCCTAAAGAGATCCATATTTCCGCGCATCTTACCTTGGCTACATAGCTTGACCTTGGAACTCTTGGCCATTAAATATTGTGGATGTCTAGATTTCATGGGATCTCTGATCCAACCCTCAATGATAATGCACCATAGGGGCCCGGTCTGGTCCTCAGGAGAGCACCCGAAAAGTACTAGTGCCCATGGGAGTTTTATTGACATGGGGAGGTATTGCCCCAAAGTACTAGCTAGCGTGTGAGTCTATGACAAACCACATTTCTCATGAAACCTTGATATACAGGCATGAATGCAAGAAGTACTTGCTTGACATGACTTGATTTGACTTGACTTGCTAAATGGCCAACTTTTTGAATGAGATTCGCTTGAGCGTGAGAGTTGCAGATTTCACTTGATACTAGTTCATTATGCCTTGATTGAATTTCTATACATGATCCTTTCAATTCAATTCTCTTTAATTACTACTGATTATTAAATCTGATTTATCTATCATGGCTCGATTTTACATGTTTTTTGTCATGCGTGCATATAGTTCCTTCTACATTGTTAAATTGTTAATTACTTAAATTCTCCATTATCATAGAGATATAAATCCAATCGAGCTTCTCGCTCACTCCCTACTTTAACATTTTCAGGTGATTCGGTAGATGGAGTGCTTGAAATGGGGAACGGGCCAGTGTGATCAAGTGAACCTGGAGCTTAGAGACCTTAGTCTTTTTTTCTTTATTTTCTTAAAGTCTAGTTAGTGTCGTAAGTCGTGTTTTATCTTTCCTTTTTCTTTGTTTTCTTTTATTGAGTCCATTATTGTAAGTCGAGTCAAATTTGTAATCTAAATTCTTGATATCAATAAGAATATATTTTTGTTAAAATTATCGGCCTCTTTATGTTAGTGGTGTTGTTTTATGTGTCGATTTTGTTGCTCTAATTGACATGACTGTTTCGCTGTCACGTTCCGAGCATACCTTCCACTGCTATCGGTTCGGGGCGTAACAAAAGTGGTATGAGAGCCTTGGTTGTTTAAGTCCTAGGATCTTGTCCATAAGTATAAGTTACTCTTAGTAATAGGTCGTATAATCCATGTCATCCCTTCGTATTATCTAGTGAGATTGGGTAGTGTCTTGGGTTAAGTAATAAAACATGTATAAGACTACGGTAGCGCGACGTGTAAGAGTAATAAGTTTATTAACTTTATAATTATTTTACAGGTGTCTAAGCTTCTTTTGAAATGAAAACGAGAGAGTTCGCGAGTAAGTTAAGGCCCGATTTTGTTAAAGGGTGGCGAGTCTGTCTGATGGGGGAATCACTTACCCCTCCACATTTTGCGAAGCTCTGATGGATTGACGGTTTGCGCCATTGTGTTTTCCACATTTTTCTAAGTCAATCCATGCAATTTTCATATTTTATTTGAGTCATAAACTATGTAATTTTCCATTTATTTGAGTCTGGTACCTAGGTATAAGTGTCATTTATCTAAGTCCTGAGTCATGTGGTTAATTAAGTAGTCTAATGGGCCCAACTAATGGGCTAGGCCCAAGGGCGCCCCTCCCTGGTCTGTCTGGTCATTGTGTCAATTGTCTAGGGTCAGTATGGTCATGTGAAAAATCCAGTCCCTATAAATACCCCCCTTCGCCCCCTCATTTGTAATCTTTAATCAATCAAAAAAATTGAGTGAATTAGTGTATTATTGGAGACGATTCTCCACTTCTCTCTCTCTATTGGGGTGGATTCCCCTTCTCTCTCTTCTCTCTCTCTCTCTAAAGAGGGGTGTGCCCCTTTCTCTCTCCTCCCCCTCCCACCTACTTTCTCTCTCTTCTCCCCTCATTCAAGAGCTACCCCATTTCCCCACACCTCTCCATAACTCCACCCCTAGTCCCAAGGTGGAATCCACCACTCTCCAAGCCACCGTCCAACCACCAACCACCCACTCCCCTTCCCCAAGCACCCTCTCATCTCCCAAGGGAGAATTCCCCACTCCCCAAGCCCCACCTTTACCTTCCCCACACACCTCTTCCCATCCCCAAGACCAGGAATTAATCCCACCCTTAAACCCATTTTCTAATACCCTTTCCCTCTCTCCCTTCCAACCAAATTCGCAGCTCTCCCTCCCTCCCCCTGCTAGACCTCCTTCTAGCCCCCATTCTGCCACTCCCACACCTTGGAACACCCCCTCCCAGACCCCCTCACAGCCAGGGGTTGCCCCCACACACGTCCACCTCATTTCCCCTCCCATCTACCCCCATTTCCCATCACCTATCACCACTCTGCACAGACCAGTTCGCAGGTAGCAGTGTACTAGCAACTTGCAACAGATCATCGTGAAGCTTCCGGAGGAATACCATATACCGTTGGAATCGTCATCCAGTCAGCTTCGCAGCCGAGGTGGTTTCATCTTCGTCCAAGCAAAGAGCTGCCCGTGAGAGTGATTCTTCCTCGATTGCGCAGAACCACTCAGGCAAAGAACCAGAGGTCCAGATCAAGTTTGTCCACGGCCACCCCCTTGCAGATCTGGGCACGAAACTTGGCTGAGGGCTTCTCCTTCAAGTCCTCTTCCATCCCCAAGAAGCAGAGCTAAGTTTGGACCTCGACATCAAAAGTTACAAATTTTCCATTCCAAGTGCGTCAGGTCAGTTTTCCCGAGCCAGAACCGACACATCCCCATTGTTCGGGCCTTCACGATCAACTCTGACATCTGCCGACGGCGCCGTTGGTCCTGACGGAAAGAAGACTCGACCACAATCGCAAAGGTACCAGTCTTGCATCCAACAGAGTATGGGACAGTTCGTGGTGCCCCCGTCTTCCAACAGAATCACCCTGGGAGCAACCAGAACCAGCGAAGACCAGCACTGTTCCAGGCTCTGCCCCGGCCAGCGACATTGTCACGAAATTCCAAGAAACTTCAGGTGACATCCTGGGTCATTCTGGAAAGTTTCGACACTGGTTTCGACTAATTCTGAGCTCGGCTGAGCCCGTGCCGACGCCAACATCAAGTACCAGTCAATCTGTTCCTGAAGCCGATAGAAACGACGAAGCTCGGCAACTCGATTTTTCTATCGTAGTTTCCCCACCCCGCCTAGCCGGCTTATAGCCCCTCCCTGCGTGGAGGTAGTGTTTGACTGTATCACATTAACCCCAACCCCTTGTCCCACCCTCCTGCGCGAGGAGTAGTGAACTCTATAAATTTTCAGGTCAAGCGGCATCGACGCGGCGTGCGGGTGCGTACCCACGCCTCCCCACTCACCCTCGTCTTTGGCCGAGATCAGTGTCTTCACACCGATCAGGTGAGCTTTAGAACACTTCTCATTGCTGGCCCCTTAATTGCTTAGTTTAGTATTATTTTTGGTTGCTCCGTCGGCGGTAAGAGAGTGCCCGATCCCGAATTTGCTTATAATTGAGTGACCACTGTAGAGTGAGTTGAGAGTGAGACCCTACAACCCACGCCCTTCGCGTGCTGGCCGCCCATGGAATTGGGCATCCCAGGCCCTTAGGGGTCCATCCCAAGCTAGCCAAATCTCCGGAAAGGTGAGGTCCCACTTCAAACCCTCTCCACCATCCCGGTTTGCCTATGGGCCCTAGTGTGCGCCAAGAGGGTGAGTCTGCTCGAGTGAAGTTGTCGGTCCGTTGCATTGCTTGATTGCTAGGTCTGAGGGGTTTTCGGTCTTGTGACTATCACCCCCAAGGTGGTGTCACATCACCGTAGTAAAGAATTTTGAGATAATAAATAGATAAGGAATTACCTATTGCAAAAGAAGTGTTTTTACTGTCATAAATTAGGTCATCAGGCCGAGGAATGCTGGAGGAAGCGTGGAGCGTGTCTTCGATGCAGAAACAAAGACCATAAGATGGCTAATTGCCCTAAGCTACCCCGTGAGCTAAAATTAAAGGTGAATCGGAACCGATTTTGAAGGAGCCCCAACCTATTATTGACGAAGGAATAATAGCAGGTATCATCCTTAGCCATAGTTAATTCTTTTCATTTCGCTAGATTATGATTAACATGTTATTTTGAATAATTAATAGATGAGGATAATCTTAGTTAAATTATTTGTCATATGTCATGCCTCGACGCGGAATATTGGAACATGGCAGTCATAACCATTCATGATGAACAGAGCAATAACGAGATTAAAAGGGCACAACTGTAATAAAGAAAGAATACCTTCAAAGAAAAACACCAACTTCTTCATAAGGAGAGTAAACAAGAAGTTCCGACCTCCATATCCTTTTTACATAACGACTCAATTAACAGACGAAGAGAAGATTACAACTCGAATTTGAACAACTGGACTAACAACATACAACGACTCCTTAAAACAACTTCATGACCACTCCAACGACTAACTATGACATCAGCAAGGTTCACGCCTATCAGGGTCCATTCCAGGTCTTTACTCTTGCCCATCCCCATCTATTTTCGTATCCGCCTCGGAGCTACCTGAAATGGGGGAAAAACTGGGTGAGCGAATGCTCAGTAGGTATTAGTCGACAGGGTTTAAGTAATTACTAATTTAATTTAATGTCAAGTGAATATAATAAGTGGCGATAAACAACTAACATAAGCAAGAATGGAATAAAAATAAAATTGAAATATATCATTTCCATGTACTTGGCCGATCAAGTAAATAAACAACCAAGTCAAGTAGAAGTAATTCCATGTGGGAATTCCAAGAATAAATGAGTGGATGAATGTCATAGATATCACGCTAGTCATGCACTCGGTGCAATGCCTCACCATGTCATTACAACTCCCCGGGGCACTAGTACTTTTCGGGCGCTCCTCCCAGGGCCAGACCCGGCCCTTATGATGCGTTGGCATTGATTTGGTTGATCCAAGATCCCATGTAACCATCTTAGACATTCATTTGGAATAGGCCAGAATTCGAAGGTTAAGCTATGTAACTCACCAACTAAGTTCAAGTGGTATTTCAATGATTGACTAAGAAGTCCAGAGATTTAGGAGTAGAATACAGGCAAGAAACACATGAAAACAAGTTCTGGATATAAGCGGCCATGATCAGGCCGCCTAGGTGAGAAAATGGTATAGGCTGGACCGTAAAAAGTTAGCAGGGCCAAAAGGGTCCAGGCCCAAAGTGAAAGGAGTGAAAACGGCCCATTATGGGCCGCAATCACGACTAGACGGTCCTAGCTGGGCCGCTTAAAGAGGTAAACGGTCTACTAACGACCGCATGCAACACTGAGTCCAAACTAAGGTCGACGCACAGCCAGTTGAATGCGGTCACAGGATGGCCATTTTATCAGCCTGGCAGTCATGACTGGACTGCATACTGACAGAAGCGGTCCCAGAAGGGCCGCAATAAATTGGACAGTCCCGACTCCGAGTTCGGGCAAAAATAAGTGATTCGAACGAGTTGAAAGGTTCAGGCTTTGTGGGTACAACCCGCTCGACGTCCTAGTGGAAATCTCAGGCTCGCGGGGGCTTACGGAAGTCTGATAATAGAGGTCCTAATCCGACGAAAAGAATATCCGGCGGAGAGTCCCAACTATTATAAGAATTGAAGGCTAAATGAAATCGCAGAAAATGAACGTATAGCTGTCAGTCAGCATCACCAGAGTGAGGTGACTGTCAAACAAATCCTAACAATTAATCCAAAGATAGAAATCTTTAATTCAAGCAATTTATGTAACAATTCAAGGAATAGTCAAGATGACACATTTAATTGAAAAGAAAGATGAAAGGATGTTGGCAGTCATGATCACAGTTAACAATTGTCAAGATTATTCCATATGCTCCATTTAAATTAGTGAGTTTCTACCCTACTTAAGATAGCTAAACAAGGCATAGTGAAGCAATTGTAACTTAAACAGTACATAGAAACGGTCGTGCACAGGGCCGCTAGGGTCAAAAATGGTCAGGTACAGGGCCGCTAACCCCAGACCTTGCGGTCTATCGAGGGGCCGTTTAGATCAAAAGGGATATAAACCTGCAAGGGGGAAAAATGGTATGTCGCGAGACCGCTAGGGACATAAACGTTCTATGTTAAGGCCGCACATAGGACGCCATGTCCGGCCTCGGGTGACTCCGATAGACTTCGATTGCAACAATAATTTAACTCAGTATGGTGCATGAAAATTGGGCAAAAAGCTATCATTAGAAAGAGGAAAAGAAAACGCACATTATAGCATGATTTAATTAAGTTTTAAAGCCTGCTAACCTAACATTTAATCAAGATGAAAAAGGGGTAACATGATCGGTGCCCTAATCTGACATGCTCCGACTAAAACTAGCAATACGAAGGCTATACCGAAAGATACTTGGGGCTTTTGCTATAAAAAGAAAGAAGACTCGAAGATGATTCCATCGGTATCTTTTACTCGAGGTTTGGTCTACTAGAACCTACCTTAATAAAGGAAGAAGAAGGGCGTCAGTCCCCAGATGTGCGAAGAACACCCTCTAAGAACACGCCGAAATTCACCCTCGATCGTGCTCCTCGTCGACCGCCGCAGAAAAATGGGTTACTAGGTCAGGTAAGGGTTGGTTTTATAAGAGGGTTTGACCAAGAAGGCAAATTGTTAATTAAACTCGAATTAAGCAATCTAAGGTTCGGTTGATTAAACTCTGAGTTTAGCCCTAAATTTGTTAATTTGGCTTGTTAAAAATTTTATTTAGGGTTTGACCAAGAAGACAAATTGTCTAAACTTTTAGTCCTCTACGTGATTATGAATTTTCAAGATTTTTATAAATTAGTTAAAATTTCATTTAGAGGGATTTTCAATTAATAACAACTATTTTCTCAGTTATTACCCTTTATGTTATCTAAGTATTCCTCGGGGTGTTACACCCTCCCCCACTTTAAGGAATTTGGTCCTCCAAATTCACTGCACTTGACTAAGTGGAAAAACCAAGGTTACTGACCTTGAAATAATTCAGGGTGTTGACTCCGGATAGTCTCTTCAGACTCCCAAGTAGCTTCCTCGATCCCACGTCGGCTCCACTGAACCTTGACCATTGGTATAGACCGATTCCTGAGTTGTTGTAATTTTTTATCCAAAATCTTGATGGGTCTTTCCTCATAAGTCAAATCTTCTTTTAGCTCTAGATCCACATGTTGAATGACGTGCACGCGGTCATAAACATACTTTCGCAGCATAGACACGTGGAAAATATTATGCACTCCAGATAACTGGGGTGGTAAAGCCAATTTGTAGGCAACTTCCCCAACTCTCTCCAGAATCTCAAACGGGCCGATGAATCTCGGACTTAGCTTGCCGCGAATGCCAAACCTTCAAACTCCTCTTATAGGTGAAACTTTCAAAAATATGTGCTCGCCTACTAGAAATTCTAAGTCTATCCTTCTGTTATTTGCATAACTTTTCTGTCTCAACTGTGCAACTTGCAAACGATCCCGGATAATCTGGATATTCTTGGATGATTCTGAAATGAGATCTGGTCCTAGCCATTGCTTCTCGCATACCTCATCCCAGCACAAAGGTGATCGGAAACTCCTTCCATAAAGAGCTTCGAATGGTGCCATCTGGATACTGGACTGATAACTGTTATTGTAGGCAAATTCTATTAAGGCCAAATGCTCATGCCAACAACCACCAAAATTAATTATGCAAGCTCTTAACATATCCTCAACTATCGGATTTGTTCTCTTAGTCTGGCTGTAATGCCCTGGATCCTTGGTAGGTCTTGCTGGATCTTCATTGGATCTTTTGGATTGATTTCGGTGAGTTTCGGTTCGCTTTAGTGGCTACCGAGTTGAGCTTTACGAGCCATGTGGGTTTTTCTCTCGTACTGGTTACGGAACCCTACGGTGAGTTTGTTTGTCAGTTCATCGACTCGCGGATGCTACCTCTTTCTCTCTCCTCATTTGCACGTTTGCCTCTCTCTCCCGTTTTCTCTCCTCTCGAGCTTCCTCGGCTCCGGCTGCAGACGGAGGACCTAGGGGCACGTGTTGGGGATGCTGTGGAGCTGACTGGGTGCATGATGGAGCGAGGATCGGAATGGCTTTGGCGCGATCCTGAACGGTGGATTCAAAGCCGACGTTTGAGCTCGCGGCGTGGTTTTTGGCGCGGTTTAGTCCCTTCGGGGCACGGTTTCTTTGGTGGAGGTAGGGTGATGGTTCCTCACTTCCTCCTGCTTGTTTTCCCTGCCCTTGCACGTCGTTTGGCGCGGAAACGGCCGAGTTTGGGCCTGTTTAGCCTAAACCGTGATTTTCGGGTTTTGTAGGGTTCGCCGGAGAACGGCAACCATTTGTAGCTCGGTTAGTTTTGAACTGACCATTGGGATGTTAGGATCCCATCCATGCTAGTTTTGTGTTGATCGGTGGTCATTCGAGGCCGGTAGGAGTCCGGGAACCTCGTTGACCCATTTAGGGTCGATTCGTTGGAATAGCCCTGATCTCTCGTTTTAATGCTTGCATGTGGGCTTTTTAGCCTCCTTATGTGGTTTTTCATCGTCGAGGGTTGTTTCCCCTACGCTTCGGCGTGAATGGGGCGTGGAACGGGCCGATTTGGCCAAGCCTCTGTTTTCCCGCCGTAACTGGTGTGGTGGTCGTTCCAGGGACCGTTACATGCCCTGACGGCCCCACGACTGACTGTTACAGCGTCTGGGTTGATTTGAGTTCTTCGGGGTTTTGAGAGTGTGACGGCCCAGGGGTGGCACGTCACATCTCTCTGACGCGTCCCGTGAGACGCTTTACGTCTATTTTGTCATTTTATGTTTGGGTTAAGTCGGTTCCTCTGACGCGCTTGCCCCTGCGCGTCAGGTGAGTGTAACGCGCCTGCCCCAGGCCGTTACATTCTGGTTGACTGACGTTGACCTTTTGAGGCAGTTCCCCTGGCGCGCCAACCCTAGAGCGTCAGGTGTGCGTAACGCGCCTATCCCAGGCCCTTACGTTCTGTTTGACCGTGTTTGACCGAGTGAGTCGGTTCGCCTAACGGCCGTGCTCCCGTGCGTTAGGTGTGTGTAACGCGCCTGCCCCAGGCCGTTACATGTTATTTTGGCTGAGTTGTGGTGGTTGCATCGTTGTCTCTAAAGGCCTCATCCCCGTGCGTTAGGTGGCTGTAATGCGCCTGGTCTAGCGTGTTACATGCCCCGAGTGTGTTTTGAGTTTGAGGGTTGTTGGCCCTGACGGCCCCGGTCGGGTGCGTCAGGCTGGTGTAATGCGCCCGGTGCTGGCCGTTACATGCCTTTGCGTTTCTAGAGTTGGTTAGGGCGGTGTGTGTGACAGCCTGTTCCCCGACCATCACGTTGGATGTAACGGCCTAGCATTAGACCGTCAGGTTCATGTAGCGGTCTAAGGGTGGTGTGTTACATGCCTTGTGCTCCGATTTCCGTTCCTTCGGTTTCTGCTTGTCTTGGCTTGGCCTTGTGGTCTGCCCGTTGTCCCGTGGATGTCTCCTGACGTCCTATGAGGGCTAGGACTACGTTGTAAGGTAGCCAGTAGTCTTCTTGCTTGTGGTAGGATTCTCTATCCTACTCTTGTGTGTGTCTTTGGTTGGGTTCTGGTCAACCCGAGGTGACCCAGCGGTTGACGGGCGACCTTGCGTGTGGGTGTCTTGGCGGTTTTGCCCAGCTCGAGACACTGGTTCTGGATGCCTCGAGGTGCTGTGTTACCTTGGGTTGCATGTCCAGACTTGTGTTGAGGGTCTTCAGCGTTCCCTCAGGTCTCCGTGAGTTGTTTTCTGCGGAGTGTTGTTTTTTGTGGCTTAGGATTAGACCGATTGGCGACTTGTTCCGCTGTTTGTGACGATCTTGCCTTTGAGTCGTTCGACTTGGGATCGTTACGTGGTAGGTCTAGTTGCCTGGTCCTAAGTCGGTTGGCAGTGATTGTACTGCCAGTGGTGCTTCGTAGTACGTGTGACAGGGCTTCCGTAGACTGTCTGTACTCTAGCACTTGTGTTTTGGAGTTCGTGCCTTATGACGTAGGCTTTTTAGTACGTCACCCACCGAAAGTGGTGGACGGGCAGTTTCCCGTTACATGATTTTTAAGCTAGTTCCGTGGGCCCCGGCCAACGGTAGCGTCCTACCGAGGGGAATAGTAGCTAGAGGCCTGGCTTAGGTAGTGGTCAGTGTGTGCACACGTGGTCAGGGACTGAGGACTTGCGTCGACAGGCGTGACCCTGACTAGTCACTCGCAGCGTGGTACTGCCGTCTTGTGTCCGTGAGGTGCCATTTTTCATTGGAACGTCGTTGTTCCTTGTACCTGGTTCTTGGTGTGTCTAGTCTCCTCCGTGCTGCACACGGTCTGGTAGACGTGACACTTGAGGCACAGTGTAAGACGTCAATGGACGCATCTGGCTGTTCTTCTTGTGTGAGGGTACTCCTATCACTTGACCGGCGACTCTCGTGTTTCTCGGAGCCGGTGTCCTCCTTTCCGTGTCAGCTAGTCTTGGCCTTGCCAAGATTTACTTCCCTGGCTGTGTGGTCTGTTCCTGGCTGTGTCCAAGATGAGCCTGGGGTTGCGTACACGATGTTCCAATCGTGTAGGCCGTTGTAGTTGTTTTATCCATCCTTGCAGGTCTTCGTTTTGGACCTGGTGTCGTGTCGACAGATCGATAACTTCTGACTTTGCTAGATCAGAGTCGCCCTTCTATTGTTGCTTGGAGTAGTTTGGGGTGCCGAGGTTAGTTCGGCCGCCGCTTGTCTGGCGCGGGTTCTTCCCCTTCCGTACTTGTTCCCTACTCCTACTTCCCGTTGCTTACTACTGCCTGTAGCGTAGTTTTACAGCTTTGTAGTGTAGCTTTTCCTGCTTTGCTACACCTGCTGTTTTGTGTTTATTGTGCCGTGTTACTGCGTGTTTTTCAGTGGGGATCCGCGTGACCCCTACTGAGCCAGTGACACGTGGCTCATCCCTGCTCTTTCAAGTGTGGTGGCGTTGTTCGTTCTGCTTTCGCGTGGTTCCTGGAGTGTGCGTGCTTGTTGCGTGCCGTTGCTGCCAGCTGGTACCTGCGTCGGGCCTCCACCGACTTCTTGGTACATTTTTCCTTTCTGTCGACTGTACTGTGCTAGACTTGTTGTCTTTGGCTTTGGACTTGACGCTGAGATATAATTGTTAATTTGAACAGTTAATTAAAAAGTAATTTTATTTCTGCTACTTTAGCAAACCTATCTAATGAAATTTAATTGCTTACTGTACTATCTTTGTGGCTTCAATGTACTCTACACGTGCCTTTTTCCCTTCGGAGCTTTCCTGCTCTTGGGATGCCTCGCGGGTTCCATGCGGTGTCACACGTATCCGGTAGTCCTACCGGGTATGCCGGGTATCCGGAATCCGGGTCGCTATTGTTGACACCCATTTTACGCCGATAAGTTGAGTTGTTTCTCTTACTCCCATTAGTTGATGCCCTAAGTTGTCCATCATTCATTGGGCCATTTTTTTTTGTGGCACGTCTTGGGCTCATTTTATGGGTCGTCTCCCTCCTTGGTGAAGTCCGTGGCGATTCAGGGCTTAATGGGCCTTGGCTTTGGTCAATTGAACGTTTCATAGCATAAACGGCCCAACCTCAGCCGTTCACGAGGTGAGCGGTTGAATATGGACCGTTCATGCAGTTTGTGAATTTCTGAGATTTTTTCTGAATATTCACCGACAGGCTGTGATGCGGCCCTATTAGGACCGTCCAAACCAATGGACGGGCTTATTGCAACCGCCTATACCTCAGAGTCCTATGCACGCCCATCTTCTCAGATAATTATCCAATTATCCGAATTATCACCGACAGGGTGAAACGGTTGGAGATTGGCTGCTCTACACTAGAACGGTCTTACTAGAACCATTCACGTTTGAGGGTCCAACGGCGAGCGTTTCGGCCAGTTAGAGAGATAATTGGGTTGATTTTTTGATTATCCAAATTTCCACCGACAGCTTGGACGGTCTGAACCAGACCGCCCAAATTTTGAGCGGTCTATCGTAAGACCGCTCATCCCGTCGGATGAGGCTTTTAACAGACTTTTGTCTCTCTTATTCATGGCTTTATCCCCAGTTTGTTTTGATGATTTCTCCGTGGATAATTAACCAAATTTGATGCCGTTTCGACTGGATAAGAGATTATGATAATATCTATGATTTATCTTTTATAATCTCGGCCTAAAAATGTCTAAAAATCCCAATTTCGAGGCTGGCTTTCTAGGCTCTATAAATAGACCCTAGCGGCCGGACGTCGGAAGGGGGGGGGGGAATTTTGGTCGACGGCGAAGCCCTGCCGCATTTCCGAACGACCTAGCACCAAGGAGGGAGGCTCTCTACGTCCTTACGAGCCTCCGGTTCAGGGAGTAGTCCGTGTGTCGAGTCATAGTGTCATTTCTCTGATTTTTTCATCATCTGTCGCATGCGTTGTTCTCTCTCTGCGTTTCCCTCGTTTTTCTCCCCATGCATACACCCACCTATGTTTTTGTCACCCTAGGGGTTTAAAACCCCCCCAGGTATCCCCCTATCCATTTGTTTATGCTTAATTCTTCTTACATGAACGCGTACTACGTCATTTAGTCCTAATCTGGGTGTCTCTTCTGTGTCTCCACATTGTTTTGCAGGTCAGCACTTCATCAGCACGAGGCCCATCCCCTCTGGCCGACTGGAGAGGGTGGAGGTGAACCCTTTTGCAACTCTTGGCATGGTGGGCGTGCGCGGTTCCTTTAGGCCCGTTCAAGACGACGAGAGGCATTCACTACACCGCCCTTCTTCATTCTGCGGTTCACTTCAAGCCGCCCATCTTCCAGGAGTTCTTCCCGCGCGTTCGGCAGCACTCTTAGACGGCCCATCGTAGGGCCGTGTGTCTTTAAGGCGGTTCTGCATCGACCGCGCATCCTCCCAGTGCTGCGTCAAGGCGAGTGTCTCCCCTTCCTTTCCAAAGTACAGTACGCTAGTCACGTGCTGGACTTTGGTGGCGATCACGGTCACTCTCTGTTTTTTTTTTCTCCATCCTCTCACTGCGCTTTGTTTGTTATTCCCGATATTATTGCTTTATTCATAACCTATCATCCACCAAGTGAGGAGAGGAGAGGAATATATATCTACACCCCTTTTGTGGCGATCACGGTGGGACACCTAACGCCCATCGTGCCTTTGAGTTGCTGACCCTCCTTATTTGTTGTCCAAGTTTTCTCTTTAGAGTGGTTTGCAGGGTGAATGTGTTTTCTGTCCTCTGGGGGCCTACGCGGTTCTTCCTGGGCCGCCCACCCATGGGAGCGGTTGATATTCTACCGTCCATCCCCTGTAGTAGGAGCCAGCTTCAGCGGTATTTCCTGTTACAGACGGTGCTAGATACATCGTTCATATTGTAGAGCGGCCTAGACCTGGCCGTTCAGTTTTCCAGCACAGGTACGTTTGGGTCTGTTCTTACTGCAGGTACACGACTGATTGAGGGCCGTTCAAGAGGTGGCACGGTTGACTAGTGACCATCTTTCGGGTATTCTCCTGCCCTTGCTACCTCATTTTTTTTAGGTTCTGTGATTACGTTATCGTTCTGTGCTCTCCCTGGGTTAGACGGTTTCACATACACCGTTCTACTGTAGGAGCGGCCGCAGAGGGGCCGTTCATCTGGTGCCACAGTGTGTTTACGTTATACCTGGATTGTCATATTCTATGGGGTTTGCTATGCTTGGTGCTACTCATTGACTTCCCCCCTGTTCTCTTATCATCATTGTATTACCATGCTTTTCATTGCTCACGTGTATACTTGCTCATTGATTGATAGCTACTAGGCTAGTTTGTGCATGCGCTCCGGCACGCATAGGTGCATCGACCTCTTCTCATATTAGTTACATTACTACCGAGGTAGGGTTTCCTCTCGTCTCCATATTCCTTGGAGCTGACTAGGGACCTTGCTGAGGACCTCCGTAAGCCCCCGTGAGCCGTGGATTCCCACACGGACGCCGGGTAGGTTGTACCGTACCCACCTCAGTCTAGGGTTGCATCCGCAAGTGAGGGATCCTGATAGAGTCACACAGTTCACCATTTCCTATCCCAGTTAAGCGCCTAGTGGTTGAGCGGATTTATATTGTCATTAATCCACTAAAACTTGAAGAAGAAGATATAAGGAATTGACGAGCATCATTATAAGAACTTGATTGCATTACTGAGTGATTCTGCTCTCATCTCTCTCCATTGTATGCGTTTAGTTGCTTGGTAGATCTGATTGATTGGTGTTGTTGGTTCTAGCCCTAGGTGTCTTGGTGTATGTAGGGTTGCCTTCTTCACCCACGATCACCTCCTAGGGTCGACTCTTATTTCCATTCCTACTCCAACCCCTTGTTCGATTCGTCTTCTTCCATGTCGTCATACGACTTCTCTTCGGCCCACGAGGACTCCCTTCCTCGTGGTCTCCTTGAGGACCCACCTCGGGTCACCCATTTGTAGGGGGGAGAGGGGACGGCCCCTTCGCTCCCGACCATTCTTGGCGAGGGTCCCCGACCCTCTCTTTCAATCCCGCCCAATCAGAATTCAGCCAGTATGATCCTCGATATGATGGCCCAGCTGGACCCCACCCAGCTCCATCTCATCAGACGAGCTTTGCAAGGGGGCGATGCCCCGGCCTCAATTCCGCCTCATGACACGATTGTTGTTGCCACCACATCCCCCGTGGTCGGAACCACCTCCGTGGCCCCCATTGACCTTTCTCCTGTCCGCCCTCAGACCTTTCGCCATCCCAATATGGAAATGGGCCAAGCTTCCACCTCGGTCCATCAACAGCTTGATAAAGGAAAGTCCCCCCTCCCCTTTGTTCCTTACCTTGATCCGTACACCACGATTTCTCCATCACCTCAAGCCCCCATAGTCCCGGCGGACTTCGCTAGGTTACAATCAGGGGCGGCCCAGGTGACTCATGCGGATATGGGCCCTTCCTCAGCCCATTATCCCTCTTACGGGTTGCCCCCTTCATCAGCTTATCCTTTGGCCACCTATCCAGGTATTACTCCTCTTGCTCCTTCCCCTCCTTCCCAGGAACGGGAAATCCTTGACAAATGGGCTGCTATGCAGCAACAAATTGATCTCCTCCATAAGCGGGTCGGCCCGCAATCTCTTGCCGATGTCCCTATCCCTAACTTTAGGGACATTCATTTTCCTTCTCAGTCTGAACTCCCCGTGTACCGCAAATACGATGGGAATGGCAACCCGTTCATCCACGTCCGGGAGTTCTTGTTGTTGGGTTCGGTGCAGTATTCAGAGGGGGGGGTGAATGAATATAACCCTTTAAAAACCTTTACCCAATTAAAAGGTTATGATGCTCACTAACTATCTAGAGTGCTAACTAGACAGATGTATCAAATCTGAAATACTAATTAGCAGTAGCACCATTCTTCCACTCAAATAAACTTTCGCTCACTCAACGGATTAAACACTCAGAACAAGATCTGATCAACCACTTGGAGCGCCCCTATGCACACATCTAGCGGAAGCAAAACATATAGAGAAATCAGACCACTGCACAGAGGATTTTTAGGTGGTTCGGTCCTCCAGACCTACATCCACCCCACACTCAAACCGAGTGTGGCTTCCACTAGCTCACGCTAGAAACAGCAGACTCAGTCTGCAACAAATGCTGCCAAACAGCTTGACCAGGGGAACAGCCTCCCCTCTTCCTCCCAACCAGAGGGAACCACTAGTGACACCAGTCACTAGCAAACCAGAGACACACGGTCTCTCTTCCTCCAGACCTGGAGGGAACCCCTGGACTTGAATCCACAAGTCCAGAACCGGAGACAAGTCTCCCTTCCTCCAACCCGGAGGGAAACCTAGAGACCCAAGTCTCTCTTCCTCTGAACCCCAGAGGGAAGCACAACCGGAGATAAATCTCCCTTCCTCCAACCCGGAGGGAACCCACAAGCAGCCCACCTACTGCTTGCAACCGGAGGTATCAATCTCCCTTCTCCTGAACTAACAGGAGGAACCCCGACCTCTCTACAGAGTATCGAAAACACAGCAAACCAGAAAACAAAGGAAAAACAATAAACAAAAATGACTTCAGCAAAACAGAAAGCTGAAAGATGAAGTGCACAATGTGGCTCTCAACGGAGCTGACTGGCCTGGATTTGATCCACGGTCCAGTAGACGGATCTTCAGGTAAGATCTTCCTTCTTCTCCACGAGCTCTCTCGCTCACTCTCTATCTTTCTTTCTCTTTCTTCTGCTCTCTCTCACTCTCTGCTTCTTCTTCTCTTCACACTCTTCTCGAGCTCTCTACCTCTCTTCTTCTCCTTCTGCTCTTCTTCTTTCTCTTTTCTTCTTCTATCTGGATCGTGGCTCTCTGTATGAGCTTTTCTTCACGCCAACTCGATCACCTTCATCTGTGGACGAAGGTCTCATATATATAGCAGCAGCAGCATCAGCCACGACGTGTGACCTCCACATTTCCAGCCCTAAGTATTCGGACCACGTGGCAGTCTCTCAGCAGGCTTCATTCAGCCTCGGATCACGTGCTGCTCAGGTCACGTGGAATATTTCTTCCTCGGACCTGCAAGGAGATGAAAAGCCATTACAAACTGAGGGCCACAATAACTAATCTGCACGAAGTATGTAGTAGTAATTCTAGATGCACTGAGAACGACACGAGATACACAGGGTGACTACAGCACGAGGTAAGGAAAGAATGACACGAGATACACTGTGACAGAACAGACACAACGAAGAGAACGACAAGAAGTGAGGTTATAAAACAACACGAGGTAAAAAGAAGAACGACACAAGATACATGGAGACAGAACAGAAACCAACACGAAGTGTGGTTTCAACATACGAACGACACGAAGACCTGAGACGGAGAAACGACACGAAGTAAAACCATACAGACATAAATGATAACACGATATGCAACTTGTAACAGAGATAACACTACAAAGAGAACTACACGCAGAAGATGAAAACAATAACCGACGCGAGGTGAAAAACAACACGAGGACAACATGGGCTGACAGCAGAAACCGACACGAAGTGGTTGCAAACAAGCAAGACACGAGGTCTACGTAAAGCAACACGAAGTGTGGTTAAAGCGAGAACGACACGAGGTCTGATGAGAAAGACCAGCACGAAGACGGTGAAAACAGCACGAAGTGAAGAACAACGACACGAAGTATAGTGGTGACAAAAACACACACTACACAGAGAACGACACAAGGTGGTGGCACAGAAAGCAACACGAAGTGCTGCAATGTTCTGCACGCAGTGGAACAAAAAACGACACGGAGTGAGTACGACATGGAGACAACAGTAACCGACACGAGGTGAGGTTACTAAGGCGACAACGACACGCGGTGTGGAAAACACGACACGAAGAACACAAAACGGAAAACGACACGAAGTGAAACATGACACGAAGTCACAGAAACAACAGTAACCAACACGAAGTGTGGTTACGAAACATGAACGAAGTCACAGAAACACTAACACGAGGTTATGAGAGGAAAAACGATACGAGGTCATGAAAACACAAGACAAAGACAAAAGATGAAATCGACACGGAGTGTAGGAACAACTCAAGACAGACACGGGGTGTGAAAAATAGACACGGCTTGTCACGACACGTGATGAAGCTATGTGAACAGTATAAAACGAATAAAATGACACGAGGAACAACAGTAACCGACTCGGGTTGAAAACAACACGAAGTCGAACAGTAATTGACACGGGGTAACACGACACGAGGTAAAAACGACACGAAGACGAAATTGACACATACTGAAAACAACACGAAGATGAAGGGAACAATGCAATGTCTAGACTTGAAGTACAGTTAAGTGTACAGACTTCACCAATGAATCACTCACTGTACAGACTTGCTATAGCAGTATGATGTACAGACTTTGATGAACAGTCCAAAGTATGGACTTTCACTGCAAACAACAATGTGTAGACTTCATGTAAAAGCCCAATGTATGGACATTGAAATCGAAGACCGATGTGCAGACTTGACATTGAAGACTAGAGTGCAGACTTTAAGTCTAACTGTGGATGTACAGACTTGAAGAATAAACCAGTGTATAGACTTGAAGATTGAAGGTGATGTATAGATCATGCACATACCAGAAGTCTAACACACACAATATATCAGTCATACACGTGCATTCTCCAGATGATATACAAATCACAATCATGAAGCTATCATCAAAGCACAATGTCAGCAGATAAACTGAATGAGCATATGAAGTCCTGAATGAACATTTCAGCAGGATGACTCACAATGATTAACATCAAACACCAATCATCAAAACCAGATAAATCATTAAAACCACAGCAATGAATGCTTTATGCATCAGTTTAACATGTATCATGACTGATCATCAAGAATGACTCTAAATTGAGCAGCAGGATGACTGAACATTTGATTAACTCACACCAACAATCAATTAACAAAACCATCATCAAAACCACAGGGGCACAACAATCTCCCCCTTTTTGATGATGGCAACATATTCAATATATTGAGTCATTCTGATGATGTGAGGCATTCTGAAGACTCAAATTATTCTCCCCCTTTGACTTCATCAAAAAGAAAATAATTTGAGAAGTTAAAGCATGCATAAAAGTTCAGTCAAATTCTCCCCTTTGCAATACTCCCCCTGAGTATATGAATGCAAGGTCACAAATGATATGAGCATGATTCAGCATGATTTTCAAAGAGATATCAATATCATAAATCTAAAGCATAAGTTTTCAAAGTCTTCTATCATAAGGGCTTATGAAAGACATTTATTGAACAGCATGGTTTAAACATGATGTATGCAGAGTTTATCAATAAAATTCTGTATTGATATCTAAAACCATGGTTTAATAAATATGAACCAAGCCCTCATATTTATCTTGATAATCTCCCTTTCTCTTACACAATCAAACTTATTGACTTCTTTCAGAATTACATGTACTAGTATTGAAATCAAGCAATTATGAAGTCATATGATTTTGTCTAGGGTTGTAGCAATTTGATTTTGGCATCAATATTCAGATATTTCAATTTATTCAGCAATTTTCCTTGCTACAAATTTTACGTGCTTTCTAGTTCAGTACACACCTTGTAACTAGAGGATATACCTTGATCAGAGGCCAATATCCCTAAGCCCTTAGTGTGACTAACTGTCATGCCTTATGTAAACAGAGTTAGCATTTACACATCATGACACACTACAGCTCAATTTTTAATGAGTGAATTGTATTTCTCAGTGTGCATGCCATTGCTCTGCCTGATTTTCAATGAATTCTCATTTTACAGAGTTAACTAAGGCACCTCATGACACAATCCTTTGGACATGTGTTTCTCAGTGACCAAGGTCATTGCTCCGACAATTACTTTACCCTTTAGACAATTCAGACACATTCATTTGCTTCAAAACAATATTAATCTCATGTACTTAACCAAATAAAGTCATGTGTTCAAAAGTGCAGATTTCAGAAGTTTTTGCAAGACATAGCATGAAACAGTTGGTTAAGATTTATTAAACATGATTCAGATATGTTAAGAGATTTTGAAATTAAACTCCATGAATACATTAAGCTTAAACCACACTAGTTATTTCAGTCATTCATAAAAACGTATAATAGAAGATTTCTAGTTCAAGATTTTCAGATTTATGATCGAGATAGCCCATTGAAATCTTCATGAAAGACTGATAGAATTCTGAAGCCAAATGATACCAATTGATAGGAGAATTACCAATTGTTAAGAGAGATTTTTGAAGCACAAAGTTTTTCAGAATATGATCAAGGTTTGTCAACAAAATCAATAAGAAAGGATATGCTATGAAATCTGACAAATGTATGCATTTGACAACCTATATGCAATGCATTGACTCCCCCTTACAATATGCATTTAAACATACATGCAAATCACATATATGCACTTCAGATGGGTAGAGTTCAGAGGTATCAATTCAGACAATGCTGATGAGGAATGATTATGCAAACACAGAATTAACTTGCTATGCAACATACTGTCCTACATGCAGACTATGCACCAAGGATACATTAAACAAGTATGCAATCAATTCAGGTTTATGCATCCAATTCATGAGCATTTTTATCATTTTTCAGATTTTTCAACATATGATGTAGTTCACTGTTTTACATGAAGACTAGACCCATGGTACTAGGCGGAGGACTTGGTCCAAGGACCACCTCACACATGTCAGTAGCATCCAGACATACTCCATATGCCCTTCAACTTGTTCCATTTAATATACCATGATGATCATGTATGACAATGCAACATAAAGCAGTCCTTCATGCATTGAACAGCATCATTGTCACATGTAATGACAATCAGTCTATACACAATCAGTCCAAGTGTGCATTCAATGACAAGCATGCAATGCATTAACACAAAACACATGCATGGACGCAGAGTCTGTATAGTGCATCAACTGTATATACTAAAGAAGCATTCAAATTCAGTTCAACATATAGTACGAGAAGAGCATCAGATATGCAGAGTTGAATTCAATAGCTGAGTCTTGAATGCAGACTGATCAACTAGACAAGAGAAGATCATACAACAATCAGTCAAGCAGATCAACAATTTCAGATGATGAATTTAAAACAGACAAATCAGCATTTTCAGATTATGAGATTTAGGCAAAGTTCAGAACTAACCTGAAGGATTGAATCCTGGGGTTTTCATTCTTGAGTGCCTTGGTTAACCCCTTTCATTTCTCTTTCCAAGGCACACCTGCATCAAATCAATCAAGTTGATCCTGCAGAGACCCAAGCAGTCTTGGGTCCTGCACTACCCCTATCAGGTGTTCTAAAAGGTTTCTTACCAGAATAATCATCAAATTCCATCAGATAGCAATTATTCATGGAATGACCAACCCTTCCACAACATCTACATGACACCACCGAATTAGCTGAAGTATGATGCCTATGTAGATGAGCATGAGTATTTCTTTGATTATCATGAAAATTTTTCTTTCCATAATCAACTAGCCAACAGTTGGCAGCTTTGTGGCCTAGCTTACCACATTCAGAACATGTAGAAATCTTTCTTTTATATGCAACTTTATTTCTTCCAAAGTCATTTTTCTTTGTAGGAAATTTAGCATATTTGAAATTCATATTCCTACCTTGGATATGCCAACAATCTTTGACTGTGTGGCCATGCTTTCTACAATGAGAACATTGAAGGGGGTTTCTTTTAAACGACCCTGACCAGCATTGTGCAGCAACATGTCCTATTTTTCCACAGTTATAACAATCAATTTTCTTATCCCATGGGACATGCTTTCTAGCCTGATTGTTTTGAGCAGCTGCTAGGTCATCCTTTTCCATCAAGTTACAATCATGCATCAAATGTCCATATTTGTGACAGTAGTGACAGATCATTTTCTTTCTAGATGCATGCGAGTGTGGGTGAGGACTGTGATCAATATGCATAAAGAGTTCTTTCTATATGTTTTCTGTTTTTCATTCTCTTTCTGATTTTTGTACTGAGGTGAGAATGAGATAGAGGGCTTTTCTTGTTCTGAACTTTTAACGAAAACAGTCTTCAGTTTTTCTCCAAAAGGCTTCTCAGCCTTCTTCATGTCTGGACTGTAACCCAGTCCCTCCTTCTGAAAATTTACATTCGCACCAAGGAGCTTATTCAAATTGTCTCTTCCCTTAACAAATTTTGACAGGGAGTTTTTTAGATCTTCAATTTCTCTTTCCAAAGACACAATGTGGTCCTCACACAACATAAGTTGATTTTGCAATTCATCATTCAGACTTTTCAGAGTCTCATTTTCCAGTGTCAATGTGAATTCATTACTCACTTCATTTTCTTTCAGAATAGATTTCCCTTTTTCAACTGTCAGGAGTCTCTCAGACATGGCGGAATTTAGCAACCTCAATTCTTCATTTTTATTTTCCAATGAGGAGATTTGTTCCTTATTCGTATTCAGATCAACTAAGCACATATCATGAGATGTTTTTAGTCTCTGACAGTTTTCACATGAAACATTAGAATTTATCTGTTCACATCTCTTTTTAACTTTCTATTTTCAGATTTTAATTTCTTGGATACTTTGAACAAGTCTTCATACATCACTATTAATTCTTCAAAGGAGTATCCATCTGATTCGGATTCAGAATTTACCTTGGATGAGGATTCCTCATCATCCCGGTTGGCCATTAAGCATATTGACTTTCTTCCTTCTCTATCAATGTCCGAGGTGTTCCCTTTGAGTTTCAATAACTCTGGACAATCATCCTTTGTGTGTCCAGCCTTCCTGCATTTGTAGCAAACATTAGAGTCAATAATCTTGGCAGGATTAGAAGTATACCTTCTTTGCTGTTTGCTACCGTCAAGCTTTCCTTCTCTTTTTCTCAGAAATTTCCTGAAGTTACTAATCATCATTCCAATGTGGTCTTCATCAATTTCAGGCCGCGAGAGGCTACTTTTCTTGCTTGATGATCCACTGTGGCTGGATCTGTTTGCTTTGCTGGAGCTAGCCTTCAGCACGATTGGCTCCATTGCAAACAATCTGAAAGCTCAGAACAAACTGAAGCACCTAAACCAAATAAGCAAGACAAAGCACTAAGACGGAGAATCAAAGCTACGAACACAGAAAGCACACTCTGAAAAACAACAAACAAACCAGCAGGATCCTCTGCAGATTGTTAGATCAGATAGATCAGAGACCTGCTCTGATACCAATTGTTAGGTTCGGTGCAGTATTCAGAGGGGGGGTGAATGAATATAACCCTTTAAAAACCTTTACCCAATTAAAAGGTTATGATGCTCACTAACTATCTAGAGTGCTAACTAGACAGATGTATCAAATCTGAAATACTAATTAGCAGTAGCACCATTCTTCCACTCAAATAAACTTTCGCTCACTCAACGGATTAAACACTCAGAACAAGATCTGATCAACCACTTGGAGCGCCCCTATGCAAACATCTAGCGGAAGCAAAACATATAGAGAAATCAGACCACTGCACAGAGGATTTTTAGGTGGTTCGGTCCTCCAGACCTACATCCACCCCACACTCAAACCGAGTGTGGCTTCCACTAGCTCACGCTAGAAACAGCAGACTCAGTCTGCAACAAATGCTGCCAAACAGCTTGACCAGGGGAACAGCCTCCCCTCTTCCTCCCAACCGGAGGGAACCACTAGTGACACCAGTCACTAGCTAACCAGAGACACAAGGTCTCTCTTCCTCCAGACCTGGAGGGAACCCCTGGACTTGAATCCACAAGCCCAGAACCGGAGACAAGTCTCCCTTCCTCCAGACCGGAGGGAAACCTAGAGACCCAAGTCTCTCTTCCTCTGAACCCAGAGGGAAGCACAACCGGAGATAAATCTCCCTTCCTCCAACCCGGAGGAACCCACAAGTGCACTGCAGCCTTGGAACCGGAGATGTCAATCTCCCTTCTCCTGAACTAACAGGAGGAACCCCGACCACTCTACAGAGTATCGGAAACACAGCAAACCAGAAAACAAAGGAAAGAACAATAAACGAAAAATGACTTCAGCAAAACAGAAAGCTGAAAGATGAAGTGCACAATGTGGCTCTCAACGGAGCTGACTGGCCTGGATTTGATCCACGGTCCAGTAGACGGATCTTCAGGTAAGATCTTCCTTCTTCTCCACGAGCTCTCTCGCTCACTCTCTATCTTTCTTTCTCTTTCTTCTGCTCTCCTCTTACTCTCTGCTTCTTCTTCTCTTCACACTCTTCTCGAGCTCTCTACCTCTCTTCTTCTCCTTCTGCTCTTCTTCTTTCTCTTTTCTTCTTCTATCTGGATCGTGGCTCTCTGTATGAGCTTTTCTTCACGCCAACTCGATCACCTTCATCTGTGGACGAAGAGTCATATATATAGCAGCAGCACATCAGCCACGACGTGTGACCTCCACATTTCCAGCCCTAAGAATTCGGACCACGTGGCAGTCTCTCAGCAGGCTTCATTCCAGCCTCGGATCACGTGCTGCTCAGGTCACTTGGAATATTTCTTCCTCGGACCTGCAAGGAGATGAAAACCATTACAAACTGAGGGCCACAATAACTAAATCTGCACGAAGTATGTAGTAGTAATTCTAGATGCACTGAGAACGACACGAGATACACAGGGTGACTACAGCACGAGGTAAGGAAAGAATGACACGAGATACACTGTGACAGAACAGACACAACGAAGAGAACGACAAGAAGTGAGGTTATAAAACAACACGAGGTAAAAAGAAGAACGACACAAGATACATGGAGACAGAACAGAAACCAACACGAAGTGTGGTTTCAACATACGAACGACACGAAGACCTGAGACGGAGAAACGACACGAAGTAAAACCATACAGACATAAATGATAACACGATATGCAACTTGTAACAGAGATAACACTACAAAGAGAACTACACGCAGAAGATGAAAACAATAACCGACGCGAGGTGAAAAACAACACGAGGACAACATGGGCTGACAGCAGAAACCGACACGAAGTGGTTGCAAACAAGCAAGACACGAGGTCTACGTAAAGCAACACGAAGTGTGGTTAAAGCGAGAACGACACGAGGTCTGATGAGAAAGACCAGCACGAAGACGGTGAAAACAGCACGAAGTGAAGAACAACGACACGAAGTATAGTGGTGACAAAAACACACACTACACAGAGAACGACACGAGGTGGTGACACAGAAAGCAACACGAAGTGCTGCAATGTTCTGCACGCAGTGGAACAAAAATGACACGGAGTGAGTACGACATGGAGACAACAGTAACCGACACGAGGTGAGGTTACTAAGGCGACAACGACACGCGGTGTGGAAAACACGACACGAAGAACACAAAACGGAAAACGACACGAAGTGAAACATGACACGAAGTCACAGAAACAACAGTAACCAACACGAAGTGTGGTTACGAAACATGAACGAAGTCACAGAAACACTAACACGAGGTTATGAGAGGAAAAACGATACGAGGTCATGAAAACACAAGACAAAGACAAAAGATGAAATCGACACGGAGTGTAGGAACAACTCAAGACAGACACGGGGTGTGAAAAATAGACACGGCTTGTCACGACACGTGATGAAGCTATGTGAACAGTATAAAACGAATAAAATGACACGAGGAACAACAGTAACCGACTCGGGTTGAAAACAACACGAAGTCGAACAGTAATTGACACGGGGTAACACGACACGAGGTAAAAACGACACGAAGATGAAATTGACACATACTGAAAACAACACGAAGATGAAGGGAACAGTGCAATGTCTAGACTTGAAGTACAGTTAAGTGTACAGACTTCACCAATGAATCACTCACTGTACAGACTTGCTATAGCAGTATGATGTACAGACTTTGATGAACAGTCCAAAGTATGGACTTTCACTGCAAACAACAATGTGTAGACTTCATGTAAAAGCCCAATGTATGGACATTGAAATCGAAGACCGATGTGCAGACTTGACATTGAAGACTAGAGTGCAGACTTTAAGTCTAACTGTGGATGTACAGACTTGAAGAATAAACCAGTGTATAGACTTGAAGATTGAAGGTGATGTATAGATCATGCACATACCAGAAGTCTAACACACACAATATATCAGTCATACACGTGCATTCTCCAGATGATATACAAATCACAATCATGAAGCTATCATCAAAGCACAATGTCAGCAGATAAACTGAATGAGCATATGAAGTCCTGAATGAACATTTCAGCAGGATGACTCACAATGATTAACATCAAACACCAATCATCAAAACCAGATAAATCATTAAAACCACAGCAATGAATGCTTTATGCATCAGTTTAACATGCATCATGACTGATCATCAAGAATGACTCTAAATTGAGCAGCAGGATGACTGAACATTTGATTAACTCACACCAACAATCAATCAACAAAACCATCATCAAAACCAGTTTACAGGATCAAGCCCCTACCGTTGCGCTAAAAGCTCGAGCTGGTAGCGAAGGTTAGACCGTATTTCCTTATGGCAGCGCAGAACCCCACGTCTATGACGTGCTGTGGGCGGGCATGAGGGGCTTCGCACATGGACCCCATAATCCATGCGGCGGGTTGGGCTGCCAAGCACCGATGGTCCCACGTGGGTCCCATACCCCACATGGTACACACCAAATACAAGGAGACGCTGGAAATAAACGTTGGAATAAACCAACAATCTCCCCCCAAGCGGCACCTGGGATTTGAACCCGCGACCTCGCTCTGATACCAGTTTACAGGATCAAGCCCCTACCGTTGCGCTAAAAGCTCGAGCTGGTAGCGAAGGTTAGACCGTATTTCCTTATGGCAGCGCAGAACCCCACGTCTATGACGTGCTGTGGGCGGGCATGAGGGGCTTCGCACATGGACCCCATAATCCATGCGGCGGGTTGGGCTGCCAAGCACCGATGGTCCCACGTGGGTCCCATACCCCACATGGTACACACCAAATACAAGGAGACGCTGGAAATAAACGTTGGAATAAACCAACACTTGTACGAATCGGCACAGTTCTAGCAGGACGATCGCTTGATGGCCTATTTGTTCCGTCGGTCTCTGGAAGGGGTCGCTCTGGAATGGTTCTACACCTTGCCTATGGAGGAGGCCGAGAACTTCAAGACAGTCAAGGAGAGGTTTATACAGAGATTTCAGGATCGGGTTGGACCCGAATACTCTTTCACTGACCTAGTGGCGGAAAAGATGAAGCCAGAAGAAGACTTCACAACCTATGCAGACCGCTGGAGGCAGATGGCCTCACGTGTGCCCGGGCAGATCCCAGAAGAGGAAAAAGTGAAGTTGTTAATTTCCAATGCTACACCGACTTTCAGAAATATTCTGGCAATGAATGATATCGCAAACATGCACCAGCTATACAGCAGAGCTAGGTTTATTCAAACCCAATTCAAAGACTCCCCCATCCATTCTTTATTCGAGGCCCAGAAACCCAAAGCCACCAAAAGAACCCAAGGCCCCGTCACTGAGGGAGTACAAATTAATGAGCAAGTCCAGGCCGTTCAATTCCCCCAACAAGCCGCGCCACCCCGCTTCCCACCGCCTCAGCACAACCCCCAGTATGCTGCTTCGCAAGTTCCCCAACCCACCTTCCAAGTCCCGCAATACCCTCAACAAGCACCTCCGCCACCCCAACAGCCTCAGCGGCCCCCGTAGTACAATAATGTTCCTCCACCCACCGCCTATGGCTCAGCACGACCAGCTCCAAAAAGGGCTCATTACCCTCCTCTTCCGGAGACCTTGCCAGATATTTTCTCTGCTCTAATGTATACCGGTGACCTTCAGTTGCCTCCTGAACGCCCGAACTGGAATCCGGCTGCCGACCAATCCTGATATTGTATATTCCATCGGCAACCCAGGCACACGATAGAGCGATGCTACCAGTTCAGGGACCTGGTGTATGATTTGCATGAGGGCCAGAGGATTGATTGGGCCCAGATGCACCAGTTAATTGAGGATATTAAACAGAGGCAAAAGCAAGCCAGGCAGCAGTAGGCAGCACCTCAGCAACCCCCGCTACAGCAACCCCAGCAGCAACAACAACCTCAACCGCAGCAGCAAGACCTTGGGATCCATCAAAATCCCATGCCAGTACATCAAGCCGCTCCTCCGCAACAACAGCAGCCGCCGGCCCCAGTGCAAGTGAATATGGTCCAGCGCCCAGCCCCCAACGCTGGGTGGACGTTTGATGATGAGACCCCCGCCCGTCTCTTGGCCTTCCACCACCACTACTCTCCCACACCTGCCATCCCCTCCATTCTTAGACCCGCCATTCCGACCGCTACACCACTCGTCACTTCCTCCGCGTCGCCTCTTAGGCCCGCTACATTCCCCTCTGCTCCGTCTGCCCTTTCACCACCACCCGCCATACCTCCCATCATTTCCGCTGAGCTTAACCCTTCACCAATTTCCCCTCCACCAGGGCCTATTAAACCCACTTCAGTCATCCTCACCTCCATCTCCACGCCATTCGCTTACCCCACCAGGCCAAGCGGGGGTCCAGTCCAGGCCGTGCCAGTATCACAATGCGCCCTTCGGAGCGGGCGTCCTTTCCAAAGAATTTTTCCTTCTCCAGGTGCGTCTGCACCAAACCCTACAGTTTCCTCCCCTACAGTTGAGCCAGAAGAGATAGACCCTGTGCCGGGCACAAGATATGACTTACTGCAGCACTTAGACCGGCTGCCGGCTAAAATCTCAGTGTTAGAACTAATCAAGAGGTCGCCACTCCACCAGGATGCCCTGAAGACCTTCCTACAGAAAGTTATGGTGAGCGAAGATGTGGCAGTGGATAGCCTGCCCTCGGTCTTGGCCACGATCACAAAGGGGCCCTCTATTTCATTTGCTGAGTCAGAGCTAGCTCCTCCCGAGGCACGGCAGATGCCGTTATGTATTACCATCTCTCTGAACAAAACAGCCGTGGAATCCGCCCTTGTAGACACGGGGGCGTCAATAAATGTTTGCCCATTGAGTACCCTTCGTGCTTGCAATATATCAGAGGACATGCTCAAGCTGACGCCGACTACCATAGCAGCCTATGATAACTCCAGACGTGCTTGTCACGGAGTGGTGACTATGCAGGCCGAGCTAGGGCCCTTAGTTATGGATGTGGAATTTTATGTGCTGGATATAGACCCGATGTTCAAAGCCATTCTTGGTCGTCCGTGGTTGAATAGTTTGAATGCCGTCCCCTCGACGGCCCATCAATGTCTAAAGTTCCCATTCCAAGGACGAGTGGTCAAGGTGAAGAGTGTTTCCACGGTTCAAAATGTTGACGCCATAGCCGCCAAGATTCTGCCCACACTGTGGCCGAGTAACAGGCCTGTTCTATTTGTCATGGACTTAAACTATTCGTGGGCATATGCGTCACGCAAGCCCACCACTGTATCAACCGATGTGAAGGTCAAGCCCAAAATGAGAGACTCCAAAGGGTGGCACCTAATTCTAAAATTGGGCTATCAGCTAGGCCGAGGACTCGGCGCACAATTGCAGGAGCGAACCAACCCCGTTCCCAAAGGAAGGAAGATGAGCCGCTGGGGCCTCGGCTATCATGAATCCTCCATGTCGATGCTTGGGGACTCTGGGCCGTTGACCTGGGATTACCGACAACATTTTATGAAGGGTCCGTTGCAGCCCGGCACCTTGAAGACCTCGCCATCCAGCCTTGGAGAAAAGATAGACGAAGCTTGTGTTGTTGCTGATCCGCCACCGTCACCGCAAGGGCTAGCCGGTGACTTGGAAGACCTTTCTGATTACTTTACGAGGATGTTTTATGAAAAGGAGGGTGAACCAAAGAAGAAGGAGACACAGCTGGTGAAGCGCCCTCCGATGCCATTGGCCCGCCAGGGGCCACGGAAGACAGGGAGCTCCACCGCTACTTATTCCATGTCCTCGTCCCGTCTTGCTTCCTAGTTTCAACAATTGGATTCTGTCCCTCGTTCCCCTCCACTCATGGTCGACCCGTGCTTCGCGGAGAGACCCGAAATTTTATTCGTTCTATGTGCTTGCGGGTGCTGTCCGCCCATTGATCTGTCAACCCTATTCACTCCTCCTCCCCCTGGGGTTCAGCTCCATGAAATGTGGTTTTCGTCTTCTGATCCTTTCTTTGACTGCATCTTCCCAGAGTTGTTTCCCATGCAGCTTCCTCCTCCTCCGTCTTCTTCCTCATGCTGCGTGATCACCTCCAGCCTCCAAAAAAAAATGCCAATTTCAAAACGGAGGTCTCCATGGAAGATTACGCTATGCTCTACCCAGATCCCCAGGGGCACGAGACCCCTGTTCCTCTTCCGGTAGAGTTTCTCTCCTCTAAATCGGATGTACAGTGTATAGAGTCTTCTAGGTTGGTCGAGTCAGTCAGGGTAGACTCTAGTTCGAGTTCTGTCAGCCCATCCACGTCTGCGGCACCCGCCGTTGCGCCCCCCCCCCCCCCCCAAAACCGTTCCCGATAGGTTTCTACAAGATTTGGTTGGAAGATGTCATGCTCTGTTAAGGTGTCCGGAATTTGTAGAGACCGCGATTGTCTTGGAAGATGATGAGGGAATTGATGAGGTATGGAGCAAGGATGGATTAGGAGTATATGAAATTGTGAATGAGAAAGACCCATTAGATGATGAGGAAGATGAAATGGATGACACTGCCGACCTAATGCCCAAGGCTTGAAAAAGTTCGACGAGCCTTCCGTAGCAGTGGATGAATCCACTAAGGAAATTGACCTCGGAACAGAAGAGGACCCCAGGCCCATACTTATTTCCGCTAATCTCCCTCCTCAAGTCGAAGAGGAGCTTGTCAAAGTCTTGAGGGAGTACAGCGATTCTTTCGCCTGGTCTTACGAAGACATGCCGGGCCTTGACCCCGCCTTGGTCGAACACAGGCTGATTCTCAAACCAGGGGCAACGCCTGTTAAACAGAAAGCAAGGAGATTCCACCCACAGATGGCCTTGAGGATTAAGGAAGAAGTCGATAAATTGCATAAGGCCAGGTTCATTAGAGTTATGCTGTACCCACAATGGGTGGCGAACATAGTCCCGGTAATGAAGAAGGATGGTAAAATTTGAATCTGTATTGACTTCAGGGACTTAAACAAGGCATGTCCAAAAGATGATTTTCCCCTTCCTCACATCGATGTCTTGGTCGATAATACAGCTAGGTACGGAGCCCTCTCCTTCATGGATGGTTACTCAGGGTATAACCAAATCCTTCTGGCTCCGAAGGATCAAGAAAAGACCTCGTTCACCACACCTTGGGGCACGTACTGCTACGTCGTTATGCCATTTGGGTTGAAAAATGCAGGTGCCACCTACCAAAGAGCGATGATGGCTATCTTCCATGATATGATGCACGTTTATTTAGAAGCTTATGTGGATGATATTTTAGTCAAATCGAGGTCACAAGAAGAGCACCACGCCATTCTAGCCAAGGTGTTGCAGAGGGCTAGGGAATACAAGTTGAAGATGAATCCAAAGAAATGTGTGTTCGGAGTTGCATCAGGGAAATTGCTCGGGTTTATAGTTAGTAAACGGGGGATTCAGATCTACCCAAACAAGGCAAAGGCCGTCATGGAAATGCCGCCGCCGAAGAACATCACTGAGCTTCGAGGTTTGATCGGGCGCTTGCAATTTATCAGGAGATTCATATCTTAGCATTCGCAAAGATGCCGCCCGTTCTATGAATTACTAAAGGCAGGCGCGAAATTTGAATGGAATGAACAATCTCAGAAGGCCTATGAGGAACTCAAGGTCTACCTCTCTAATCCTCCGGTTCTACAACCACCTGTCCCCGGGAAACCCCTGATCCTGTACATTTCTGTAATTGAGGATTCCCTAGGGGCTGTTTTGGCATAGGTAGACGATGAAGGAAAGGAAAGGGCGGTGTACTATCTCTCAAGGTTATTTAATCCCGCCGAATCCAAGTACACTACTATGGAGAAGACCTGTATAGCACTAGTATGGGTAGCGCAGAAGCTTAAACACTATTTTCTTGCCCACGAGGTTAGGCTCATCTCTAGAATGGACCCCATTTGTTATCTGTTGGAAAAGCCAGTCCTTTCAAGTCGGCTAGCTCGCTGGCAAAGCTTTCTTTCTCAGTTCGACATCACCTTCATCGTGCAGAAAGCAATCAAGGGATATGCTATTGCCAAGCACCTGGCTCATTCTCCTAACCCTCGCACTGATTCCATCCAGGACGAATTCCCCGATGAGCACCTGGCGGTGATCACTCATCTTCCTTTCTGGTCTCTTCATTTCGACGGTGCTCTTAATTCCCAGGGCAGCGGAGTCGGCGCCGTTCTCCTTACTCCAGAAGGGGTAACTATCCCCGTGGCATATCAACTCTCATTTCTCGCCACCAACAATATAGCCGAGTATGAGGCTCTCCTTGCCGGTCTGAAGCACGC
This sequence comes from Amorphophallus konjac, assembly GCA_022559845.1. Lineage (NCBI taxonomy): Eukaryota > Viridiplantae > Streptophyta > Magnoliopsida > Alismatales > Araceae > Amorphophallus > Amorphophallus konjac. The sequence continues at coordinate 307,966,388 of CM040126.1, forward strand.
CTACATCTTAGGCGCGCGATACCTTAACATCATAGGAGACTCTCAGCTGGTGCTGCGACAAGTTTTATCGACTTACCGCACCCGTGACCCTAAGCTCAAACCCTACCAGGATCTGGTCACGCTCTTGGCCAGGCAATTCAGGAAACTCATCTATATTCACACTCCTCGTTCTCAGAATATCTTGGCCGATGCCCTTGCGTCGCTCGCCTCTTCCCTATCACTTCCCCTAAGTCGCGCCACCGAGACCATTGTGGTCCAAAGGTTAGATGTTCCTTCTCTTCAGGATCCCTGGTTCGACAATCTTAGAATGTCTGTAGAGAAGAAAATAGAAAGGGAGGAGACAAAAGAAGTTTCATTAACTGAGCTCGAGGAGATCATTGAAGAGGAAGAACTGTCGTGGTTTTATGAGATCGAGCAATACTGCAAGGATGGTACATTTCTGGAAACAGCCAATGCTGAGCAGCGAAGAGCCATTAGAAGAGTCGCCGCAAGATACACGATCATCGTAGGTGAATTATATAGGCGGGCGCTGAATGGAGTTCTATTGAGGTGCCTAGATGACAAAGAAGCTTGGAAAGTTGTGGAAGCAGCCAACTCCAGCGAGTGTGGAGGGCATGTGAACGGACAGGCGTTGGCAAAGAAGATTCTTAGGCAGGGCTATTACTGGCCAACTCTAGAAGAAGATTGCTCCACCTATGTCCGTAAGTGTCTTCAGTGTCAAATCCATGCCGACAATATCCATGCTCCGGCCTCTTCTCTTCATCCTATTACGGCCCCCTGGCCAGTTTCTATGTGGGCATTTGATATCATCGGACCCCTCGGTGATCCGAATTCTGCTGTTAAACAGAAATCCTTCATTCTGACGGCTACGGAGTACTTTACCAAGTGGGCTGAAGCTGAAGCTTATGCAGAAATCAAAGCCGCCACAGTATGCCGCTTCATCATGAAGAACATTATCTCGCGGTTCGGGGTGCCAAGCGATATCGTCACCGACAATGGGCCTCAATTCGTCTCACAAGAACTCCAGGACCTCTGTAAAAAATTCAATATAGTTTTGCATCATTCATCACCATACTACCCCCAAGGTAATGGCCAGGCTGAGGCCACGAATAAAACCCTTCTTAAAATTATCAAGAAAACATGCGAATCACATAAATTTGTTGATTGGACCGACAAATTGATAGAAGCTCTATGGGCTTATCGCACCTCCGTCCGCACTCCCACAGGGCAGACTCCCTTTGCCTTCACCTATGGAATGGAGGCGGTACTCCCGTATGAAATTCTGATCCCTTCCCTAAGGGTGTAGTTGGATAAGGAACTTAATCTTGACGAACGTCGAGAGACATTGCTAGTCCAGCTGGAACTCTTAGACGAGAAGAGGTTGAATGCGTCCAATCATGTTTCAGTATATCAAAAGTGCGTCTCACGATATTTTCAAAAGAAGGTCATCGAAAGGAAATTTCAAGTGGGTAATATGGTTTTGAAACGCAAATTCACCAGGTCAGCAGGCCCCAGGTCTAAGCTGCAACCCAACTGGGAAGGGCCCTTCGTAATCAAAGAAGCCTATCCGGGCAATGCGTATCGTCTAATTAACGCGGAGGGAGAGGAATTGCCAAACCCGTGGAATGGGCTATATTTAAAATGTTTTTATCCATAAAAATAAAACCAGTAAACAGCTCGATGGCAGGGCATACCCCCACCAAATTGCGAAAGGAGGACCTAGGTTCAGCATCTCACACACTACACGACCCCGTGGCTCGGCATTCCCTCATGCTACCCGACACCGTTTCTCCTTTGGCCATGCTCGGGGAAGGTGGAGATCCTTGTATTTCCTCTCTCTCGGTTGAAGATAGGGGCAAGTGGTGAATAAGGGGGCGAGAACCGACCCAAATCCCCCCATTAAACGAGGTCTCAAATAGGGGCAATCCGTTAAGACCTCACTCCGCAAAAAAAGAAAGAAAAGAAAAGCAAGAAGAAAAAGAAAGAAAAGGGGCAAAATCAAAACATAAAGCCGAAAGCACAAAGCTCGAAGCTCTCCAAATCCCCAAAGGATGCAACTAGGCATGGCAAGAGTGGCAGTACAGTTTCCTCGCGGGACGTTATGAGCCCGGTCGCATGCGTGCCTAGAGCGGGTGAAGGTTCGATAACGGGTACAAAGCCCCGGCGCAACAGACCGGACTCCTTGAAAAAGGGGGGTGTCCTGGGAAAGAACTCAAGCCCTAAAAACCTCTACACCTATCGTCAGCTTTCCTACTCAATCTTTTTTTACTTTCCCAAGGAATGAATCCCATCCCGGGTATGGCCTCAACAGAAGCACCGTTGGGCAAAGTTGACTCCGATCATGGGCGGTCCCCCTTCCTGCACGCGCTGAGCCTTGGAATTCCATAGCAAGACGAGGAGGTCCCTGCTACTGAGACCCGAGCTGATTTCAAAACCCAAAAAAAGTCAAATATTTCAAAACCCAAAAAAAATCGAATATTTCAAAACCCAAAAAAGTCAAATATTTCAAAACTCAAAAAAAAATCGAATATTTCAAAACCCTAAAAAGTCAAATATTTCAAAACTCAAAAAAAAAATCCAGTATTTCAAAACCCAAAAAAGTCAAATATTCCAAAACTAAAAAAAAATCGAATATTTTAAAACCCAAAAAAATCAAATATTTCAAAATCCAAAAAGATTGAATATTTTCAAAATCCAACAAAAAAATCAAATATTCCAAAAAGCAAATACCTCTTGCATTCATCTGCATTTCTCGCATCTTGATATTCGCCTATTTAATAAGGCTCAACCCCTTGACCAAAAATCAAGAAAGGGTCACCTCCTACCTTGCTATAGGCAAGGGGCTAAGCCTAAAATAGATTTAATCTGTTTCATGTTTGCATGTGTACTGGGGCAGGTTGGAAGGGCAGTTGGCTCGAGACCACGTGAATATTCAATCCTCGTTTTGGCCTATGCAATCACATCACATCATAATCAAGTCACAAAGCTCAAACTCAATCTCATCAAATCTTATTCATTTCATATGTCAAGCTACAAAATCCCATCCCATGTCATCATAAAAACAAGAGAAAATCACTCAGTCCGCCGCTGGGCATCCCCGCGAGGACGTATCTCTCTCAGCTCCCTAAGGTAAGCCTGTCGAGTCTCTGGAGCCTCCTCGACCTCTGCTGGTAGGGTACGCACCCTACTCACCTCCCACATGAGCAGCGCACTCATGACAGCCTGCTCGTCCTCCTCTGTCCCGATCCTCCGTGCCTGTAGCATGGGAAGGTGGGGTAGCGTAGGTAGCACCGTCCGGGGTAGTCCAATCTGCAAGTAGCATCTGTGTGGGCTGTACATCGCTAGGGCAGTGTCACTCACGAGCCTCAAGTCCAAGCCGGCTCTCCTCGGTAGCATGATGGTGGTGTCGTGGAGGAAGTCCAGGCGCATCACAAACCTGTCCAGGGGTAGCCTGTTGATGTATGGGCGCCACTCGTCCCTGGTCTTCAGCTCAGCCGTCCTGCACTCAACCTGCGGAGAAAACCTGAAGGTGCCTCCTATGAAGTAAAGGGGATGGCTCCCAAAGATCCTGCTAACTGAAGTAATGTCCTCCCTTAGGGTAAACTTCATCCTAACTCCCATCCAGCACTCCAATAGGATCATCGAACCAAAGAGAGGACCTCCTAAGGCTGCTGAAGTAAGACCCTCATACAAATAAGCTAAGACAACCTGAGAGATGGAAAGTCCCCGCCAAAGGCTGCTAATGGTGCTGAGTAAGGGGATCTCTAGGACATGGTCGGCTGAAGGGAAAAGGATGGCCCCGCATAGGCAGATGGACGCAGCTTTGGCTATGGCTTCACCCACCCGCACTTATTCCGACAATGCTCCACTACCCACTGGCTCAGAGGAAGAAGGTGAATGTGACGAGGACCTACACAGGCGCGAACATCCCCGCTATCAGGTATAAATTCCCCTAGCATGAGTGTTGGATCTATAGGGGCAACGGTATGCAATATCAAGTCTTCCTCCCCCACCTTGGACCTAGGGAGCCCGAAGTATGTCTCTACCTCCTCTAATAGGATGGTGGCCTCAAAAGATGGGAAGAAGAAAGTGTGGGTCTGAGGGTGCCAAATCTCCATCAGAGCAGAGATACTATGCCAGTCTAAGGAAAGTTTAGGGTAATTCTGACCTAGAACTAAGAGGGAGTGTAGGTGCCAGGATTTGAGAAGGTGAGTCACCCTGAGGGGCAATGCACGGACCATGGGAGCCACCCACTTTAAACTAGAAAAGCGTCTCGGGCCGGGGAGAAGCTGAGAAGAGGAAAATGCTAAGGATGTAAGGAAATATAAGGGAAATTGAGAGAAATTACATATATTCTGATCTAACTTACCTCTCTCGTAGGGGAGGCGCTGAGATGATGAGGAATCAAGTTTAGCCGTTGGATCACCTCCCGCTCCTTTCTAGCTGGTCTCGGCCCTTCAAAGGGCACTCCCTCCGCGGAACTTCCATCAAAGGTCCTCTTCATGATGATCGGGTGATAGGAATCAAAAGGTTTTAAGCCTGGGGATATGAAGGATGTGTGGGTTGAGGGTCCAGGCCCCCCTACTACTTATAGGGTCCATCGGGAAGCCTAAACCTCTTGGGATTAGGCTCGGATAAGTCTAAGATGGGCTAAGATAGGGTTATGATAAGTGCAAATCGTCCTACCCGCGGGCTGTGGACTCTCCAGGGAGTCCCCATTCGAGCAAATAGGAAGTCCACTTGGACGGTCTTATGATAGACCGTCCATGTTAATGTACGACCCATCATCAACCGTTCATCTCTCTAAGAAAGTCCGAGCCCAGCCTCTTATGCGGCCTACAATATGCCGCTCAAATGTTATTACAGTCTGTGTTGAACCGTTCTAACTCAATCGATGCGGTCTTTGGAGAACCACCCTTCTCGACAAGTGGCTTTTGGAGAACCGCCCATATGCTCTGCCCCCAATCACCCTACTACACTCATGTCTCAGTCATTTGGCGCACTCATCTCACTCAAGTCGGCGTGTGCATCACTCATCTCACTCAAGTCGGCGTGTGCGTCACTCATCTCACTCAAGTCGGCATCTGCGTCACTCATCTCACTCAAGTCGGCGTGTGCGTCACTCATCTCTTTCGGGCTAAGCACACTCCTCAAACTCATTCATCCACTCATGCATACATACATTCATCCACAAAGCAAGCGAAAAAAAAAAAAGAATAGGCACATCACTATCATGTCACACCATGTACAAAAGACTGGCCCAGTACAAACAAGTCAAGCAGCTCCCTCTCCCTGGCCCCCGTCGCTGTCCCCCTCACCCTCATGCCTCTTTGGAGGAGGCATCGCTGAAGTCGCCTTGTCACGCTGACGTCGCCGGCGCCGCTCATCCTCCTCGTTCCTCCGCTGGCCAGAGGAACCCGTGAAAAAACTCCTCACAGAGCCGTGAGTGCTGTGACTGGCACTCGGAGTCCCGCTGCGCGATCACCGGCTCATCTCTCTAAAAACCCGCAACTCTCCGTTCAGCCCGGACATCTCAATCAGAGCACGATCCCGCTCCGCTCGAACTCGCACGAACTCCGCCGCATCCGCCCGGAGTCGCTCTAGCTCATGCCGAAGGAGTGCCATCTCCACCGTGCCCGCTGGCTAGCTCAGCGCAACCTCCTCTCGCACACGGGCTGCCTCCTCCCTAGCCGCTACTCGGCTCTGCTCCAACTCCGCCCGCAGGCGGGACAGCTCAGACGTCTGCATTCACACGTCATTGTCAGTTAGTCACATTTCATACATTTCATAAGCATAAATAAGCAAAGGGGAAGTTTAGAGTTGCGTACCCTCTCCATGAGTGCCACCTCGGCCGCCTTGGCCCGCTCTACCATCCGAGTGAAGTCCGCGTCCCGCTCGGCTCGGTCTGCTGGAGTCTGGACGGAGGAGGAAGAAGGAGCGTCTGGTCCCGCCCTCTGAGCACCCTCGGCGCGCTGCATCCAAATACTTCAGGTCAGTCATAGGCATAATCATAATCATATAGAATTGCATAATTTAAAGAGTGTAAGGTCTAGAAAACTCACCAGTAGGGCCAGGGCCTGCCGAGCCTCGTCTCTCTCCCGAATGGTGGAGTGCAGGAGTCCCTGCAACTCTGCCACTCGTCCTGCAGGGTCGACCTACATTTAAAAGTCCTTGTTAGTGCCTCATTCATAAGCATAATAGACAAAGTTTAAGTTTAGAAGTCGTACCGGTCGGTGGGTGCCTCGGAACACCTGGTCCCGGTAGTGCCGTGCGTACGCAGTGTAGTACGCGCTGTCGCTCTCTGCCTGGGCGGTCACCACTCACCCTCGCGTAGCCCAGTCAGCGACCTGCTCGGCGTTCCTTGCTGTCCAGTCGTACGCCTCGCGGAGTCCCCGGGTCGTCCTCGTCACCCGCTCCCCCGCCTTCTCAGGCGCAGGGAACTCTACGGCCGGCTGATGGACCCCGATGGTCCTCATCACCAACCTGAAGTATAGTGGCTCCACCACATTCATGCAGTGAAGCCACACGTCCCAGCCAGAGAAGGCCAAGGCCTCGGTCACCCACGGCTGACCCTCCGGGCTCTCCTCCGTGTAAGGAGTCCACCGTACCTGCAAGGAATAGGAAATTGCATTGGCATCATAATCATGAAAGAATAGCATGTAATTAAGAGTCTGAGTCTAGAAGCATACCGAGGTGTACGGTAGAGTGTCCAGGTCATCCTGCAGCTCCCGGACGTGCCTCCTCAAGGCCATCATTTCTCGAGGTGCTGTCCACCTCCGTACGATCGGCAGGAGCCCAGGGCGGGTCTCCTCGCCTCTGCCCAACCCACGTAGGCGCACGTAGGCCCACACCTGTACCACAAGGACTTGTCAGCATTTAGCAAAGCATATAGGGTTGCATAATTGAGTCTAGGGAAGAGAGTCACACCTGGAGTAAGGGGAAGAAGCCCCCAAGCATCGTCCGACGCGCTGTCGAACTGAGAGTGTCAAAGAGGAAGGCGAGGACCGCCGCTCCCCAAGCATAGTCACCTACGTGCTCGAGCTCCTGGAGGAAAGGGAGGAAGCGACAGCTCATCACGTCCGCCCGAGTGGAGAAGAGAAGCCACCTGAATATCAGCATCAGGAACCGTCTCAGCTCTCTGTCCGCCTCAGGTCCTGGTCCCGCAGCAACCCTCGGTCTCGCCAGCCCCACGAGCCGCTCCAAGTGCTCCTCCGGTCGCTCCCCGACCGCAACTCCCGCTCGTCGTAGCCCCAGGCTATCTTGGAGAGCAGCCTGGGGAAGGAGGGTCGACTGCCTCTCGGGGCGCCGCAGCTGCAGGCCGAGCAACTCCCGAGCCATCCCCCGGTAGTCAGGAAAAGTAGTCCCGCTAACCGGTGACCCATGCACGCGTAGGCCAGTAAGCCTGGCCACATCCTCCAATGTAGGGACCATGTGCCCCCACGGAAAAAGGAACGTCCGACTCACTGGATCCCAGCGGTCGTGCAGGGCATAGAGCAGAGCTGCGTCAAAATGACACACCTCAATACTCAGGAAGGGGGCGAACCCCATGGCAGTACACCGCTCCCTCTGGAAGTCCGGCAGTGCCAGGTGTAGATATATATTTCTCTCCTCTCTCCCCTATCACTAAGGGTCAAAAGTGCGTCAGGTGCATGAGACAAGTGAGAGAAAGAAGAGAATATAGGGAATGAAGCAAAGTACCGTGATCGCCACCAAGATGCCGTACGCGATAGGCGCGCCGTACCTTGGAAAATGGGAGGCACTCGCCTTAGTGTAGCGCTGAGGAATGAACGGCTCTCTTAGAACCGCCTTATGTTGAGTGGTCTTACGATAGACCGCTCCAGGACGCTGCGTGGGACGCGGGAGGAACTGCTGCAGTGAGATGGACGGTGCTAGAGGGACCGCGCTCCAGGGAAGAACGGTCAGTGATGCACCGCGCGTAACGTTGAACGGCCGGAGGATAGCCGCTCAGTACCTTCACTCAGCAAGCTGAAAAGGGTTCGACCTCCACCCTCTCTGGCCGGCCAGAGGGGATGGGCCTCGTGCTGATTAGATGCTGACCTGCGAAACAATGTAGAGACACAGAAGAAACACCCAGATTAGACCTAAACAATGTAGTATATATTCAAACGAGAATAATTAAGCATGAACAAATGAAAAGGGGAATACCTGGGGGGTTTTAAACCCCTAGGGTGACAAAAAATGGGATGGTTGCGTGCATGATAATGAGAAGGAGGGGGTATGCGAATGAGAAACAATGCATGTAATGAAGGAAAACGGCAAAGCTACGGAACGAAAGACTACAAAGACTGGGCTACTCCCTTGACCGGAGGCTCGAGCGGACGTAGAGAGCCTCCCTCCTTGGTGCTAGGTCGCTCAAAAATGCGGCAGGGCTTCGCCGTCGACCAAAATCTCCCCCTTTTCGACGTCCGGCCACTAGGGTCTATTTATAGAGCCTCGAAAGCCAGCCTCGAAGTCGGGGTTTTTAGATATTCTCGGGTCGAACTCACAAAAGATAATTCGTAGATAATATCATAATCTTCCATCCACACGAAACGGCATCGAAAATGGTTGATTATCCGCAGAGAAATCGTCAAAATAAGTTGAGGATAAAACCATGAGATAAATGGGATAAAATCGGTTGAAAATCAGCAGCCGACGGCTTGAACGGTCTTACGATAGACCGCACAAGGGATGAGCGGTCTTATTCGGACCGTCCATCCTGTCGGTGGAAACTCGAATAATCAGAAAATTATCCCAACTATCCCTCGAACTGGCCGAAATGTTCGCCGTTGGACTCTGAACATATGAACGGTTGTATTGAGACCGTTTTAGTTTAGGGCGGCACAAACACGACCGTTTCACTCTGTCGGTGATAATTCGAATCGTTTGGATAATTCTCTGAGAAAGTGGGCGCGCGTAGGACTCTGAGATATAGGCGGTTGGAATAGGCCCGTTCATGATATTGAACGGTTCTAATCACACCGCACAAAAGCCTGTCGGTGGATATTCAGAAAATCCTCAGAAATTAGCCAAAATATATGAACGGTCCATATTCAACCGCCCACCTTCTGAACGGCTGATGTGAAGCTGTTCATGCCTTTAGGCACTTGATTCTTGTAAAATACGTTCAATTGACCAAAGCCAAGGCCCATTAAGCCCCGAATCACCACGAATTGCACCAAGGAGGGAGACGACCCATAAAATGAGCCCGAGTCATGCCACAAAATGGCCCAGTGAATGATGAACAACTCGAGGCATCAACTAATGTGAGTAAGAGGAACGGCTCGAATTATCGGTATAAAACGGGTGTCAACAGATGCCCCTCCTTAACGCCCTCTTTGCAGCGGAGCGAGCGGAGGTGAAGCGGAGGTGATATGGAACATGGAGGAGGAGCGAAAATGCAGCGGAGTGGACCAGAAAAGCGGGCGTTAAGGTAAAACGACACCCATTTCTACCAACAAGCGGTGAGAGTCCTTCGAAAAATCCTGGACCGAACGTTAGGAGTAATTGACCAAAAGGCGACGCCAATCTGGAGGGACTAAACTAAACAAAATCAACTGACAAGACCAACCTCATGGGGGACACAATCCCGCGGTCCAATGAGGGGGCCACAAAAGAAAAAGATGCTAAAACTCCAGACGGGGATCTTTTAGTCAACCGACCCCAACAAACCAACCAAAGAAAACCTTTGAATTCGGAATGGAATTAGTTCACCTTACTCGAGCATTGGGACACATAGCTGACCATCACTCGACGGGACATTTCTTAAGCAGACTATGGGGCATGAAAGCTCAAAAGGATGCGCATAATGCATGTTGGGCTAAAAATAAAAGAAATCGTTAAAACGAATGCAAAGAAAGATTAAAATATAAAATATTCGAGAGTAGTATTATTAAGCTAGGAATATCAGAGTCAAGATACCGTCTGCAACCACAACGTGCGGATAGAACCGTCCTCCTCGTGATATTCCAACTTAACGGCTTATCCGAAGGTTAGGTATATGAGCCTGGATCATCATTGTTTTTGTTGAAGGGGAACATCAGATCCTGGGACACATAAGAAACCTGCCGGCTCTCGAGATAGTATAATATAATACCATATAATAATGCAATAAGGGATTTAGGGATAGAAGACCATA